>JAGKQL010000026.1:1317441-1352599 GCA_018398635.1 Cyprinodon brontotheroides
GGAGGGACATGAGGGCCAAAAAGAGCGGAGATCCAGGTGGAAAAAGGCTCCCAGCGTTCTCGCGCACCTCGCTCTTCTAGCGGGTCAAACTTTACGAGTTGTTTTACGCAATTTCGGTCTTAAAAACAAAACAAGCCGGCCTCCTGTCTGCGGCGCTGTCTGCGGTCAGCTACAATTTGGGAGAGGAGCAGCGGAGCGTCTGTGGAGGGGGGGCAGGAGCCGAGGTATTGTATGTGCAATGCACTGATTTTGTGCAGTATCTTTGATTCAAGGCCTTTCAGAATCTTTAACCTCTTACAACCTCAGGGGGTATAAATAAATTTCTGCCTGACAAAAACACACAAAAGTAAATCACTTATAGCCTCACAGCTATTAGATTTAAGAAGAAACTTTTGGTACGTCTGTAAAGGTAAGATGTCAT
Organism: Cyprinodon brontotheroides; assembly: GCA_018398635.1. NCBI lineage: Eukaryota > Metazoa > Chordata > Actinopteri > Cyprinodontiformes > Cyprinodontidae > Cyprinodon > Cyprinodon brontotheroides. Next base: position 1,317,863 of record JAGKQL010000026.1, read on the forward strand.
AGAATGGTTTTCTGGTGTCAGCACCATTGTAGCTTTGACCCTGCCTGAAATATTAGGGACAAAATACAAAATATTTTGCATTTTTTGAACCTCGCCAAAATTTTCTTTGAAATAAACATTGCAAAACACTACCAAAATATTATTTATAGCACAAAAAAGTAGTACAGACTTTTAAATCTAAATGTTGTGTAAAAATATACCAAATTTGGACTCAATCAGATGAACCATATTTATTTTAGAATGGTATTAGTGAGAAATTTCTCCCAGGCTAGACAATGTAAAACATTGTCTAGCCTGTAAGGTGTAAAAAAAAGAACCAATAAATCGAATCGTATCGTGGTGTATTCTTGAGTATCGAAAATAATCGAATCGTTGGGTCAGGAAATCGATACTGAATCGAATCGCCATGATGGGTGTGGATTTATGCTCCTCATATCCATCTGGAAACCTTCCGTTGAAGTAATTTTGGGAAGGGGCGAAAATACTGGTTAGCTGATTGGCCTACGTTGGTGATAGACGGGCCAAATAAACCACCGTGATCACCGAAGCATATGATGTACTAACAGAGCGCATCTACCTAAGAGGAGCCACTGATAGATCAAACCTTTGATCTAAACCAGTCGGGGAGAAGAGCAAAAACATCTTTTCCTCTGAGAAAAAGCCTCCAGAGCAGTGTTTTGCTCTTCTTTCAGTGAAGAAATACTCTGTAATTCCCATAAAACTTGCTCGAGAGCCACGCCTAACGCTAGTTTCATCGCTGAAGCCGCCATGTTCTTTAGACTGAACTGTCGGCTTCGCTATAGCCACACCTCAACCCTCAAAAGCTAACGCTGATTGGACGCTCGCTTGGTGAACGGCTCCAATTTCTTTAACAGAGAGTTCCAGACTGATCTGCGAAAGTGAAACCTTGAAAGCTCGGGCGAGATCAGGATGGTCTCACGAGGCTACCGGGGGACACCTGTGAGGTGAGAACCATTTCAGGTGGCGGCCTCTGGAAGCTCATCAAGAGAATGCTAAGAGTGAGCGAAGCAGTAATGAAAGCCTATAAGGTGTCTACTTTGGAGAACCCAGAACATATGACATACTTTCAGCTGTTTCACACTTTAAGTTTATAATTCCACGTGTTAATTCATAGTTTTGTTGCTTTCAGTGTGAATCTACTATTTCACGCATAGTCCACGAAAATAAAGAAAACTCTTTGAATGAGAAGGTGTGTTCAAACTTTATGTCTGTACTGTTTGCATTTTTCCCCCCTTTCTCCAGCTTTTTGTCCGCATTGAGCTTCTTTTCTAAACATACGGCATTACGATCAACCGGAAGCAATTCCGCGCAAATATATCGTGTTATAATATATCTGATGAAAATCATTTTTATAAACACTTTTTTTATTTTAAATAAAGCATTATGTTACCAATGTAACAAAAGCAGGTTTAAACTTTGGCTTTTGTAATATTTGTTGTTGCTTTAGACGTGAAACGATCAATCTTTGATGGAGTAGATAGAGATAAATCGATTTGATTATTTTAATAATCGACCAATCATTTCAGTTCAAACTGCGGCTCTGTTTCAAACGTTTCCCAAAGAACAGAGAAGCAGAGAAATCCTCACCTTGTTCTTGGCGTAAGACGTGTTCAGAACGCTGCGCGTCTCTTTCCCCGTGTAGATCACCACTCCGATCACCGTTCCTGTCAAACACAGAAACCGATTAATTCACTGAAGACCCCCCTAAAAATAAACACTCATGAACTCCTCATGCTGGAGACACCAGAGGAAAGTCACAGCCTTCCTCTTAAACTCAGATCAATACTTCCCATCTTTACTGCCAATTCATTACGGCGGCCCTTTAGAAAGGATTAACGACTCATTAATATTAGATGAGCTTAACGGAAGACAAACGCAGCCTCTGAAAGCACCGGGGCGGAGAAAGAGAGACCTGTAGTTAGAGGACAGCAGGAGGAGTGATGAACGACCCCATGACTGCTGCTCCTGGATTATTGGGCGGGATGACAAATGGTGAGAAGGTGTCAGCACACAGCCGAGCTGCAGGGGGAACATGTGGGCGACTAATTCTGCCTTCACAGCGGGACTCGGACCTAACAGAGAGGAGGAGGAGGAGGGGGATGGTGTCCAAGTCGTTCCACTCCCTATTAATGCTGCAGCCATCAGCAACACTTAGATGCTGACAAAAAGTCTGCAAAGGTTCAGAAGCACGAAGAGGAAACAAACTGGACGTCAATGAAACTTCTGGAAAACCACAACGATGCTGGATTTCCTAAACACTGATGTGGACAAGCATCAGAAATGGAGCAACAGAAGCGTCTTTGATGGCGTTCGCTGTGAACGTAGCATCAGACCTTCTGATTAGGGATGCAATAATATTGGGATTTTGGCCGATATCCCATATGCTTGATATTTTAAAACTCATGTAGCCGATAACCGATATCGATACCGATGTTAAAGCTGGACAAAAATAAGTAGTCATTGAAAATAGCAGTTTTATTTATCCATTTCTGACACTTTGAAAAAATAATATACTCAATATATTTTTCATATGCTGATATCAAATAGATTTTTTAAGCGGTATCGATCTATTTTACTTTCAAAAATCTCGTGAAATTTCTTATGCGTTTCTGTTACAAACTCTCGTGGCGGATATTTTTGCAAATTCTTGTGAGATTTTGTTAGTAAAATAGATCGATAATCATATATCTATATCAACATATAAAAAATATGGCAGCATTTGGTGAATTTTCGGGGAATTTCGTATAGCATAGCGATGAAATATAGCAATATTTCATCAGTAAAAGAAGATTGATATAGTGTTTTTAAATGGCAATATATCAGCATAGGAAGATATTGGGATATTTTAATGGATCAATATTTTTCCCTCGTCTTTAGAAGTTTTTGAAGAAGTCTGTAAAACAGAAGTTTTTGAGGAAGAAGAAGAAGTAGTATTTTTTTTTTTTTTTAGAAATAAATATAACCGGGGTTAAACGGTGGGGTGGCCAGTGTCCAATACCATCAGTTTTAAGGCCGATACCGATAGGGGGCCGATTATATCGTGCATCCCTACTATGAAACATAATATTGTTCCTAAAAATGATCTAATGTCTTCCTCATGAATTTTCCACCTGTAGTCAAGCACATGTTTCCTATAATCAGGACTAAAGCAGTTTCGGAACAAACACTAAAAGTTAGCTGCATCCCAAAACAAAAAACAAGAAAAGAAATGAAATCCAAAAAACAAAAATTCAAAAAAGTTTTGAGAGTAGATGTGCTGCTTACTCTGGATTTATTTGAAAACTGTTAATTAACATTTTTAAATATATTTAATTAGAAACTAAATTTTAATTAATTTAATTTTCCTATTCTTCAAAATGCTTCTTACAGATTGCATTCACTTCACTTAAAGTCCAATACAAACAAAAATAATGCGATTCATCAAAGAAAAATGGAAATAAATTCTAAAAATATAAACTCAGAAGAAAAAAAAACTTTGGGAAAAAACAAAAAGCAAAAGCTGGTAAAACAAAGTTACTCTCAAAGGATTTGACTCAGCTATTTTTAAAGTTTCATTTCTGGATTGATTTATTATTATTAATTTTTTTTAGGTAAAAAAATTTTTTAATTTAACTTATATTAATGATGGAACATAATTCATTCCATATTGTCTTCATGGTTGAGTCAAAGAAGGAATCGTTCTTGTTCGATGTGGTCAGATATCGGGGAAACCTGGCTAGTGACCCAGACCCGCATGAAGATCACAGAAAGAAACGAGGATTTAAAGAAAACGGCAAATGATCAAAATGTTTTAGGAATAATGATCCAACCAATCACATCTATACTTCCTACTAACAGCCTCACAGGGAGCGACGGCAGAGAGCAACTACTTCCCAGATCACTCATTTAACTTATCTTGGTCTGGGTGCAGGAGGCTCCTCAGGGCTCAGTCCTGGGCCCCGTCAACAGCAGCTGATCATACCTGCTCTATGCTGATGACGCTCAGCTTCATCTCATTTTCACCTGATGGCTTTATGGTCCAAGAGAAAACCTCAAGGTGGGAGAAAGTCCTTCATCTCCAAGTGAACCAGTTAAAGCTGAACAGCTCGTCTTCCCAACCAAACCGGAACCGAAACGACATTTGAGCTTCACCACGATACCTTGATCCAGACCTAGGATACCACCATCAGCTGAACCCCAGAGATCATCTGGATCTGATCGGCGATCACGGTGATCTCATGTCGTCGGTAAATTGTTGAGACAAACCTCCAAAGACGGATGAGTGCTACACTACACCTGGACACAAATATCTGGACTTTCTCCTCCTTTTCTCATGAATGGTTTGTTATACTTAACCTCCCAGATCGGCCTAACCGCCGAGATCAGACAAACCTCTGAAATCAGCAGAAGATTCATCATATCAATACTAGAAATAATACCAGAGATCTAAAAGTTTTCAGGACTTGAGTTTAATCCATGTCTGACATTTTAATATGGAACAAAACTCAAATTTGTCAATATTTTAAAAGTTTTCTCTTCCAACACAGCAAACAGAACAGGATTATAGACTGTTATTATAATAGATTATAGATTATTATAGTTTTTACCTTATTTAACCTAAAGCAAAAACTCATTTTCACTCTTGTATTTTAGTAAAATCTAAAGGCTGTAGTTTTTTTTACTTGTATTTAAGTTAAGAGTTTTACTAAAGTAATGAATATGAACACTTTAATGCAGGGCTGAAACAAATGAACGGATTAATCAAAATCGACTAATCATTAACTGGAGTATAACTGACAGAGCGTAATCTAATTTAGAGCAGGAATTAAGTACCAAGATTGAAAAAAAAAAAAAAAACAAAAAAAAAAACTTTTGGCATTTAAGGCAAAATACAACTACCCTCCTCTAGTGGAAAAGTCTTAGTTTCACCTGGTTTTCAAATTTTCAAAAAAATATTTAAGGAACCTTTGCTATCTGATTTTTAATAGATTAATCAGAGAAATAATCAACAGATTAATCGATTTGCAAAATAATCGTTAGTTGATTAGGCTTTTATGCTTTAAATGAGGGAATAATCTGTGAAAGAACAGCTGCAGCTCACTTACCAGATGCCACCACCGTGCTTGCCCACAGAGTGTTCTCAATGCTCAGACTCTCGTGGATCTGAGGGTCTGTGTCTTCCTGCAAACAACAGAAGAGACGCAGAGACTTCAAACACTTTCAGTAAAGTCAAAACTAATGCTTCGTCAAACCCAGCGAGTTCCTGGCGGTTTACAAGCTTGTTCTATTAGGTGCAGCGCAGAGGGATCTAGCAACATGTCTGAGCATTGGACGCTGGAGTTCAGTAAATTAAACTTTTGCCGCTGCACGCCGGAGCAATCAGAGAAGCTGATCCAGGAGTTTTTTGGGGGGAGACAGAAACTATCTGCAAGCTGCCATTGCTTCTGCAGACATTCTGCTTATGAAAAATCAATAAATATCAATGAGTTAAGGGTCCAAATGGTAAAAAAAAGAATGGATTGTTATGTAGAAGGAAACAGAGAGCAGCTCTGATCATTATTGCTGCACTAAACAAGTTTTTATGAATAATGGAGAAACAGTTTAAAAATACTAGGGGTGTAAAATCACTTCCATCATGGCGATTCGATTCACTATCGATTCTCCTGACCCAACGATTCGATTATTTTCGATACTCAAGAATACACCACGATCTCGATTTGGTTCATTTTTTTTACCTTACAGGCTAGTGACATGGAATGTTTCAAATTTGTAGGGCCAAATCAATGAAAGCTGTAATATCGTTATGCATTTTTTTTTTTGAAAAACTACAGAAAATAACAGAAGAAGAAAAAGTTACCTCCCATCTATTCCTATATTAATCACTGAAAATAATAAATCCCCGTTATAGATATTAGGTGCAATGCAATACGCGGCTCAGACGTCCGCCCCTCCACAGAGCGCCCGCTGTTTGACCAGCTAGAAGCGAGGTGTGGGGAGCAGCTAGGACCAGCACCACCCTGGAGCCTTTTTTCCACCTGGATTCTCGCTTTTGGCCCTCTCATGTCCCTCAATCGTCGGACTAAACTATAGCCCCACTTCCTGCGCCGCCCTGGAGCGTATCCAGACCCACAGCGTGTAGCTCGAACCACGCCTCAATACTGAGCATAAATTTAAAAATGTCTGCATCAAGCTCACTGCAACACACACAGCTGTAAGAGTATAACCAGGAAGCAAGGTAGGAGGGCAAAATAGGTTTAGCGCCACCGCAGCACGGGGAGGAGAATTACGCCCAGGAGCAAATGCAAAATGGATAAAAATAGACCGAGGGAGGAAAAACATGAATTCGATTCTCTTGCAGACGCGGTCGATGCATCAGATCGCCGGCTGTTGGATGCGATGCATCGATACAAAACCATTATTATTTACACCCCTAAAGGACAGTCAGTCTAAAATTGGCAAAACTATGAAAGTGTCCCCAAGTGCAGTCGCAAAAACCATCAAGAAACTGGCTGACATGAGGAGCGCCCCAGGAAAGGAAGACCAAGAGTCACTTCTGCTGAGGAGGAGTTCATCCGAGTCACCAGCCTCAGAAATGGCAGGTTAACAGCAGCTCAGATTAGAGAAACACAGAGTTCTAGCAGCAGACGCATCTCTAGAACAACTGTTTAGAGGAGACTGTGTGAATCAGGCCTTCATGGTAGAATAGCTGCTAGGAATCCATAGTCATTAATATAAAGAAAACTCTTTGAATGAGAAGGTGTGTCCAAACTTTTGGTCTGTACTGTATGTGGGAGTCATGACTACTCGTTGATGGTATTTAAATTATTTCTAAAAGCATTAAAAAAGCATTAAGTAGAGTTAAGTAGAGTTGCTCATTCAGGTATAAACTTCAGGGAAAAATGATCCTTGATCCCAAAGATGAATGAAGAAGTGAAACTAAAGATTTTATTTTCTATTGAGGAGCTGCACAGTCCTGCTTCACATGTAGACCCAGATCAATGGGTAACGCTGGAGTCCTCTCTGTCAGGCTGCAGCGTTTTGACACCTCCTCCTTTTATTAAGCTCGCTGCAGCGACGGTCGGAGCGGCGGCCCGTGATTTCCGTCTGCTCCGTTCGATATCTCAAGGAGACGGTGTCAGAAGTGTCGATATGCAGACTGGAGATCAGGGAGAGAGTCGATGGAGCTCTGCTAAAGTCACAGGAATGTTTTTGGCGGCTGTGACACGGACGAGGACGAGGCTGCGGCGGATCGATGCCAGCGGACGTTTGAGGCGCAGTGGCTCTGTGTGGCAGTGTTGAAGTCCGAGCAGAAACACTGAACAACGTCGTTTGATGAGTGGCTCTTCTTCAATAAAGACTGAAGTGTTGGTTTCATTGTGCTCCTCGTGTTTTAGCTCACACGTCTACTCTGCTCTACTTTCCTGCAGCTTCTGCAGGAGATCAAACTGCCATGTTTAATAATGGAGGTTTGCAATGAAGAGACTCTAAGGCCTCTTAGCTGGTTAAATCTATCTCACTTCTTTGGTTTTATTTTACTGGATGGAAGAGAAATTAAATTAAGGTTAAAAGGGAAAAAAACTTGAATCAGTTTTCTACACTATCATACAAATAAATGGTAAAAAAAATAAATAAATCATTATTTCTAAGTGGGAGAAGTTGCATAACAGCTCAAATAGTTCAAATACTTATTTTCCTCACTGTATATAAAATTTACTAGGCTATAAATTCCCAAATGTGGAAATTAGTTTCCCATTTTAGCACAACAGATTTTTTTAATGCTAAAGTTATGTTATTAAAATGTTCAGGTTGGAAACTTGCGTTGTATGAATGCATTTCACACAGGAGATCACATACAAGTGGCATATATTTAGAACTGTGAACGGCAATGCAAAAAAAGTAGACTTCACAAAAAAATCGAAATTAACCTTTAAGCTCTGCAGTGGGAACGTAGCCTTAATCCTGATGAAATGAGGATGTTTGGAGGTGAACTTTCTCACTTAAAAACGTGTTAAAAACTAAACCTAGTGGGAGTGTTGGCCTACAGGTTAGAGCAGTGCACTTGTGCTCGGAGAAGGTTGCCAGTACCCGGTTCAATACCCACAGCAAGACTTTTAAAGTCATAGTGAAGTGGCTGTTCCAACCGTTGCAACCGAATTTTCCCGAGTGGATAAACTGTATTATTACTTTTTTTTTTTTAGTTTTTACGGCTCTAGTGGCTAATTTTTTCGACAGTAGGCTGACAGCAAAGGGGGTAGGAGAGAGGGGAAGAGACATGCGGCAAAGGACCACAGGCTTTGAACCAAAGGATTTGAACCCGGGTCGCCTGTGTCGAGAACTAAGGCCTCCGTACATCGGTACGCACCAACCACTGCGCCACCTGCAAGCCCACAAGTGAATAAAGTGAATGTGATTGGTCGATTATCAAGGGGCGGGATTCTTGTGGCGGAAGGTTTGCAAGCAAGTTTGGTTGTGGTCAGTTTGTCAGAAGCATCGTTGCTAACCAGTTAGCAACTTAGTGCTAGCAGGTTCCCAATGGGAAATTCCATTGGGACCAAGTAGCACCAAATTGGTGACTTAGAAACGACGCTGTCAAGGAACGCTATGGACAGCGGAAACATGCAAGAGGAGGAGAGTTTAGTGTCGGAGGTCGTGGATGAGTCTCCTCAGTCATCCATTTTTTATTTAGGAGGAGGAAGGGGGACGAAGATGTTTAGGAAGAGGACGCCAGGGCGGCAGAAGCTTGCCAGTTCTGTTAGCTCACGCCTGCCGAAGACACAGACGCCCATCCCCGCGGAACACTGGGACGCAACTCAATGGGAAAGGAAAGGATTCTGGTTTCAACCGTTGCGCGTATATTAGAAATAAAAAACACAGATTTTTAAGACACAATTTTTTTTAAATAGAAATGTTCTAACTTTTGGGTCAATATGGTCTGAAGAGTACTTTTATATACATGTTTAAGCCAGAATGATGTGACATTTGAATATGATTTCCTACAAATTTAAAATTAAAGGAAATATCAGTAATTTTTTTATAAAAGTGACAGACTGGTTATTTTATAAAAACCTGTTGGAGTTTCCAGACGTTCTCCAAACCCATGAATATACATGTTCCCGGGTTTCCATTCTTCTTCGGATTTCACACCCGTTTGACAGAATCCAGGCGGATCCAATCATTCCTCCGGGTTTTAACGGCCCCCAGCATGAATGGGCTGAAACACGTACTTTTATTCACTGATAGCATCTTCACGTCGGGGTAATTGAGTCCCTATTTTGCCCCCATTGACTGAATGAATAATGACTTCATCTGATCCCCGGCAGCCGTGGAAAATGTGGAGCGGCCATTGTTCCGGCAGAGGGGCATCCTCTGTTCTCCGTCTTAATTTTTCTTGGTTTTTAATCCACCCTAACCTGCTATTTTTCTCAATAACTCAACCATGAAGCATGTAGTGAGGCGGCCCTCCTCTGCGCTCTGCTGCTGGGACTTTAAATCGTTCATACTGGTCTCCCAGTTTGTCCCAGTCCTCAGGGGAATGCCGGGTGGAGGAATTTAGCTGCTTTTTGTAAAAGCACGCCCCCTCCCCTGCTCTCCTTTCTTAAGGAGAAGGGATGTTATGTTGTGCTGTTTTTGTAAGCGTGGTGCGTCACATGAAAGGCCTCTGTGTCCCAGAAAGGGGACGGCTGTGTCTTTATTTGACGTCTTTTTCCCACATGCTCCATTGGCTGCGAGACGCACTTCAAGAAATAAGACAATCGTGCCCTTTATGGGAACTTTTTCTGCTTTTTTAGGCCTTTTAACCTTCTGTTGTATCGATGCACAAAACTTCAGGGTGCTGATGATGCAGTTTGAGCGACTTTCAGCTAAACTCCAGCGTTTGCATTAGAAAAAGCTGCAGGGGGGGCCTGCTGGCTTTGTTTCTGTGCAGCATTTTGGAAGATTTCAGGACTATGGAGTTAATTTTATTCCACTATTGTTTATAGTTACAAGCACAGAACACACTGTGTAAATGGAGAAAAAAAAGCAATCCTGAAAGGTAAAATATTTTAATCAAAAAAGGATTTAGAGATTAACGCTGCTGTTTTCTCATGATTTGCTTTTTGATTGAAATTATAATTTTATATTTGAATTCTTTTGCATCTATTTTTTCCAAATTTGATTTGTAAAACGCAACTTTAAAATAATTAATTTTTTTAACCTGTTCTGAAACCGAAAATAATTGAAAAGAATATTTGAACATTTAAACTTTGTTAATGAAATTTTCTCAAAATGAAATAAAAAATAAATATGAAAAGTAAAATTAATTAAAAAAACAAACACAGAAAAAAAATTTTCCAATTTCCCATTTATCAAATGTCTTGTTGGCAAAAATATTGGCACAAAATGAAAACCGTACAAACAAAACTCCACCAGGTAAAAACGTTTGCTTTTCAATTTCCCATTTACCAAATGTCTTGTTGGCAACAATATTGGAACAAAGTGAACTCCATACAAAATCATCTGAACAAAAAAACTTTGGCAGATTGAGACGTCAGGATCAGATTAGAGTTTTAGTTTTTCTCTGTAGACCTAAGAGGCTTTAAGTGTTTTTGACGGCACTGATTCTTTGGTTTGGACCTGCTACAGGTGGGCCTTCTGGACCTGGAGCTGAACCGCCTCACCAAAGCCCTGTTTCTGGCCCAGCTGGTTCTCTCTGTCGTCATGGTGGCTCTGCAGGGCTTCGTGGGACCGTGGTTCAGGAACCTCTTCCGATTCGTGGTCCTGTTTTCCTACATCATTCCCATCAGGTGCGGCGTGGTTCTGAATGGATCGGGCGCGGCTTCAGCTCTAAAGGCAGGAAGTTAAATGGGTGTTTGTGTTCTGCTGCGCAGCCTGCGGGTCAACCTGGACATGGGGAAGTCGGCGTACGGGTGGATGATCACCAAGGACGAAAACATCCCCGGCACGGTGGTCAGAACCAGCACCATACCAGAAGAACTGGGTCGGCTCGTCTACCTGCTGACGGATAAGACAGGTGAGCCTGATCAGATCTGAGCCGGTGTTCTGCTCAGCGTCAGGCCAGTATACCCTTAGTAATACGCTTGCGTGCATGACCGTTATTAGCCGTTATCAGTCCCATTGAATGGCTTCAGATTGTTCCAAAAGGCTCAGTAGGTTATTATCACCGAGCGAATTCTACTCCCATTCCTAAAGTCATTTATTTTCCCCCTCAAAATTAATTAAATTGCAAATATTTCAGTAGTTCTTCATTTGCTGTAAAAAAAATTAAAAAAATTAAATGAAATGATCTGCATCTCGCTCATATTAAACAAACAAAACAAAAAAAAATCTCATATCCTTTCAACTATTTAATTCTCTGTGAAAAAAATCCTGATCATTCTTTAATAAGATCCTGTACAAGCATCAACCCCTGTAGAAGTAAAAACATCTCAAAAAATGACAGAAGCATGATTGGTTCTGGTTTTGTTCCACTGATGATTAAATGTTTGAGTTTATCCTGAAGAACCGACCCGCTGGTCCGTCTGCGTTTCCACCTCAGATTTTAACGTTTGTCTGTTCAGGAACTCTGACCCAGAATGAGATGATTTTCAAGCGGCTGCATCTGGGAACCGTCTCCTACGGCACCGACACCATGGATGAGATCCAGAGCCACATCATCCAGTCCTACGCCCAGGTGAGCCACGCCGCCATCAGAGCTAGAGGTTCTGCTCCTCTTCTAGGTGGAAAACCATTTTTCTCAATGAGGCTGAGGTGCTGCTGGTTGCTGGTTTAATTCCCAGTCTGTGCTGGTTTCCTTCTTCAGCAACAAAAGCAGGTCTGTAGAAATGATCTAGAGCCGCTGGGATTCACAGGAAGGTCTGATATATCGGTTCAGTGTTTAATGCATTTTTATTTTTTCAAAGTTGAGAGAACTGCGGCAACCAGCGGACCTCCAAGGGTAATGGCAGCCGGGGCTAACGTTAGCATTAAATCGATAAATGGCCCACATAGTGATGCTTAAAAATAAAATGTTTTCGCCTCAAATGATCTTTAAACGTACTTTTATAGAACAAAGGCAACAGAGAGGAGAACTTTTAACTTAATACTCTGAGCTCCGTGAGCTTAACCTGGAAGCTGCTGCAGTGCATGCTGGGAAGTGCAGTGCAGTCTGGAGAACGGACAAGTCTGCTCTGATGCATGCTGGGTAAAGAGGGAGGGGCCAGAACAACATCTTGGGACTTTGTCCGGATGTTTTTATGGCTGAGGCTGATGACGTTTCACGAGGACGCACAAGTACATATATTGAGAAACGGCCAATGAGAAGAGAGTCAGTGGGCGGGGCTAACGTTGATTGCTGAGTTCTGGAGCTCCTCGGCCACACTAAGTCGTCTCCTGAACTCATCAGTGGTTTCAGTCTAAGCTAAGGATGGTCCGCTTTAACCCTCTCTCTTTATTGATAAAGAGTCATTCCATAAATAAATGAAGACGTTCCCATCACTGCGTCTCTAATTTCTAACTATCTTTATTGTGAGTTAAGATTTTTGACCCTAAAACAAACTCCTCCAGTTGGACATCTGTGGAGGTCAGAGTGGTGAGGGGACCAGCTGCTGGCCCGGCCCTCAGCGGCCCCTGTTGGTACCTCCTTATGTGTGAAGTGGATCTCCTTCAGGTGATGGAGATGGAGGCAATAATCCAGCTGGAGAGGCTCTCCGATTCACAGAAAGATTCCTGAAATCCCCGCTGACACGTTTCTGCTCCGCTCATAAACAGGCGTTCACTTTTCCTTCTCTGAAAGTCAGCTTCCTGTGATACATCCCTTCCAGCTAAAGGGAGAAGAAGACCTTTCAAACTTGGAGTCTAAATCCCGGCGTGTCCCTCGCCTCCGTTTCCTGCCCCGTCACTCTGTTTTCAATCAGTTTCTTTTTGACGAGGGAATTCCGGGAAAGCTGCTCGTATTGTCCATTCATTGCTTCGGGTCCCTTCGGGTTTTCCTCGCTGGGTGGCTCAGATCCTGCTGCGGTCGGGACAGAATGATATTGTTCGCCGCGGGCCGAACAGCTGCTGGAACCATCTGCCCCCCCGCTCTCATGGGTAATCTCTGTTAATGAGGGAAGACTCTGAGCGGCCTAAACGTTCCGGAGCCGCTCCGCTCGGCCCTGTCGGTGGCTCTTCTCTCCTTTACCTGCTTCCCCTCTTTGGGTTGTCAGTCCAGTTAGGAGCAAAATGTTTCCTTCATAAAGAATTCAGATTATTTTCCTAGATTGTTTAGTTGCACCTGATCTTGTAACACAATAAGTTTGTCAAAACCGGTCCTGTAGAAACTTTGATCTAAAATGAAACCTAAGCCTTCATTATATTTCAGGTCAGCTCTCAGCCGTCGGGGGGCGGCGCCGGAAGCAGCGCCACGCCGCTACGGAAGAACCCGCCGTCTGGGCCCAAGGTCCGTAAGAGCGTCAGCAGCCGCATCCATGAAGCGGTGAAGGCCATCGCCCTGTGTCACAACGTGACGCCCGTCTACGAGTCCCACGCTGCCGTAAACGGTGAGGCGGAGTCTGCGGAGGCCGACCAGGACTTCAGCGACGACAACCGGACGTACCAGGCCTCCAGTCCGGACGAGGTAAAGATGCGTCTGAGAGAAACCAAACGCAGAAATGATGAAAGTTTGGGCTAAGAGTTAAAAAAAATTTACTGGTAATTTGATTGGCACGCTTTCTATGGAGCTATAATAGTATGGAGTGAATGTTGTGCCAGTATTGTTTAAAAAATAATAATTTTTGTAAATGGTGGGAAATTTTGCAATCCAGAAATTAAACTTACAAAACTTGTTGATTGAAAGAAGAAAAAAAATTAATAAAACTGTGTTTCCTTCACAATTTTTTCAAATCTCTTTTTCAGGTTGAATTTTAGAAATTATTCAAATGTTTGTTTTTTTTACAGATCAATTGTATTGACTTCAGTCAAAAGAAAAAAAAAAAAAATATAAAAAAATAACCTTAAAAAAAACTAGAATACAAAAAAATGAAAATGCGTTTAATTTTTGATATGTAATTTTTTTTTCATTTGCAGAATATGTTCTTTACTTGCAACAATAATGGAACAGTAATCACTTCTCCTGTTTCAATGTTTATTGGCTGAATCTTAAAGGTCACAAACCCCTGTAGGAGGTTAATCCGTTTAATTATCGCTGTCCGCTTCCTGGGGGACTTATTCCCCGGACGGGAGGCAGAAAGCCGCTGGTTCCCTGAAGGCATCTCAACGGCTTTATGTGCGAGACGGAAGCCGAGGAACCGGCCAGGTGGAACGCACAGAAGAACCTCTAATTAAAGCAGAGTTAATGTTTACGTTAACATGAGAGAATAAACGGGAGGTTTGTCAGGCTGGACTGTTTAGGAGAAGTTTAGTGAAGCTCACAGGAGTAAACTGAAGATGCTCGGTGTTGGTTTCCTCCGTCGCTGCTCCGCCTTCCTCCCACGTTGATCAATATTTCATTTTCTCTGCAGGGCAGAAAGACGTCGCCGTCTTTTTTTGTCCTCCTTTTTATTCATCTGTCTTTTTATTTCCTTCTGTTTGGGATGAAGCTTCAGATCTCTGTCACCGAGCCGCCGTCATCGCTCTGATTACAGGGTTTCCGTAGGTCATTAAAAATCATTAAAAGTTATTAAATTAAGGCATTAATTGGCATAAAATTTCATGAAATTTGATTTTTGTGGCATTTAAGGTGCTTTATTAAAAAAAAAAAAAAAAGTTTATAAAAACCATTTTGTCAGATATATTGCGATATATTTGCCTGGAACTGCTTCCTATTGATCGTAAAGCCGCATGTTCGGAAAAGAAGCTCCAGACGGAGAAAAGGCTAGAAGAATGGAGGAATGCTGATTTCAACAAAAGTAAATATATATATATATGTATATATATATATTTTCTATTCAGTTTATTTCCTATAGCACCTACTCTCATCATGTCATCACAAAGCTTTTCATCTAAGGAAAACCAGCCGATTGCATCGACTCATTGACTCTTCAGCAATCCCTCCTCACACTAAGCATGCTTGTAGCTTACAGTGGAGAGGAAAACTCTCTTTAACAGGAAGAAACCTCCCAGCAGAACCAGGCTCAGTGTGAGCGGCCATCTGCTTATATCAGACCGGGGTCAGCTTCATTAAATGGTAAAAAGCAGCGGCGGGAAACAAGTATGAAAAAGTGCAACTGTCAACTGAAGCTCCACAGGCGGCCCCCGGGCCCAGGCGGCACACAGCCAGGCAGATTTGTGCTCCGGAAAGCCAGCTCCCATGTCAGGAGGTGGGATGAAGAGAGCACATCCAGCTTAGTCAACAGTCAGAGAAATATGGACTACATACCTAAACAGGCCGGGTGCCTCAAAGCAAGCCTCAAACAGAGCATAGTGTTAGAGATTGAACCCCATAGCAGACCTCTGCAGAGTGAGGAGAATAGAGATAGAATGGGAAGCAGAATGATGAAAAAAGGGGTCCCTATGTCCTCCAAGCAGTCTAAGCCTATAGAAGCAGAGTGTAAACTATAGAGATAGATCAGGGATAACCTGAGCCACTCTTAACTAGAAGCTTTATCGGGAAAAAGGAAAGTTTTAAGCCTAGCCTTAAAAAGTAGACAGGGTGTCTGCCTCACGGACTAAAACTGCTAGTTGGTTCCACAGGAGAGGAGCCTGAGAACTGAAAAAGATCTGCCTCCCATTCTACTCTAGAAATTCAAGGAACCACTAGTAAACCTGCAGATTGAGAGCTAAGTGCTCTGTTAGGAACATAAGGAACAATCAGATCTCTGATATCAGATGGAGCTTGGCCATTTAAGGCTTTATATGTGAGAAGGAGGATTTTAAATTCTATTCTGGTTTCTGTTCTAGCATAAATCCGCTTTGGCATAGAATGAAAAGAGGCGCCCTCTAGTGGGTGATGGTAACATTACAACACTGAAAGATGTTCCTTTAAAGCGACGTTTATCAGATAATTTGATGGAACTGATTTTAATCTAGTAAAACGTTGGTCAATAATTAATTATAAGGTGATTATTGGATCGCATCCCTAAACTCCATCAGCTGCAGCTTCAGGTTGAGCTCCGGTCTGCGCCTGACTTTGGGATTGTGACGTTCTCCAGGTGGCGCTGGTTCGTTGGACGGAGAGCGTGGGTCTGACCCTGGTCAACAGAGACCTGACCTCCCTGCAGCTCAAGACGCCGTCTGGGCAGATCCTCTCCTTCCTCATCCTGCAGATCTTCCCTTTCACCTCGGAGAGCAAACGGATGGGCATCATCCTGCGGGTGGGAACCGTCTCCTCCTGCTGTCGTCACGCTTTGGGCTCCAGCAGCTCATTAATCCGCCTTAAACTGACCCGGCTGTTGCTTTCTCTGATGAAATCAGGAGGAGTCGACCGGAGAGATCACCTTCTACATGAAAGGAGCTGACGTTGCCATGGCGAGCATCGTCCAGTACAACGACTGGCTGGAGGAGGAGGTAGGAGTCAGAAGTATTCATACCCCTCTAACTCCACCACATTCAGTCACGTTTCATAAGTTAGTTTAAATGTGTATTTGAAAAGTCTTAAACTTTTTCATAAACATAAATCAGTGCGGTGCATATGGAGTGAGTTTTGATGCAAGATCAGAACATGTTTTGTTAATTGAAATTTGAAAATAATCTAATCCAGATATTAAAAGGTGAAAAACGATTAAATCAGAAAAGGGTAATGAGAAAAACTTTGCTCTGTTTTTAATTTTAGAGATAGAATGAAGCAGAATGATGAAAAAGGTGTCCCATGTCCTCCAGCAGTCTAAGCCTATAGCAGCAGAACTATAGAGATAGATCAGGATAACCTGAGCCACTCTAACTAGAAGCTTTATCAAAAGGAAAGTTTTAAGCCTAGCCTTAAAAGTAGATAAGGGTGTCTGCCTCATGACTAAAATCTGGTAGTTGGTTCCCACAGGAGAGGAGCCTGATAACTAAAAGATCTGCCTCCCATTCTACTTTTTAGAAATTCTAGAAACCACTAGTAAACCTGCAGATTGAGGAGCTGAAGTGTGGATTTAAAGTGAAGAGAATGTGATCTGTGGAATGAAAAAGTACAATTTGTGATAGAATAGAAATAAAATAAAGAAAGAAATCAACACAAAAAAGTGACAAATATTTGAAAAATGAAATCTGAAATCATTTTTTTTTTTTCCTCAAAAGTTTTTTTTCTCAGAACTTTTTCTTAATTAAAACATTTTTTGTTTTCTGTGTTTTCAAATTCCATTTAACAAAATGTGTTCTTTGTTACAATAATGAGACAAATTTCACTCCATAGGTGTGTATTGTCAGCAGGACCTCCTCGGGCTGCAGGAGGTTTTTTAGTCTGATTTCAGCTAAAACTTCATCATCATCATCATCATCATCATCTGGGTGTCCGTTGGTAGACCGCCTCGTGTTACCTTCGTCCTCCTCATCATCAGCTTCATATTGGCGTTATTGAATCATTTGGCACCGGGGGGCAGCTTCTGATTTAATTAGTGACCTAGATAAAGTTGATGTAATTAGTGTTTGTCATATTCGCGGCTCTAACATCCTGCCGTGGGATCAGCGCGCGGACGCGGCCCGTCAATAACCAATCATCTGCAGCCGTCGGTGTTTCATATCAGAAACAAACGGCCGGGCCGTCCTGCAGCTTCACCACAGGCTCTTATCCTCCATCGATCTCTGTGGGTCATGATAAGCTGTTATTGGCAGCTGTGGACGTGGTGTTCCTGTCAGAACCATCATCTGACCCATATTTAATGTCATTCAGGGTCGCCGCACAGAACGTAAAACCCTGGAACCGACTTAGAGTCGATTTATTCATATTTAGATCCGTTTGTGAGGAAGGAGGAGGAGCAGAGTTTGGGAAGGCCTTCGTTCTCCAGATGTTTCTCTCTGGAGTTGGTTCCAGTATCCTGGTTCTCCTGAGAGGCGGCGGGACGGAGCCGCAGGTGGAGATCAGAGCTCCTCTCTGGTCCGTGGTGATGAAGGAGAAGAAGCTGAAGGGGAAAGTTCTGGGTTGACTGCTCCTCCTTTGGTTTTCCCTCATGTTCTGTTTGGTTCAGAGCCATTAATGGAGATCTAGACGTCCCGGTTCGTCCCGGTTCCTTTTAGTGGTGAGCCAGTCCTGGCCTTCCTCCATCGGCTGGCTGTTAGTCCATTTAAAGGTTCTTTTATTTGTTTTTAAGGCTTTAAATGGTTCTGCCCCTCCCTACCTGACGTGACCCGTCTCTCCCTGTGTTTCCTGGCAGTGCGGCAACATGGCCAGAGAAGGCCTGCGGACCCTGGTGGTGGCCAAGAAGGGCCTGTCTGAGGAGCAGTACCAGGACTTTGAGGTGAGGACCGACGCATGGCTTCACGTTCTGCCCGTTCAAAGCGAGGAAACCTCAGCGTTACACAGCAGGAAGCCTTTTTTAACTGCTCTACAGTGAATCAAATAAGAATAAATTCAATGAGTCTATAAATAAACTACTGAGTCCTCGCTTGGTTTTAGCTCCTCGCTTTGACTTTATTTATGTTCTAAAAATTCACCGTTAATTTTTATTAAACATTCCCTGGATAAAGGTGCCGTGGTTGGAGCTGTAAACCAAAAAATATTATTAACTAAACTAAGCAAATTTAACTTCTCCTCAGATGCGATTAAATGGATAGAATCATATCTTTCTAATCGCTCACAGTCAGTCAGGATCAGTGATTCTCTCTCAGCGCCTCTCGTCATGTCCACAGGGGTACCTCAAGGTTCTATGTTGGGCCCTCTGCTATTTTCTCTTTTTATAAATTTCTACAAATTCACTGTGAATCTTTGAATCCTGAGGTTACGAGTTCGATTCTCCACTCCCACCGACTGCCACTCTGGCTCCCTGAGCAAGACCCTTAACCCCACAAACAAACAAATTTTGGAAAATAGAATCTAAAAAAATACCAAACTACAAGCTGCTGATTTCCTCAGCTTTCCTCCCGTTTGGTTCAGAACCAGACCCGTGACCCGTGGACTGATTTCTCCTGCAGAATCGGTACAACCAGGCCAAGCTGAGCATCCATGACCGGGCGCTGAAGGTGGCGGCGGTGGTGGAAAGCCTGGAGCGGGAGATGGAGCTGCTGTGTCTGACCGGAGTGGAGGACCAGCTGCAGGCCGACGTCAGGCCCACGCTGGAGCTGCTGAGGAACGCCGGCATCAAGGTCGGTGCGGGAATCGCATCCCCGTCTGACGCTCCGACCTCTCCTCATCACCTTCCGCTTCTCCTCAGATCTGGATGCTGACGGGAGACAAGCTGGAGACGGCGACGTGCATCGCCAAAAGCTCCCATCTGGTTTCCAGGAACCAGGACATCCACGTCTTCAAGCCGGTGCGTAACGCTCCCACTCAGAGATCAGCCTCGCCTCTCGGCTCGTGTCTAATTGGGCTTCGCTGCTCTTGAGCAGGTCTCCACCCGAGGAGAGGCCCATCTGGAGCTGAACGCCTTCAGGAGGAAGCATGACTGCGCGCTGGTCATCTCCGGAGACTCTTTAGAGGTACTAGAGCGCCGCTGCAGCCACAGAAACACTGTGGAGCTTCGTCACGCGTTCAAAACCTCTCAGAAGTTCTTGTTTCTCCGTTTCTGCAGGTCTGCTTGAGGTATTATGAGCACGAGTTTGTAGAGCTGGCCTGTCAGTGTCCGGCGGTGGTCTGCTGTCGATGTTCTCCCACTCAGAAGGCCCAGATCGTCCACCTCCTCCAGCAGCACACGGCCAACAGAACCTGCGCAATAGGTGGGCTTCAGAACCGGGGTCCGTTTCTCCAAACGGTCCGACCTTCCTGGAGTTTCTGTTCTAACGCTGCTGCAGAGAAACGGGTTTATTTCAGGGTTTTAACGTCTTTAATGGACGGAGAAGCTGCTGCTGTAGTTTAACCTTCAGGGGTTATGGGGAGAAATTTGTTCCAATATTACTGAAAGCAAAGAATACATTTCAAACAGGAAAAAAAGGAAATGAATAAAAATATGATTTGAGAGTAACTTATGTTGAATGTACAACAACCAGTAAGGTTTGCTATTTTATCTTTTTTTTTGTTGGTTTCTAAAAAAAAAAATTTATTTCAAATTTTGTTTAGATTTTTTTTTTTCCTGTATTTTATTTTTCTTTGAAGATTTCTTTTTAATTCAGATTTTATTTCTTTTTAATTCAGATTTTATTTCAAAATTTTATTTTTCAGAGTTTTTATTTTAATTCGTTTGAATTTTTTTTTAAATTTCAGATTTTTTTAAGAATTATTATTTTTTTCAAATATTTATTAAGGTTATTTTTATTTTTCTGAGGTGACTGTGTTTTAAGGATTACATTCTAAATGAGTTTTTTCAGATTCCACCCCCTGCAGCTCTCGGTGGATTTCTATTGATCCGTGCGCAAAACCAATCATTAAAACAGGATTTAAAAAGAATCGGATCCATAAAGCTTAGTCTCTGTCTCCAGAAAAAAAAAATAAGACTTTGTAAAGATAAAATTTGGAAAAATCTGGAAAGAAAAGCAAATTTTAAATGTGTTGAACTTTTGCATAAATATTTAAAATTACTTTAAACCTTTTTTATTGAACAAATTTTCTTCAGATTTCCTTTTCTGAAAGGTTTTCTTTGCTTTTAATAATATTGGAGCACATTTCTCTCCATAAGTTAAGACCTGATCTGATCGTTACTTGATTCAGCCACTAGATGGCAGCAGATCCCTGGCTGTTTTCTCCATCCATGTTTGTGTGTTTGGTGGCAGGAGACGGAGGAAATGACGTGAGCATGATCCAGGCTGCAGACTGTGGGATTGGGATCGAAGGAAAGGTGAATCCCTCTGGGATTATAATCTGGGTTCATCTGGAGCTCAGCTCTGGAGCTTTTGGGGTTTTTTTGTGCAGGAAGGGGAAGCAGGCGTCTCTGGCTGCAGACTTCTCCATCACCCAGTTCAAACACATCGGCCGCCTCCTCATGGTCCACGGCAGGAACAGCTACAAGCGCTCGGCGGCCCTCGGCCAGTTCGTGATGCACCGCGGCATGATCATCTCCACCATGCAGGTACCGCAGCGGCTGGCTCTGCGCCTCCTCCTCCAGAACCCTCTCACCACCCCTGCCTGTCGTTTCCTCCTCAGGCCGTCTTCTCCTCGGTCTTCTTCTTCGCCTCGGTTCCTCTGTACCAGGGCTTCCTCATGGTCGGGTACGTAAGCTTCTCCCGTCAGAACCAGAAACGTCTCGCCCCCCTCCGGTTCTGATGGCCTTCTGTCCTCTCAGGTACGCCACCATCTACACCATGTTCCCCGTCTTCTCCTTGGTTCTGGATCAGGACGTGAAGCCCGAGATGGCTCTGCTCTACCCAGAACTTTACAAGGACCTCACTAAGGTACCGGATCTGCTTGTCTCGCTGCGGTTCTGACGGCTGGCGGCCCGATTGACCGCTTCTGTCGATGTGTTTCAGGGCCGCTCCTTATCCTTCAAGACGTTCCTGATCTGGGTTCTGATCAGCATCTACCAAGGTGAGCTGTCTGCGTTTCTGACTGGAGCCGTTTGAACCGGGTCGCTGGTTGGGACCCAGAACCTCCTTCCTGTCTGTTTATTTGCTGTGGCTCCGCCCCCTCCTCCTCCAGCCCGTTTCTCAGTGTCTAAGTTTTCCAGCCGCCGTCCTCCATCACATGCCATCTTTTGTTTGGGCCGTAAATCGATATCGGCGTCAGCGCTAAGCCGCTCGGTGTGTGAGAAAGATCCGTGTTCCTGCCGGAGCGTGACTTCCTGCCCAACCAGATCTTTAATTAAAAAAATAAAGCTGCTCTGCATGGAAACAAACGGGCGACAGGAGGGAATCCAGCTCGTTTTTACAGACGTTGACTCGCTGGAATCTGAATTCTGTCCATCAGAGCCATTATGTCATCAGTTAGGGTGTAATTAGGCTTCATTTGTGCGGCGATAAAAGGCTATCGGGATACAGTAGGCGTCCTGGGGGGGCGGCTCAGACGCTCCTTATCTTCGCCCTCGCTGCTCCATGCGGTTGGTTTCCCAGGGACCCGCTGGGTTTGATCATCAGGACCAAAACTAAACATCTCTGGATCAAGATCGGCTGATCGACCAAAGTCTGGAAAACGCCACAGATTCCTTTGTTTTGTTCGACCGGAACGTCTGCAGCGAGTAAAACTCAACGGTTCTGTTGATGAGTGTGGAAGAGAAACGGTCTCATTGGAATCTGCCTTTTTTTGCAAATTGAATTTTAAGCGCTGACTTTTTATCTGGTGGAAATTCAGCTGCAAAATATTCGACTGCACCTGTTGGTGAAGTAAAGCCACAGCAATCTATTCTCCATGCAGTCGCGCAGCTTCTAGCCAATGAAATGAGCTCATTTGGTCTGGAAAACTAAAAGTTTCTTCCGGATCAAACCAAGAGCCTTGGCAGACGGGGGTGCAGCACTAGCTGTGATCGGCTCAGTTATTTCACTCAGTCCCATTCGATGAAAAACTCTAATGGCTGCCAGTTAATAGCTAGCTGACGTTTTTTAATCATTCACTACCCCATCCGTGCTGAAAGGACGATCCGTCAGATATACATTAAATAATGTAATCCTGGTCTTAAAATTACTTATTTCTATCCTAAACTTGATAAAGAATGCTAATCTCTAAAAAATGTGAGACAATTTGGTTCTTTTTCCATTTTTTGTTAAACTGCTTCTCTGATGTCATCATGGATTCGTGAGTCAGAAGAGCTAAATCTGATTAAACCATTTTTTATCTGCATTTTGGTCGTTTCTTTCTTTAGTTTACACACCATATAGCATGATGTTAACATGAAAAGAAGAAAACATCAAACTCAAAAAGGACGAGCATAGAATCCCATTCGTACAACAACCAGTAAGGTTTGCTATTTATTAGATTCATTTTTTTTTCCTGTTTTAGTTTCTAAATGTTTTTCTACATTTATTTTCAAAAAATTTTCTACTTTTTTCTTGATTTTATTTTTCCATGGAGATTTCTTTCCAATTCAGATTTTATTTCCATTTTATTTGAGATATTATTTTGAGAAATATTTCAACATTTTTTCTTTTTTTTATTACGTTTGAATATTTTTTCACTTTTCAGATATTTTTATTTTTGAGAATTTTTGAGGTATAAATAAACACTGCTTATTTATACATGTGTGTCCCATAGACATTACATACGTAGACGCCTCATTGGACGCAGGCCGGCGTGCCTAGAGGGCGGCCATCTTGGATCAGACCACAGTTCAGACAGCTGCTGTCAGAATGAACAGGAGGCGCCTCAGATCTCATTTTAATCACATGAAAGACGAGTCAGAGATGATATTACAATAATCGCTGACATCTTAAAACCACTTAAACGACCAAAACTAATTCTACAATTACCTTTAAATTAGATTACACACATTTAAAACAGCTTTTAGTTAGACACAAGATAAATTTACCATTCTCTACAATTTGACCAACAAGTTTTGACCATGACACATAAATAAAAATTAACATAAAATTAACTAAAAAAACAAAATAATAACTTTGCTCTCTTTTGTAAATCACATTACAAATGTTCCTTGAAAATACTGAATATTAATATACTATATAAATAAATACTTTTTTTAAAACATAATCTTTTAATATGGTAATATAAAACTTTTTGTTAATCATATTTATGTTTAATTGCGAAATATATAACTAAACTTCACTTTAAATAGTTTTAAATCTGAATAAATGTGTTTAATCTAATTTAAAGGTAATTTTAGAATTAGTTTTGCTCTTTTAAGCGGTTGTGAAACGTAAGAGATTATTGTGATTTTATCTCTGACTCGTCTTTCATGTGATTAAAATGAGATCTGAGGCAGCCTCCTGTTCATTCCTGACAGCAGCTGTCTGCGGCACGTCGGCCTTGAATGAGGCGTCTACATATATAATGCCTATGGTCCTTCCTGTCTGCCGTCCAGCTGAAGCTGCTTCTTCTTCTCTCCTCATGCTGCTGTGCTGCTGCTTCTTCTTCTTCTGCTCCTCTGATGCGCGCTGCAGGCATAGGCAGGGTGTCGTTCGGAGCCTTCCTCGGTAGGTCTGCTGACTTCACATTCCAGGCTGTAAATCCTGCTGCCAGTCCGTTCACGAGGCTCCACCTGCTGCCAAGCTCTGCCCCGGCGGCGCCGCAGCTTGTTGGATCCTCTAGAACAGAGGCAGAACCTCTCAGTTTTCATTCCTGCTGAAGGGGGTGTGAAAACTTTCAGGCTCTGAAGCCGTTTTGTGATAGGGGGCCCGTGATCATGTTTTTCTTTTGTTGACTTTTCCGCCTCCTTCCTCTCAGACCTCTCGCTTCATCACGGCGCGGCCCCTTTCCTCTCTGGAAGGTGTGCGGCCGTCACGCTGAAATCAGCTGTCTTCCTCTCTACATCATCAAATACCTGAAGCGGAAATTCTCTCCTCCGAGTTACTCCAAGCTGTCCTCCTGAGACGGACCGGACCGGACCGGACTGGACCGGACCGCCACGCCTGAAGCACTGGAAGCGTCTTTTCCTTTTACTTGAAATCTGGAGCACATGGACGGGTCGGTTCTGCCCATATTCAGTGAAATGTTCCTTTTCTGCGGCCGAATGATGCCGCCGCTGCGCTCACTTTTATACAACGATTTTTAAATCCTTTTTTAATCGCAGTGGTTTTTTTGGGGGGGGTAGAAGGTTCTGGTGCTGCTCAGTGAACACTAACAGTGAAGACATTCAGAAACAAAAACTTGGTTCTGTTTCCATGTTTGGACGGGAAGCAGCGGCTCGCCTTCGGGTCGGAACCGCTCATTCTGAGCCGTTTTCAGAACCTGGTTCTGACTCTGATCTGTCCCCTCCTGATGTTTATATTGAGGCGGGATGAGTTTTATCATTCCTGCTCTGGGTGGAGCAAAGAACCGGCGGTCCGACCAGGCGCCATCGGATCACTCCACAGACCCGCCTGGTTCTGGTTTCTGACCTTAATGCTGGAAAACTGCTGCTCTGATGGTGAAAACACGCCTGGATGTATTTTCTAAAGCCACTTTGATTGAATTCTGCTTCTTTTTAAAGTGTTTCCTGTTTTCTACGGGTTGGTTTTCGTCGTGTCTCTGTGTTCATGCGATGCGTTTCATTCCTTGTCCTGCTCTGCAGCGTCAGTATTTATTTGTAGAAATGTTCCTGATTAATAAAAAATAAACTCAATAAAGCAGGAAAAGCCTCCAGTATTTAAGGTTTCATCATTAAATGTCCTGATGTGGCCACTAGATGGAGCCAGAGGACCGAGCTGGAGTTTTCTCCAGGGGGGCTATAAATTCAAAATAGACATATACCAAAAACCAATCAAACCAAATTATCACACCAGCATATTTATATGAATTCCAACAAAAAACATTATAAGAAAACTCTAAAAACAAAACCTAATTTCATAAACAGATTTAATAAATCTTGTCCTTCTGAGGCTGTGAAGGTAAATCTGTGTTTGGTTCAATCATTGAGTCACAAACCTAAAAAAAATAATGAACCAATTTAATAATGGAGAAGCTATTAGCTTTATATTTTTTATATATATTAAAACTACTTTCTGAGCAACTATGCCAATTAACAAACACCTAGAAAAAGAACAATATTCTATTATTTTCCATGTAGTCAGGGTTTGGTTGAGATTTTGAGAACCAAATGCAGAGAAGAGGAGGCAGAGGTGAGTTTTGTAGAGTTAATGTAATTACTCACAGAGAACTGAGACAGGAATCCAAAAATCCAACATAAAGCACAGAAAAAGAAAAAAAACAGAACCTTGGAGACATCAGGAAAAACATGCATGAGGAGGCAGGAAGAGGCGGGGAACCAGCACTGAGGAACCTCACAGGGAGAGTTTATATGGGAGCAGGTGGGAACAGAGGAGTCTAGAAGGAGTTTTAAGGGAAAAGAAGACCAACCACAAGACTGACAACAAAAGAAACACCTATGAACTCAAATACATCCAGAAATCACAACAAAATAGCAATCAAACCAATAAAACTAGAAACAAAAGAAAAACATGAAACTGAAAACTTAAACACAGCAAAGAACATGACGCATGTGAATCCCAGATGTTTATTCTTCTTTGCCTTTTTCTATAAAAAGTGCTTTAAATCAGTCCTAGCTGTCTTTATCTATGCTGGATCAGATCCTGACCTTTGGAAAGGAGGCAGGGGAAGCAGAATAAAGCCTTTAGCCTCGCCCGCATGAAGTTAGCCTGCGCGCATGCAGTTAGCCTCGCTGCATTGAGGAGTTAGCCTCGCTGCATGCGAAGTTAGCCTCGCCGCATGCGGTTAGCCTGCGCCGCGCATGCAGTTAGCCTCGCCGCTGCATGAAGTTAGCCTGCGCTGCATGCAGTTAGCCTCGCCACAAATGCAGTTGGCTCCTCGCCGCATGCAGTTAGCCTGCGCTTAACCGCATGAAAGCCTCGCCGCCGCGCATGCAGTTAGCCTCGCTGCATGAAGTTAGCCTCGCTGCATGCAGTTAACCTCGCCGCATGCAGTTGGCCTCGCCGCATGCAGTTGGCCTCGCCGCATGAAGTTAGCCTCGCCGCATGCAGTTGGCCTGCGCCGCGTATGAAGTTAGCCTGCGCCAAGCATGAAGTTAGCTTTCCTCGGGCTGCATGAAGTTAGCCTCGCCGCATGCAGTTAGCCTGCGCCCATATGCAGTTAGGCCTCGCCGCATGCAGTTGGCCTCGCCGCATGAAGTTAACGTCGCCGCATGCAGTTAGCCTCGCCAGCATGCAGTTAGCCTAGCCTTGGAGCTAAACCAGGTCCTGAAAAACAATGATTCTTTCACCATTTCTCTCTCCTCAGTGCATCTCCAACTTGACCTGTCAATCATCCGTAAAATAATGTCTGCGCTGTGGCGGAAGGTGGTGAAGCGAAATCCACTTCCTGTCACCTCAGGGCGCAGCTCTCCTCTCCTTCTGTATTGCAGAGCAGCTGCTGCACATAGATAACTTTTAACCAGAGTCTATGAGCAAAGATGTTTGCACCCTAGAGTGGAAATACGTCACCAATACGTCACCAATCAGACGAAAAATGAAAGGATGCTTTACTAGTCATTAAAGATTTTAATGTCTCAATCAGGGTTCATTGGGTGGGTTGGCGCTCTAGCGCCCTCTATTGGCCAGCCGCCTCTGCCAGAAGCTGATTTCTGCTTTTTTTTTTTTTCTTATTGAAATATTTTGCTAACAAACAAATATCCAGATCTTTGCTCTCAGAGAAAACTTCTGCAGAGCCAAACATCTCATGACGCCTTTCTCTGATAAAAGGAACTCGATCCACTTCAGCGATGCAGATTTCTAATTTAGAGGAAAGTCTGATGACTAACAAGTTTTAGAGGAAGAGTTGGAACCAAATGTTTGGAGGATGGTTGGATTAAGGCTCAGCTTTAAAGTCTGATTAAACTGAGAACAGAAAGAATCACAGGAGGTCATCCCATCCGACTGCTTCGTTTGGACAAGAAGTTCTGACTAAAAGTGTCTCAGTAGATCAAAGAACTGAGATTTGGCTGTAAAATCTCTGATTTTTTTCTATAAATTCTGATTTCTTCTTTTCTCCCTCAAGTTTAATGATGAAAAAATAGAAGAAAGCAGCTTTGATGTCAGTCAGCCACCGCTGAGTGGAATTTAAAGGGCTGTGAAATTCAGCTGTGGAACCGGCTTATAAAATAATCATTTTTCTCAATAAACAATGAAAATATATCAAAGTAAATGTTTGGAGTTTGATGCCTCAAACGGTAAGATTCTATAATTTATAAAAGAGACGTAATGAATTGATGGAACTATAGAAGGTCAAAGAGGTCATTGCTGGAAAAAAAATATTGTTTTTCACCATAAAAAGTAGAAAAAGAGTATGACGGAGTATTAGGGCCAGGCTAGAGATTTTTTTTTATTTTTTATTTCGGTGAATAAAAGCCGTAACATTATGAGAGAATGAAGTCATCATACAGCAACCTGTTTCCTTCTTGCTACAGAAAAGAAAAGCTTTGGAGCTCCGCCGCAGCGCAGGATGATCTGGCGCACTTCGCGCTCACCCCACCGATCAGCAACCAGAGTCCACTTTTGACATCCTGCCCAGTTTGATAAGCTGCTAAAAGATTTCCTGATTTGTCAATTCCCGATGCTAAGTAGAACTTCCCATGATGCTCCACATTCCTCATTTAGGGAGAGAAAGAAGACTTCTTGGAAGAGAGAGAGAGCTCACATATAATTTAAGTCTCGTTATTTTTTACGCATTTTATTCTCGAAATAGCCCTAATAATATCTCGGGTCGTAAAATGTGATCACATCATCTTCTAAATAAAAAGAAATATAACTTTATCAAACTCACATTGGAGATATTTAACCACTATAAGCAGAGGGCTGCCATTGTGCGGCGTCCAGGGAGCAGTGTGGAGGTTAAGGCTCTTGCTCAGGGACCCCGAGTGGCAGTCTGTGGGGAGTGAAATTCAGAACCCTCAGGGATTTCCCTCAAGCTCTCATGCCCTAACCACCACATGCCCTCCACTCCCCGTCGATTGCCTCCAGATCAGATTATTTTATTAATATACATTCATTGAGTCTGCATAGACATCATTAACTGTTTTATTTACTTCTATTCAGTTTATTTCTATAGCTCCAATTCGCGTCATATGTCATCCTCAGATTCACTTTCCAGTTCACCAGATCATCCAGTCAGATTGGTTAAAAGTTTTTCTATCTAAGGAAAACCAGCTGATTGCATTGCGACTCATTGACTCTTTCAGCAATCCCCCTCACACTCAAGCATGCTTTTGTAGCTATTGTGGACAGGTAGAAAGAGGAAAAACTCCCACTTTGGAACAGGAAGAAACGCCAGCAGAACCTCAGGCTCCAGTGTGAGCGCCATCTGCCGCTGAGGACCACCTTACTGGGAGTTCAAGGAGCATTAACAGAAGCAGACATAGAAAAGAAGCATGGGATGTGGCCATTCCAGGACCGAGAAAGAGCAGGAGATCCACCGGATTCTTGGCGGGTGAAATGCCGAGTTTCCCTCACGTAATTGTGTCTGGCCTCTCCCTTAGAGAGGGTGAGGAGCTCAGTCATCGGGAGGGACTCAGAGTAGAGGCAGCTCCTCCTGCCGCGTTGAGGAGGAGCCAGTTGAGGTGGCTCGGCATCTGGTTAGGATGCCTCCTGGACGCCCTCCCTGGTGAGGTGTTCCTAGGCACGTCCCAAATGGGGAGGAGGCTCCAGGGGAGACCCAGGACACGCTGGAGAGACTATGTTTCCCTCGCTGGCCTGGGAACGCCTTGGGATTCCCCCAGAGGAGCTGGGGGAGCTGGAGAGAGGGACGCCTGGGCCTCCCTACTGAAGCTGCTCCCCCGCGACCCGACCCCCCGATAAGAGGAAGAAGGATGCTCTGATTCAGACCGTTTATGGAGCTACTTAGCAACATTTTATAGTCTGCTGTTGCCTTGTGTTCAGTTCACATCCGGATCCTCAGAACCAGAAACCAACATTCATGTTCTATCTTTATCTTTCTTAGAGCTAAAAAGCCGTGGGGAAAGTTTCTCTGATAAGTTTCTAGAGTAAATTAGCAGGAACTTTGGGTGTCGATGTTAAACAGAACCAGCTTTGTGGATCATGCTAGTGAACAGTGGAGGAATTAGAGGTTTTAAAGCGTGACCTTTTTGAACCCCAGAAGAAGGTGGAACTCCCTGACCTCCGGTTCTCCAGCAGACGTGATATGAAATTCTCCTCCTAGCTGGTTCAGTCATCTGCACCTTTTGATTTTTATAAAAGTAGAAATATGTGCTTTTAGATCCTCCATAAAGTCCCCATTTGGAGCGAAGGCGCCGCCGTCGCTGCGTATGGAGCTCACAATGTGTTCTGAATTTCTCCGTCCGAGCAGGAAGCCGTCTGAGGATGCAGGAGGAGCCGGTGATGAATGTGATGGTCCGATGGCTTCAGCATGTTCAGAACCGCCTTTCATCTTCCGCTGAAGCTGCACATCCTCTCAGGGAGGCGTGATGCCCTGCAGGATGGATCAGACCTTTCTGCAACGTTTTCAACATGGATCCCATTTTCTCAGGTCGATGGAGAAACCAGAAAACTTTGCATTTGGTTCTTTTTCAACTTTAAAGAACTGAAACGGTCTTGAAGCTTTAGAGAGAAGTCCTGCCAGGATGCACTGGGTCTCACCTTTGTGAAGAAGTTCATTTAGATGTGCTGCAGCTGAAAAATGGACCAACTGGAGCACAGAGGGGGAACTTCCTGCTCCAGATGCAAACAAGAGAACAAGGATATGAACAACAGCCATGAAGAGAGGGGGAACCAGAGAGGGGGGACCAGAGAGGAAGAACCAGTGAGAGGGAACCAGAGAGGAAGAACCAGATAGGGGGGACCAGAGAGGAAGAATCCAGTGAGGGGGGAACCAGAGAGGAAGAACCAGAGAAGGGGAACCAGAGAGGAAGAACCAGAGAGGGGGACCAGAGAGGAAGAACCAGGGAGGGGGGAGCCAGAGAGGAAGAACCAGATAGGGGGAACCAGAGAGGAAGAACCAGATAGGGGGAGCCAGAGAGGAAGAACCAGATAGGGAAAAGACCAGAGAGGAAGGACCAGAGAGGGGGGACCAGATAGGAAGAACCAGATGAGGGGGACCCAGAAAGGAAGAACCAGAGAGGAAGAACCAGATAGGGGACCAGAGAGGAAGAACCAGATAGGGGGAACCAGAGAGGAAGAACCAGATAGGGGGGACCAGAGAGGAAGAACCAGATAGGGGACCAGAGAGGAAGAACCAGATAGGGGGGACCAGAGAGGAAGAACCAGATAGGGGGACTGAGAGAGGCTGAACCAGAGAGGGGGGTTCAGAGAGGAAGAAACCTACTAGTTTTGGGACCAGAGGGGTTAAAAGAAACTTTGGTAGCAGGAATTTTAGTTTTGTACGTATTTAGTTTTAATTTCTCCGCCTGGTTTAGAACCTGTTCCCCCGGTTGGAACCAATGATGGATCAGTCATTGAAGGCTGGTCCTGTTTGGCCTCAAGTTCTCATTGGATTCAGTCGTTCCCACCAACAAAGTTCCTCTTTAAATCTGTTCATAGAAGTGAAATCATTTAGGTTTGGTTCTGCAGGAATACCTTCGGTTCTCTGGAAACCACCCAACTGGGTTTGGATGAAGCCTTTAAGTCTCGGTCCTCCTGCTACCATCAAATCCTCTGCCAACCAAACTGCTGTTTTGGTCCCTAAAATAAGATCAACTGAACTAGAAACCAGAGATCAAGAAGATTTTAGTGGGGGATATAGAGAGCAAAGAATCTTCTTCCTTCTTTTAAATCATCTGGGGCAATCAGGTCTAGAGAAGAGAACCAGAGAGGGGGCAGAGAGGAATTTTATATTTCTGAGAGAGGGGGTGATTTTCTAAGATAAATTTTCATTTATGTTTTGGGAGGGAAGGTCCAGAGAGCCTCTCAAGGCTTCAGTTCTGAAGAACCCCAGTTTAGGTTTTTCCAGTTCCAGGAAGAACCAAATCAGAGGTCATTCAGATTAGGGGGACCAGCTGTCCGGATCCGAAACCTCCTGCTGGCTAACCCGGAACCAAACTGATTTAAACCAGAGATAAATGATCGCATATTTTCCAACAACAGTGTCTAACCCCGAAATCCCACATCCTCCGCCCCGGGGGATTCCAGACGGGGGGGACAAAGCAAAGCCTGAAGCCTCCGCTGTTCCTCCCATCCTGCTCCGCTCCGACTTCCTCAGAGCTCGAAGAGACCATGAGCTTTATTATTAACATTAAATTCAGGAGGGGAACATGAGGAAAAGAACGCTTAATTTAAGGGGACCAGATTAGGAAGATCCCCATTAGCATCCGGCTTATGTTCAGAGGGGGGACAAAGATTTTCTTTTTGTTGAGGAAACCAGGAGCAGGAAGAACCAGGATCAAACTAAATTCAGGGAGGAAGAACCATGTTTGTTCTTTACTTCCAAACTCAGCATGAAACCTAAGTTGTCAGGGGGGCTCTTGGACGGAAGAACTGGAGTAGGGGACCACTTTTAAGCCTCTTAGTGATAGGGTAAATATTTTGATGGAGATCTACCAAATAGGGGACCTGGTCTGAGGAAGAACCAGATAGGGGGCATCCAATCATTCAAACAAACGGTCTTCATTAGGGGGAATATATATAAGCTCATGAATGAGCCTGGAATGGACCACACTGGAAGAACGATCCAGAGAGGGGGTAAAAATAGGAAGAAATAGAGAGGGGGAACCATTGTTTGAGGAGGAACCAGATAGAGGGGGACAATGGAATGAGGATTTTTACTCTTAAAATAGGATAGGGGGATCATATGCAATTGAAATAAGACCATGCAATAGGGGGGACTTATTTTTAAGAACCAGATTGTCTTGACCCAGAGAGGAAAATGTCAGATAGGGGGGACCAGGAGAGGAAGAACCAGATAGGGGGGGACTCAGAGAGGGGGAAATCAGAGAAGAACCAGTGTGAATGATTTTTAAACCCAGGTTTAGGAACCTTGCAGTGGCAGCCTAAAGCCCACTGCTGACCTGGAAGTTCCTTCTTAACGTTTTCTACAAACCATCAGCTTTCAAGGGGTTAAAAGAAATTTGGGTATCAGGAAATTATCTAGTTTAATACGTATAATACATTTTATTTGTATTCCACCTAACATTTAAGAACCTGTTCTCAAAGTTGTTACCAATGATGGATCAGTTCATTGAAGGCTGGTCCTGTTTGGCCTCAAGTTCTCATTGGATAAAAGTCAAAGCTCCTACCCAAACAAAGTTCCTCTTTAAATCTGTTCATAGTCTTGAGGCCTTCATTGAACGCGTTTGGTTCTGCAGGAATACCTTCGGTTCTCTCGGAAACCACCTAACTGGGTTTGGATGAAGCCTTTAAGTCTCGGGTCCCTGCTGCAGACCATCAAATCCTCTGCCAACCAAACTGCTGTGTTTGGTCCCTAAAATAAGATCAACTGAATCTAGAAATAAGAGATCAAGAAGATTTTATGATTTTCTATATATGTGCAAAAAATCTTCTTCCTTCTTTTTGGTTATCCCTGTTTCAATCAAGTCTAAATAAGTAAGTTTGAATTTGCATTTTGTGACGCTTATAATTTCTGAAGAGAAAGTTTGTGATTTTCTAAGATAAATTTTCATTTTTATGTTTCGGGTTTTTAGGTCCATAGAGATCATCCAGTCAGAGTTTTATTCAAAGTTTTCTATCTAAGGAAAACCAGCTGATTTGTATTCACTCATTGACTCGAAGGCAAGTCCCCTGCTCCACCAAACATGCTGTAGGTCACAGTGGAGATGGAAAAACTCCCCTTTGATTCAAAAGAACTATCCAGCAGAAACTCCAGTCAGCTCAGTGTGAGCTGCCATCTGCTGAGGCATTCACTGGGGTTCAAGGAGACAGAAGCAGACATAGAAAAAGAAGCATAGATACAAAAGGCAAATCGTCAACCAGCTCCACAGGCCCCGGCCCAGGAAACACACACAGCCAGGCAGGCGAGGCTCCCAGCCAGCTCCCATGTCAGAGGATGAAGAGAGCACATCCAGTTAGTCACAGTCAGAAACAGGACTACACTGGAAAACAGGCCAAGCTCCAACATCTAGAAACAAAGGTGTTGATGGCAGCAGCACAGCTGATATTTCTCTCCAGGATGGAGTCACAGCCAAACAGGAACAGACCAGATGAAGCTACTATGAGAAAAAGCAGAGAGAGCAGAACGTTAGAGATTGAACTAACAGATTCTGAAAGATCTGAACAGAACTGATCAGATCAGAGTCCAACCGTCTGTCCGTCAGAGCTGCTGCTTAGACTCCTGGACCGGGATGAACCAGGCTGTCAGAATGCAGGTAATCATTTCATGTTTTGTCTCCATGAAGAAAATAAAATATGGGTCCATAAACTGATTTGAGGCGACGTTTCTGCAAACACTTCTCCTCTAAACTCGATTAAATTCCTCCCATAAGTGGCGGCAGAAACACTTACGCAGCACAAGCTGTGGAAGTTTAGCACATTTGTCAAATTTAGTGCATTTATTTCACATTTCTGCTGCTTTTGGAGCGGCTGGAAGCGCAGCCCTGCCATTATGCCATTATGCTATCCTGTTACTAAGTGGTTCTGCAGCCGCGTCGTTCCCACCGAGCCGCTTTTCAAATTCCACAGCAGCCTGTTTGAATTAGGCAGCAGAGATAAGCTCAGCCATCCGAGGAGGTCGGAGACGAGATGTTTCCACCCTGCACCAGCAACCGTTCCTTCATCCATCAATCACTCTCCATGCTGCAGGTTCAGTCCGTCAGTTTACAGCTGAGAGGAATCTTTAACCTTCACATTCACTTTATTTGATTCCAGGATGAGATTTAAAGGCTGGATGATCGAATCCAGATGTGTTCAGATGTTTACATCCTCATTTAAATAAAGACACATCATTAATTCCTCCTCTGACATCAAACCAGATTCAGCTTCTCCCCTCACTTCCATCTGCTTCATCTGCTTCATTTCAGAACCAAAACATTTTCCTTTACTTCCTTCAGATCCAGATGTTTCTAACCAAGATCATGATGTCACACTTTAGAAGCTCCTGATTGGTTCATTCTCCCTTCGCTGTCAGGAAGTGGAGATTAGACCTCCACCAACCGGATCCCAGGTTAATGAAGAGTGTTGGTACAGTTCTGGTTCTGCTGCTAAAGTGAATATATTCTTATTAGGGTTAATCTAACTTTAAAGGAAAAGTCGCTCATATTCAGAATCCAAACTTCTGAAAGT
>JAGKQL010000026.1:1358248-1376212 GCA_018398635.1 Cyprinodon brontotheroides
AATCCCCACATAAAGTGCATTACAGTAATCCAGCCGAGTGGTCACAAAGGCGTGGATTACTGTCTCTGAAGGACTGGTTTGATCTTTTGATCTGCCTTAGCTGGAAAAAGCTAGATTTCACTATAGCTTTTATCTGGCTGTCAAATTTAAGGTGAGTCCACTTTTACCCCGAGATATTTTACAATTGGTGTTGGTCACAGACCATGACTTCTGTCTTTTCTTCATTAAAATTCAGAAAATTTAAAGACATCCAAGCTTTAAGGTCATGTAAACACTTTAACAGTGTTTCAACAGAGTAGGAATCAGCCTTTTTGAGGGGGACATACATCTGGCTGTCATCAGCGTAACAGTGAAAGGAAATGCCATGTTTCCTGAGAATGGAGCCAAGTGGGAGTAGATGGAGAGAAAATACAAGAGGGCCAAACACGGAGCCCTGTGGGACCCCACATGAGAGAGGAGCAGTGGAGGACAGAGAGTCATCAAGGCTGATAGAGAAAGTCTGATGTGACGGGTCGGACACGAACCGTTCCAATGCTGAGTCCACGATGCCCGCCCACTGCTCCAAACGACCAATCAGCATTCTAGTTAAACAGTTCAACTAAAACTTTTTATTTTCTTTAGTCCAATTGTTTTTAACTTTCCTTTTTGTTTCTGCATTTTTTATTTTTTCCTACTTGCTTTGATTCTGTTTTAGTTTCCTGTATTTTAATCATGTAAAGCACTTTGCATTGTTTTTGTACTGAATTGTGCTATGCTAATAAATTTGCCTTGCCTTGCCTTGCCTTGCCCTGGTTTAAATTGAAAGTTCTGCAAGGCCTCCCCCCATCCTGCTTTAACCAGTATAGAACTGCTACACTGCAAAAACAATCTAAAAATAAGTAAAAATATCTTGAATTAAGTGTATTTACCCTTAATTTGAGCAGGTAAATGAGATAGCTTCCCAATGGAATGAGTATTTTTGCTCTTAAAATAAGATTATTAGATAATATGCACTTGAAATAAGACAATGCAATTGTGTTTTCTTATTTTAAGTGTAAACTGTCTTGTTTCATTGGCAAAATGTCTCTTTTACCTCCTCAAATCAAGAACAAATGCAGTTATTTTAAGAAAAAAAAGACTTATCTAGATTTAGATTTTTTGCCGTGTAGGGGTTCGTTCCGAGACATTAACCGAGTCCAAGTCTAGTCCATGTTGTCCCACTTCCTCACTGGTCCATCTGCTTCGTCCCATTGGTTTCCAGCTTCCAGATGTTGGAAGTTTGAGGACCGATCGTTTCTGCACTGTAAAAAATTTAAATCTAAATAAGTCATTTTTTTCTTGAATTGAGAAGGAAAGTGAGACACTGGAACAAATAAGAAAAAAGTTGCATTGTCTTATTTGAAGTGCATAATATCTAATTATCTTATTTTAAGAGTAAAAATCTTCATTCCATTGGCAAACTATCTCATTTACGCTTCAAAAACCATCTAGAAATAAGGAGTACAAAACTGCTTAAAATAAAAAGTGCATTTTACTCTTAATTTTAGTAGGTAAAGTAAGGCGATTTGCCAATGGAATAATGATTTTTACTCTAAAAATAAGACAATTAGATAATATTCACTTGTGAAATAAGACAAAGCAATTGTTGTTTTCTTATTTTAAGTGTAAATTATCTTTTTCCATTGGCAAAGTGTCTTACTTATCTCCTCAATTCAAGACAAAATTCACTCAATTTAAGCAAAATAACTCATACAGATTTCCATTTTTTACGCAGTGTACCTGCTCAAATTCAGGGTAAATACTTCTAATGATTGGATTTCTAGATTGTTCTTCCAGTGTGGAAACTAACCGGAGCCAAAATGGGTTCGATTGATGAAAGAAGTTTCTTTGAGGCTCTAACAGGTCTGTGATCCAGGTGCAACTAAAACTGACCAACATTTAAATCCTTCATCTATGAATAAGAGACTTTCTTCTCTTAACAGTTTGAATTTGAAAAAATAATCCTACCTGGTGGGTGGGGGGGGGGGGGGGGGTGTATGTAAACTTCTGACCTGGACTCTGTTTTTACTTTATGGAGCGTTTCTCTTTCATTCTGCAGTTCATCTTTCAGCTCGTTATGTTTCCTTCTGGATCCGCCCCAGTCTGTAATGGTCCCCCCCCCCCAGCTTTCCATGAGGTCAGCTGAAGGAGGGGGGCTCGTCCCGTGATGAAACACACTGATTGAGTTTCACAAGAGCTCCCTGATCTAAGAATTGGCATCCCAGTGGGCGGCGGGGGGGCGGGCTGAGCTGTTACACAAGCCTGGATCAAGAGATGGTCTCATTGCAACAAACTAATAAAGCCTAAAAAATAAAAATAAAAACAGGAGGGCGAGGGATGGAAGAGATCCTCCAGAATGCGTGTTTATACTGGTCCCAGTATAGCTTCTCCAATGGGTTAAAATGGGAGCCATAGCTGCTGAGACCGACGGAGTCCGACTGGGTTATGGGTTTAAACTATGGAGAAAAATTTGATCCAAAATTATTGCAAACAAAGAACATGTTTAAAGCGAAAAAAGATTTTCAGCCTAATTGAATTTTATACACAATTTTACCCAATATTTTAAATTTGTCATATAAAATGACTCTTAAAACCTTGTTTTTTTTATGGAAAGCTTTTCAAAGTTCTAGTTTGATTAAAGGAAAAGTCAGTTCAGCGAGGAATAATCAACGTACAGACGAGACTGGAGGGGACACCAACAATTTTAGCTTTTTGCCCCCTTTTCCGCTCATTTACATTAGCCAAAGCTAACAGAGGTTTAGTGCAGCTATCTGTGTTCAGAGTGTTTTTTTCCCCCGCAAGCCTCTAGATGTGACATCATCGGATCTGTCACTTTGAGACATCTCATTTGCGGTCGCATTTCACTGCATACAGAGTCGCTACGTGGTTGGAGGAGGAGACACAGCAGCACTCAGTGATTATTAACCAGCAGCTGCTTTCATGTTTAAGTAAAAGTTAGGAGACGGGTTGGTTAAAAAAATTAGAGATTCCACCGAAAAATCTGTTTGTTAGACATACGGAGCGTTTTCAGCTAAAACGGCAACAGATTGTAAGTTTAACCAAAGTAGTAATATGTTTCATGACAGAAAGAATATTGTAGTACAAAGATTAATTTTTAAAAAGGAATTGTAGGCGACCAGCCAAGGACCCATCAAGGAAAGTGGGGAAATTTTAAATGGCTACTACTGTAATTTAAAGTCCATAGACTGTTCGTACATTTATAGTAGAAATTTCATAAAATCTTTTAATAGGAATCTCCTAATCCGATATTATTATCGGCATCTAACATTTCCGATGTTTTATAGCCAGTGTCCAGGATGAGGCTCGGATGGTCGACTTGCAAAATTTTGGCAGCCGATTGCCTTGCTCCTGTCTCTGCTTTTTGGCTCATTTAGAATCCCCTGGCGCTGCTTCATAATGGCACCATACCATAGAGCACGTATTGACATCGATAATGTCCTTAAAACAACCTTAAGCGTTCTTTTTTAAAATATGCTACTCACCGTGTGAGTCCAGCGCTTCATTCCAATGGCGTTCAAAAGTTTAAGTAAAAACGTTCCTATGAGTGTTTTATTTAGCATTTTACAGCAAATCAGTGAGTTCTGTTGGAATGATCCAATATCCCTCCGCCACGGAGAAGCGGAAATGGGGGCCTGTTTACACAGTTGTAGTCTTTTTACTTCACTCTGTGTACTCCGGCGTCGAGGTGCTTGCGTCTCTGTTAAACACTTTTAAAAACTCTGAAATGGAATCACGAGGTGGATTCTTGAGAGGACATATTGGTTTTCGAGTTTGGCGGTAGAAGGATACCGTTTTGAACGGTATATACTACGAGGAGGAGTATATATAGAGACATTATAAGCCAGCTAGTGGTCACCGGGTGTGCAGCGCTTCCAGACCGGCGAGGCTGGCCGGAAGTTTATAGCGATTTGTGATGTATGGGAAAATATAGTTCTGGGATTTACAAAAAATGCTAAATAAAAACAAGACAGGAACGGTTTTTCTTCCACGAAACTTTTTGGGCGATCCTCATCATTGAACAGCCGCTGACGACCCGGGTGAGTATCATATTTAAAAAAAAGACACGATTAAGGTTGTTTTAAGGAACATTATCGGAAATGCATCCAATGGAAGCCATTCTGGAGCTAAGCCAGGGGATATTCCCTGGGTATGAGCCAAAAAGCAGAGACAGGAGGCAATTGTGTCAAAATTTCCGAGGGTGTCGATCATTCGATTTCATCCTGGACACTACAGAAAATGGGCTAGAAGTGTTAAAAACCGGAATTTTTTTTCCTTTAAAAGGTGAAACAAATTTACTGGGATATTCAACATGCAATAAAGATAAAGTTTACCAAGAAGGGGTATAAGAAAAAAATATGCTATGCTTTATTTAAAATGCAGCATATCCATATTTTCTGGATGGATGAACTTGTATACTTCTAAGGATGCATGACTTATATATTTTTAGGATCGGAATTGGCTAATATTATCTTCAATAAATAGATGTTTGAGCTCATTTTTGGAAAATACAAAAATAATGAAAGCGTTCAGGTGGAGTAACTGTAGGTCCATCAGCCCCCACCCTTAGAGCGCCCCCACCCTTAGAGCGCCCCCACCAGCTTTCATTATGTTACACCTTGAATCAATGGATCATTATCTATACCTAAAACTAATAAGTTTGCCGTTATTTGATAAAATGAGCGTTAATCAATAAAAAAAAACAATATATTTTGTCACGATCCCTGAGTCTGGGATTAGTTTCTTTCCATTAGAAAAAAATGAAAGAAAAAAAAAATAAATATACAAAAAAAATAATAATAATAAAATTGAGGGAGACAACAATGTTACTCAAAAACTTTTTTCCATTAAGTTTTTACCTTTCCTAAATTTTTTACCTTTGTTGTCTTGTTTTGGTTTTTATTTCCAATCATGTTTGTTATTTGCAGCAATAATGGAATAAACTTGCCAGCCTCCATGTGACCGTCATCATCACAGAAAGCGTGGCCCAAAGATAGAAACGGTTCCGTTTGAGCGGAGCGTCAGCGGCCCAAAGCGGAACCGGAGATCCTCGCATGCACGGAATGACGGCTCTCTATATCAGGACCCAGAGGACCATTCCAGCTGGAATGACTGAGTGGAAGAACAGTCAGATGCTTGGAGCTGCTGCTGGAAGCTGAAACACCTGCTGTGAACATCAGACCAACAGTTTAATGGATTATGCAGCGGAACAGTGATTCATTATTAGTTCTCAGGCTCCTCTCCTGTGGAACCAACTAGCAGTTTTAGTCCGCGAGGCAGACACCCTGCCTATTAAGGCTAGGGCTTAAAACTTTCCTTTTTGATAAAAGCTTGCTTAGAGTGGCTCAGGTTATCCTGAGCTATCTCTATGTTCTGCTCTGCTGGAGGTTTCTTCCTGTTCAAAGGAGTTTTTCCTTCCACTGTCGCTACAAGCATGCTTAGTGTGTGAGGGATTGCGGAAGAGGCAATGAGTCGATGCAATCAGCTTGGTTTTCCTTAGATAGAAAAACTTTCAATCAATCTGACTGGATGATCTGGTGAACTGGAAAGTAACTTGAGATGACATGATGTGAATTGGCGCTATAGAAATAAACTGAATAGAATTGCTCTCCAGAGCAAGTAGATTGTCAGCTGAGTACAAAACATAGAGAGGAAAACAAGAAGAAAAGGGACACAACCTAGAACAGATAATGGATGTCTATTCTATTAACATTTCTCTATCTGTAGAATGGGGCTGTTTGATGTGTTGTCTTCTCCATTCAGAGGGGCCCCCTGCCTGTCTTTGCCTAGGGCCCCAAATTTCCTAAATCCGCCCCTGGCTTTCGGCCACCCCTCAGTGGTTCTTGCCTGCCCAGTGGCCCCCCTTCTAAAACTTTTCTGGCTACGCCTCTGTGGTGTTTGCTGGACGCTCGTCCAAAGCGGTGCGTCAGAGCGCAGAGGGCGGCGCGCCACGCGCCGGGGTGATCCCCGCGTTTATAAGCGCAGGAGTCTCTCAGTGCGTCACAGCGAACCACGGAGTCAGGATCCCCCTGCTCGGTGAAGGAGAGCCCGAACAGACAGCCAGGAGCTCCCCGTTCTCCTGCTTGGACCGGTCCGCTGCCTCGGTTCCGTTCTGGGTTCTTTTTTTTCCTGACTTGGATCAGAAACTGAGAGTTTAAAGTTTGGAGGAAGGAGGACCTGCTGCGGCTGGAGGACATTTATGGAGCAGAGGTCCCACCGCTGAGCTCCCACTGTAAGCTTCTCCTCAGAGGAGAGGATGAAATCTGCAGAAGAAGGTGAGTTTATTCATCCTGGACTTCCGGTCTCTGTTCGGGACTCTTTAGAACCGGTCCGGGTTTCTGTTCTGGGTTCTTCTTGCTTGCAGCCTGAGGTGAACCCGCTGCTGAGGAGCCTCTGCTCCTCCTGCTGCTGCTGCTCCTCCTGCTCCTCCTGCTCAGTGGGCGGGGTCCGCAGGGTTCTGCTGAGAACTGAGCAGAACCGGACCTGATGAGTCCGCCTGTGTGTGGCTGATATCAGGTTTCTGTCTGGATCCGAGGCGGGACATGCTGTCCCAGTCTTCCCAGTAGACAGGAGCTGACTCCCCAGATGAGTGCAAATAAACAGCATCCTGTCTCTGCTGTGGGGAGCCGGCCAACTAAAGCTTCACTTCTGGGGAGTTTATGAGCACAGCGAGGATCCAGCGGGAGAAAGCTGGCCACGTGCCGTGGAAACAAAACACTACCTGGTGTTTCCTGTGGGTATATTTAGTCTGTGGTTATTCTGGGCTCTGCTGTTTGGTCTGATTTGAGTGATCTCAGCCTCTCAGAAGGTTCGAGGATCAAACCTGAGAAGCAAGAAGTTCTGGATCCAGGGAGGGGTTCTGGTTCCGAACCTTTGCACTGGAATGGATCAGTTTATTTGTTCTGCTCCTATTGGAACCAGGTCTGTGTGCAGAAGGGATGATGGCCGCTCACACTGAGCCTGGTTCTGCTGGAGGTTTCTTCCTGTTCAAAGGGAGTTTTTCCTCTCCACTGTCGCTACAAGCATGCTTAGTGTGAGGGATTGCTGAAGAGTCAATGAGTCGATGCAATCAGCTGGTTTTCCTTAGATAGAAAACTTTGAATCAATCTGACTGGATGTGAATTGGAGCTATAGAAATAAACTGAATAGAATTGAATTGAAGCGCAGCATGATGCTGCCACCACCATGTTTCACTGTTGAGGTAGATGAACTGTGAAGTTCAGATCTGGTGTCTTTACCTCTGAGGAACTGGAACCAGGACTTCTTGTAACCAGAGATGTCAAATTATTCATGTTTATTCCTGCAGGATAAATCCTGCTGTTTAAAAATCCTTTTGTAGAAGTTAAGCTATTTACTCCAGTAAAAATGTAAAAGTACCATTTCTAAAACTATTTAAAGTATAAAAATAAAAGTAATGCAGGAGAAACTGTAACTGCTTTACTGCTCTACTCTATTAAAGAACCATTTTTCTACAATTCTGGATGATAACTTCATTAGACTTCATTTTCTTTCTAATAACTAATGGTAACAGAGTCACATTTAAGTTTGCATCATCTTGAAAAACTATTTATTTTGGTATGTGGTGAGCAACAAGTTGGGGCAGCACCGAGTCCAACCACAAAGAAATTAGTTGTCTGGATGAAACTAATTATTTTGATGGTATTTTTTATTTATTGTTTAAATACCGAGCTTAAAATAAATTAAACTATTATTAAAATGAAAGGAGTAGAAAATAAAAAGTTGTCTCAAAAAATAATTACTGCAGTAAAGTTTAGATAGTCAACATTTTATTTAATGTAACCAGTACTTTGTACTTTGGCACCTCTGCTTGTGTTGGGAAAAGAAAAGAAAGAAATTGAACTTTTTATCGATCTCTAACTGGAGAAATTCCCTCTGTGCATTGAACCTCAGCAGGGGCTGGTGACAGATATATACTGCATAGCAGCTACTGCATTGGCAGGCCCGGCACGGCCATTGCCATTGTGGGGTTAAGGGTCTTGCTCAGGACCCAGAGTGGCAGACTGTGGGGATTGAACCCGGTACTGTAACCTCCTTTCAGAGCTGCTCGGACTTTCTGATCCAGGCCAGGAATCCCCAAAGTCGGTCCTGTAATTGTAATTGAAACTGATTAAAAGGCTTTTGCTGAACTTCAATCATCATAATCAGCTGTGCTGGAAGCAGGGAAAACCTATAAAACCTTGCAGGATTGAAGCGCCGGCCCTCCAGGACCGACTCTGGGGACGCCTGCACTAGATCAGCACTCTCCATTCATTCTCCTCCTGAAAGGCCAGAGCTGTTAGGTGAGACCAACAGCTCTGCCCTACCTGAGCTGTGGTTCTCTGCAGCTCCTCCAGAGTTACCATTGGTTCACTGCGTCCAGCCTGTCAGTCCAGGTGGTTTCCAAGTTTTGGCAGGACTGCAGGGTGTCCGTTCTTTCTTTATGTGTTGGACTGAACAAGGCAACGTTCAGGAGATTGTTCCAGAACCCGAACCGGGATGTTCTTGGTTCCTTGGTCTTCATGAAGCTGGTGGTTCTCCGATGTTCTCCAACAAACCAATTAGGTTGGAATAGATTCACTAACAGAGTCAGGCAGGTAACTGAAGAAGCCACTTGGTCGTCCCATGCAGCTATAAAAAGGACACAGCTGGCGCTCCTGTCTGGCCATCGCCTCTGATCGGGTAAACCCGTGTTTTAAACGGAATATTAAACACATTGACCGGGATTCAACAACGATGGTGACATAATTAGACGTATTCCTTTCTTCTTTGACTGCATCGGCCTCTCAGGGCTTGTAGCGAAATTCAAAGGGACGTTAGCGGCACTGTTTTGGTCTCTAACTGCGGCCATTTTTGGTCTGTGATGTGAAGTTATGCTTGTTTCTCTTCTGGTTTTGTAGTGTGCTGCCCCCTTCTGTGTGCAAAGAATACTGCATGAATGTTAGCATCAGTTGTCGAGGCTGGCAGATTCCCTGACTGTTGCATAACAACCTTTGTTTTCCTTCCAGATGCGTTTGGCTTCATGCCAAACATCAGCCTCTCCCTCCCACTGGGCAACCCTTGCCTCCCCTCCCAGTACCAAGGCCTCCAGTCCAGCCCCACCATATCAGTCTCCGTCACTGAGCCTCAAGCTTTTGACTCGCAGGACGACTTGAGAGCGTCCGGGTTCTATTCGACCGTCCGTCCAAACGGGGCCCCGGCTCTGGAGAGCCCCCGCATTGAAATCACCGCCTACAGTCAATTTCCTGAGGATGAGGTGCAGGAGAGCAGCCTTCCAGTTGCCAAGCGGGTCAACTCCATAGTGA
Source organism: Cyprinodon brontotheroides (assembly GCA_018398635.1). Taxonomy (NCBI): domain Eukaryota; kingdom Metazoa; phylum Chordata; class Actinopteri; order Cyprinodontiformes; family Cyprinodontidae; genus Cyprinodon; species Cyprinodon brontotheroides. Next base: position 1,367,587 of record JAGKQL010000026.1, read on the forward strand.
CGCTGTCCCTCCCCAATGCTGACGGTTACCGTGACCCCAGCTGCCTGAGTCCAGCTAGCAGCGTGTCGTCACGCAGCGGCCTCTCAGACGCCTCCTACGAGTCCAGCTTCTCCTACAACTACGACAACTCACCCCAGAACTCCCCCTGGCAGTCACCCTCCGTCTCCCCAAAGGGCTCCACCCTCGCCCTGCCGGGTGAGGGGGGCGCCTCCTGCGGCTCTCCTCGTCACTCACCCTCCGCCTCCCCCCGTACGAGTGTAACAGATGACACCTGGATGGGGCCTCGAGGTTCCAGGCCTAACTCCCCTTGTGGAGCCAAGAGGAAGTACAGCCTGAACGGCAGCGAAGCGTCACACAAGAGCTTCCCATACTCACCCGCCCACTCCCCAGGCCCGTCCCCTCACGCCTCGCCTCGTCTCAGTGTGACGGAGGAAAGCTGGCTGCCCAACACCAACCAGTACACCAACTCTGCCATCCTGGCAGCCATCAATGCCCTCACCACCGACGGCGTGTCCGACATTGGCGAGGGAATCCCCATAAAGGCACGAAAAACCAGCCTGGACCACAGCCCTACGGTCAGCCTGAAGCTAGAGCCGGGAGGCGGAGAGCTGCGCCATGGAGACCTCGGTCACGATGAGCTTTCTGCCAACCGAGCGGCCCTGAAGAAGGAAGGTTACTGCGGAAGTTTCCTGGATGTTCCTCAGCCGCCTTACACCTGGACAAAGCCCAAGCAGTTCATCAGGTAAGGAAGGCAGACTGCTGCGTCAGTTCATGTGGAGCGTTTTTTATATCAAACAGACCAAAAACCTTTAGGTTCATCTCAATGTGTCCTTACTGAGGTATTGCTTTCTGCACATTCAAACAAAACTAGAGCCGCTCATGTTGGACTTGTTTTCAGCCCGTCTCTGCCGGCTCTGGACTGGCAGCTCCCGTCCACCTCGGGGCCGTACAGCCTGCAGATTGAAGTGCAACCCAAGTCGCACCACCGAGCCCACTACGAGACGGAGGGCAGCAGGGGTGCAGTGAAGGCGCTGGCAGGAGGGCACCCAGTAGTCCAGGTGGGCAAACTCAAGCTTTACGTCTTTATTCATCAACTTCTCTGTTACAGAAGTAGCCATTCAAAATTTTCATAATTTCCTTGATGGGCCCTTGGCTGAGCCTTGATGATCCTTTAGCTGATCCTTGGCTGATCGTTGGCTGGCCACTTGGCTGGACCTTGGGTTTGATCCTTGGCACAGTCGCTTGACTGATCCTTGGCTGGCCCTTGATGATCCTTGGCTGAGCGCTTGGCTGGTCCTTGATGATCACTTGGCTGGCCCTTGATGATCCTTGGCTGAGCCTTGGCTGAGCCTTGATGATCCTTAGCTGATGCTTGGCTGATGGGTTGGCTGGATCTTGGCTGGAACTTGGCTGGTTCTTGGCTGGCCCTTGTCTGGTCCTTGGCTGGACCTCGGCACAGGTCCTTGGCTGGCCCCTTGGTTGATCACTTGGCTGGTCGCTTGATGATCCTTGGCTGATCCTTGGCTGGTTTCTTGGCTGGACCTTGTCTGCTCCTTGATGATCCTTGGCTGATCATTGGCTGGACCTTAGCTGATCCTAGGCTGGCCCTTGGCTGATCCTAGGCTGGCCCTTTGGCTGATCCTAGGCTGGCCCTTGGCTGATCCTAGACTGGCCCTTGGCTGATCATTGGCTGGCCCTTGGCAGGACCTCGGCTGGTCCTTGGCTGGACCTCGGCTGATCCTAGGCTAGCCCTTGGCTGATCATTGGCTGGCCCTTGGCGGGACCTTGTCTGGTCCTTGGCGGGACCTCGGCTGGTCCTTGGCGGGACCTCGGCTGGTCCTTGGCGGGACCTCGGCTGGTCCTTGGCTGGACCTCGGCTGGTCCTTGGATGGTCCTTGGCTGGTCCCCTACAATTCCTATATAAACATCAATCTGTGTACTAAAATATTCTACCTGTCATGATGTGTGGACATTAAGATCCAAAGAGAAGCATAATTTTCTGGTCAGACTCTGTAATTCAGTGAAAAGGTGGAGTTAGAGTAAAAAGATATGCAGGAGGGGGTTACTCCAGTGGCTGGAAGTTGAAGGGGATTTCGATGGGAGTTTGAGGGAAGTGGGCTTCCATTCAGCTGCCGTTTGACTGGGAAGGGCCATCCTGAATGGCTGCTACTGTATGTTGCTTCCTGCTTTCTGAGTACTTTGGATGAAATGTTTCAGAGTTGCACAATAAAGTCGTCCTTATGGGTCAGAACCACAAAGCCAGACTGTTTAGTTTCCTGTAACGATGAGGCCAACACATGGTGCAGCCATCAGGCTCCGTTTCACCTCTGCTCTCCACTGCGTCACGTCTCACCTCACCGCCTAACCCCTCCTGCCTGGTGGAGATGTTGCATTTCTGAATGGAGTACCAACGCTCTGCCATTAAACAGACGCGTCCACTCAGCCGGTTCCTGTCCAGACGAGGGTGACTCAGATTTTTCCATTACGTCCCTGAGTGCGGAGCAGACGGAGTAATGTAGCACGGCCAGTGTGAGCTTAGTCATGATCTCTAACCACAACAGGCTTCGCTGGGCCAGTCTGCAGAAAGACAAACGTGGACGTCTGCAGATGGTTTTGCTATAAACCCGTCTGCTCCCCCCACAGCATTACCTCAGGTTGTGAATAAATAAATGCTGTGAAAAGGGAGGGGGCGGGCCTGTAGGGAACCCAGCAGAAAGGTTTCATGTTCGATAACTCTCCTCTTCCTCCGGGTTTGAGAAAGTGTTTATGACATTCCAAACAAGCTGTGCCGCTTTGCAGACAGGCGCTAATTAAACAGCAAGATGAAAATACTGCGTCGGGATTTTTTAGGTAAACAGCTGAGAGAGAATCACAAATACTGGAGACTGTTTTAGTGTGACTGCTTCCTCAGGCAGCCATCTTTATTCCATCAGATTATATTCAATTCAAACTATAAATGGGAAAATTATTTTGTTAATTTTTTTAATTCAGCTCTGATTAAACGAATCCTCTACAATCCAACGAAGGAAACTCTAACCACGGATTTCTGACCAATCAATGAACTTTAATAACAAAGATGTGCTTACCTTCAACACCAACCTCTTCTTATTGCAACCTTTTCATAGACATGTGCTTCTAAATGTCTATTTTTGATTAAATTTGTAGAAAATAAGAAAATAACCAACATTAAAAAAAGTCAGCCTGGTTTTTAAGTCTTTTTTTTGTTTGCAAATGTAAGTTACAATCCACTAGATCCACTATATGGAGAGAATTTTGTTCCAATATTCTCGAAAGCAAAGAATACTTTTCAAAAAGGAAATAATTTTTTTAAAAGCCTTTAAATTTTTTTTTAAAACTACTCAACTTAAAAAGACTTTTTAGAGTATTTTTTTAGCATTTATGCAACATGTATGGAAATTTACTCGAAGCCTTTCAAAGTAAAAGCAAAGTTGATTGAAAGCCTTTCTAAAGTTAAAGCTAGCGTTGATAAACTCGCACTGAAGCTAGCTTCCTTTCACAAACAAGTGTCGTAATGCTGGAAACTTCTGTATATGCACAATTTTACACCCCAACAAACTCCTATCTGGAATAATAGATATGTGCTACATAGAAATAAGTCTCTGTATTTGGATTGGATTTCAACTGCAACTTCCGGAATAAACTTCCGATCCTGACAGTGCAGGACACCCTAGTTTGCAGCTCTGCAACAAGGGTCCCTGACAGTGCAGGTCTTGTTCCTGACAGCGTTGGTCTAGGTCCCGGCTCTGCCAGTCTTGATCCTGGTGAGGCTGTTCTTGGTCCTAGCAGCTCTGGCCTTGGTCCTGACATTGCAAGTGTGGATACTGACAGCGCCGGTTTTGGTCCTGGCAGCGCCAGTCTTGGTCCTGGCTGCGCCAGTCTTGGTCCTGGCTGCGCCCAGTCTTGGTCCTGGCTTCGCCGGTATTGTGGTCCTAGCTGCACCCGGTCTTGGTCCTAGCTGCTTGATCTCTTGGTCCTGGCTTCACCGGTATTGGTCCTGGCTGCTCCGGTCTTGGTCCTGGCTGCGCCGGTCTTAGTCCTAACTTCCCCGGTCTTGATCCTAGCTTCGCCGGTCTTGGTCCCTGGCAGTGCGGTCTTAGTCCTAGCTGTGCTGGTCTTAGTTCTGGCAGTGCGGTCTTTGTCCTAGCTGCGTCGGTCTTGGTCCTAGCTGCGCTGGTGCAATTCCTGGCTGTGCCCGGTCTTGGTCCTGGCAGCGCCGGTCTTGAGTCCTGGCAGTGCGGTCTTGGTCCTGGCAGTGCCGGTCTTTGTCCTGGCAGTGCCGGTCTTGGTCCTGGCTGTGCTGGTCTTGGTCCTGGCAAGTGCCGGTCTTTATCCTAGCAGTGCGGTTCTTTGTCCTGGCTGTCGGTCTTGGTCCTGGCGTGCGGTCTTGGTCGCTGGCGCCAGTCTTGGTCCTGGCAGCGCTGGTCTTGGTCCTAGCTGCGCCCGGTCTTGGTCCTGGCTGCGGCAGTCTTGGTGTCTAGCGGCGCTGGTCTTGGTCCTGCGCCCGGTCTTGGTCACAACGCGGCGCTGGTCTTAGTCCCTATGCGATTAGCTTGGTCCTGCTTAGCGCTGGTCTTAGTCTAACTGCGCCAGTCTTGGTCCTAACGGTGCGGTCTTGTTGGTCTAACTGCGCCAGTCTTGGTCATGGCAGTGCGGTCTTGGTCTAGCTGCGCCCAGTCCTTGGTCTGGCAGTGCCGGGTCTTTGGTCCTAGCTGCGCCAGTCTTGGTCCTGGCAGTGCGGTCTTGGTCTAGCTGCACCAGTCTTGATCCTAGCTTCGCCGGTCTTGGTCCTGGCGGCGCCGGTCTTGGTCCTGGCAGTGCGGTCTTGGTCTAACATGCGCCCGGTCCTGGTCCTAGCTGCGCGGTCTTGGTCCTAGCTGCACCAGTCTTGGTCCTAGCTGCGCGGTCTTGGTCCTGGCTGTGCCGGTCTTGGTCCTGGCAGTACAGGACTGCAGCTAGACTCTCTTGCACAAGCAATGGTCCAATGGTCCAAACCAATCAGGTGATCTGTCCACTTTATATCAGAGTGAATGTGATGGACTGTCCAGGGTCCATGATGAAAGGATGGAGCTCACAGAGCAAACGGATCTCAGGCCTCTGCGCTGCATAGATCAGGATAATCCCGTGATCTGAGTGGGACGTAGCAGAACTGAACACGTCTGAGCTGCTGATTTCAGACTGAGTCAGATTTAGAGCAGCTTCAGAAAACCAGACATCTGCTCTCAGACAGAATTACGTTTCCTCGTGTTTCTGGTGCGTTGGTGTGCAACACTGAAACATCTGGAAATGAAGACATTTCACACCAAGCAGAGGTGTGTGTGCGGCTCGTGTTCCTGAGAAGGTGCTAATGATTTAATGACAGGGGTCCTGGTTCACCTCAGTTACAGCAGAGAGCCCCCCCTCCCTCCCCACAGCTACTGCACTTGCCTCCAACCACACAGACTTCCCTTTGTTTAGGAAAGTTCCTGTGTGTACGGCTGACATCACTGCGTCCCGCAGCGGCGGCAGCAGCTAACCACACACGTCTCAGATGGAGATGTTGGAAGCCGCCTCAGACAAGGCAGCCACATCTCTGGCTTCCCGGCGGCCGACGAGGTCTCATCCCGCCGCTGCTCTGACTCAATCCTTGTCCTGAGTTTATTCTAGAAGCGTTGCCTCTGAGGGCGTAGCTCTGCAGCACAGTGAGGCGGCTGTTTTTTCTTCTTTTGCACCGCCTGCTTCCACCACACCCGCCCGCACGCTGAAGACTGTCCTCTGATGTGCTGTCCTGGGTTAACCACACCTATTGCTAAGGAGTTATACTGGACTCCTGTGTTCATATCCAGGAAATTCTTCTACTTTACCGTTGAACTCTTGGTCTGTTTCTAAACAGTCCATGAGAGTAGTTAATGTCTTACTGTAGAAATACTAAAACAGAACAAACATTTGAATACTTACATACCATTATTTTCTGGATTATACTTTCCTAGCGCTTTGAACCATGCAGCTTATAAGAAGGGGCGGCTTTTTAGTGGATTTTGTTCCTTACTGCTAGAGGAGGAAGTCAAGGTTTTATATTAAAGGAAAAGTCCGCTCATATTCAGAAATAAAACTTCTAAAAGTACTTTAGAAATGAAATTATTCCATTCTGTTCAATAAATGATCAGTGTTTTTAATTAAGAGTCATTTTTATATGAATATGCTTTACTGGAGGCATCCATGTTTGTCAAAGAACACTTCTTGAGTTCAAACTCAACTATATTTCTCACTTTTTAAATTGAAAACGCTTCCTGTAAGGCATTGCTTCTCAATTATTTTCTGTTACTCCCCCCTAGTAAGAAGTAAAACTATTCGCGTCCCCCACTCCCCACCGTGACTATCCATCTCTGCATAACATTTTATCCTTATTAACATTAAAGAAAAGAAAAAAAAAGAAAGACATATGGTCAAACTTACAAAGAATAACTTTATTAAATCGTGTTTTAAGTCATGTTTTAAACATGTTTAAACTGTAAACATGTTTGACAAACTAATTCTGAAAAAACTCTAGCGGCTTATCGGCACGATTGGGGTGTAACGTATTTAAGTGACACGCTAATTTATTTGGCTTCATGCTGTTCGCTGCGCTAAATACGCTTCGTCGTATTTCCTCGTCTTAGCTTTCGGGTGACTTTCTTTTGTCTCATTATCTTTGTCTCTCTCCGCTTTTCTTTTCATCCCCGTTAAAAAAATTTTCATGTTGGGGGATTGTTATGTTGAATAACGGCGGCTTTAGACAGAAGTTAGTCGGAGCTTTCTGTTGACTCAACACTGCTAACCAAAGCAAACCTGTTGGCCGTTTCTCAATATGCATTCTTGAAGCGTTCTCATTGTACTTCATTGACGCGAGCATCAGCCTCAGATCGAGAATGCACCAAATCCCGGATGTTGTTCTGGCCCCGCCCTCTTTATATCTCCGAGCATGCATCAGAGCAGACTTGTGCGTTCTTCAGACCGACTGCTAACTTACACCAGAGTACTTGTGGCACGCAGCGCTGATTCCAGACAGCACTCACAGTGTTAAGTTAAACATTCCCTTTCCTGCTGCTTTTGTTGTTCTTCAAAAGTATAGGGTTTTGAAATCGTTTGAGGCGATAACATTATACATTGAAGCCTCCCTGTGTGGCCTGTTTACACACACAGAGTTGAGTGGTGAAATTTATAAAAAGTCCGATGTTAGCGGACCAAGAGTGACCAGCAGACGTTACGCATGTGGCCCGGCGTCCGCGATGCAGCTTTGTTCGATACACATACGTGCTCTACGTTAACTGGCGTGCTTTCACGCGTTCGCACCGGTAAAACGGACTTGGCGAGCGGTACCGATACATGCGGTGTAGGTACCAGATTGTTGACTTCGGGCTGCCAGATTGAGCTCGGGGGCCTCAGCCTTTTGATGGCGTCATAATATGGCAACTCGCCCGTCACTATATGGCAGCGCCACTTGTAACGATATGGCAACTCCACTCAAACAAAACTACATTAGCAGCCCGCGTCTCTGAGTTTATTCTCGTTACAAATGCGAACCCGGCGGGCTCAATGTGGATTTGTTTGAAGGGCGACCTATAATAACTGACGTCATCGAGGGGCGCCAAGGCCCATGGCTTATTCGAGTGGCGTCATCGGAAAGCGCAGGGACCATGGAGAATTTCGCCCGTAAAATTGTCCGTTTACAAACCGCAATCCCGCTTTAGAATAAAACCTACACCCCGCTATAATTACTTTAGTAAGCTGTCCAGACCAATCAAAATGTTTTTGCGCAATTGTGCAAGCGTTAAAACAATTATGTATTGTGGCGTCATCAAAAGGCGCAGGCCCCGAGTCAATCTGGTACCCACAACGGCCGTTGTCTTGCAAGTCGTAAAATGTTGCACTGTCGCAAACGTGACAGAAGTAACAATGAGAGCACCACTTCCGCCTACTGTAGTGGATGCGCAAATTACACTTTATTATGGTTAAACCTAACCGTGGGGGCACTGCTGTAAGGGAATTTGAAACGTCTTCAAACTTGGAAACAAAGTCCAGTGGATTGTTTTTATTTTATTGAGATTATCAGTGCCATGTGGTCCTTCAGTCTTCTCTGTCTTCTTCCTCTCCATCTTCTTTTCTTTCTAGCTGACTTCTGCCTGTTCTCTCTTTAACGCCTTGGGGTTAGTTTCAAAAGCTCTTCTCTTTAACTGATTCTTCCGCATCAGTTTTTCCTATTTTCCTTTTGCTCTCTTCTACCCTTTCTTTCCTCTCATCTCCCTTCTTTGTGTCTCTCTGGATGAAAAGTGATATTTTTCTCTCCAGTAAACCCCTGCAAGAACTCTCCCGCAGATCTGCCTGATTTTGGTCAGTTTCCGACAATTTGCAACCGTGCTTGTCCGCGTTTGTAGTGTGCCACAAATTGTCGGAAGCGGACAGTGACGTATATGTGGAGGGCGATCAGCTGTACTAATGGCCCTAATTAGCATATAAATGCAGCAAACCCGCGTGACTGGCCAGGTCTGGCTTGAATAACCTTCTCGGTATTGGCTGAAACCACTATTCTCTAACAAATGGAAATCGCTAGTGATTGGCAGCAAAACCACTAGCATTAGCCACGCCAGGC
>JAGKQL010000026.1:1395744-1411341 GCA_018398635.1 Cyprinodon brontotheroides
CATCCATCCATCCATCCATCCATCCATCCATCCATCCATTAATGTTTCACAAATGCTCTTTATTTTATTACTAAAATCAATTAAACTGAATTCAATAAAAAATTGTTCTGAAAATGAAAACCACGCCCCTCCTTTGACCTCTCTGCTCCTTTCTGCTGCTTTTCTCTTCGCTTTCTGCTGCCCGCTCCTGTGAATCACTAGAAAACATTTTCATCAGGATTCCTGAACTGAGGCGCAGGAAAAGCGCGTTTTGTGTTTTTCCGCTCAGGGTTAGTTTGGGAGGAACAGCACTTTTATTCCTCCATTGTAAAAGAAACCATAAATCTGCCCATACCTGCAGCCCTCAGCCCAAGGCCAAGCAGCCAGGGTGGGGGGAGGGCTGCATGTGGCGCGCCTGTTACTTCAAGCCAGAGCCTGCTGCGCCAAGCTAAATACTAAGCACGTGGACCCCCACCAACTGGGAAATGTAAAAACCACCACTAATTGCACTGCAGCCTTGGAGCGAAAATCCAGTGGGTGGTTCAAAGCTGCGATTCAGCTGCATGGGCCCAGCCCTGAACGTGGGCGACAGTGCCCGCTGAAAGTGGAGCATTGTCCTCAGGACGCTGAGCGTTAGGGAGGGGACACAGTGTTGGACAACAAGTCTGCTCGGTGTCTCCCAAAGAGTGACGGCTAATAAAGCAGTCTGTAGACTGAACAATGAGTGATTAACAACAGTAGGACGACTTTGAAACGTTGCTAAAAAGGATAAAAACCTTTCAGTTCTCTGACAGTATTTGATTTTTTTTAAAGGTTTTCTTTCAGCCACTCTGACAAACAAATTTATTTTTAGACCCAAACAGTTTTCACGCCATAGAAACCAATTTGCAAACTCTCTTTTGTGGCAACACAACTATTTTCATTTCTGCTTCTTTCTTTGTCATCTGCATCCTACGGAGGCATGCACACTTCCTGCAAACAGGCCCAAAATAGGGGGGCCTTTTCTATTTTTGTCCTGTGGTTGGTGTTTACTATCTTTGCACGCTTCCTGTTTTAAAGCTGTTTGGCAGCAGCAGGACAACACATCACTACTCTGCACTTTTTTTGCTCTTGTTTTCATCTAGCAAAAGAAGCAAAATCCCTTTGCATTTGCCACAATGGAGAAATTGACTCTCTATATTTTGAGGGAACAGTTGGAAATGCCATTGTGTGCAGCACCAATGGACGAAGAGGGCAGATTTGGGACATTTTTGGCCCTAAAACTAGCAAAAGACAGGCAGGGGGCCCTCAGAACTGAGAAGACAACACATGGATATATACATATTTATATACTGTCATGGTGTGTTTTTAAAGGTCAGACTCAAAGATGCAGAGAACCAGGAAAAAAGGTTTAACCAGTTTATTGGGATGAGGGTACAGGGGAAGTGTGATCTGGAACTCCGGGTAGCTGGTGAACAGGAACTTGGATGTCTGGAGGGGATATCACCACAGTGGTTAGTTCAGGAACCGTGGGATTCTTTAATGCAGTAGGGAAAATGCCCAGTGAAGGGACTCACGTTAAGGGGGGTCTTCTCTCACTGGCATCCAGTCTGTGTGGGTCGATCAGAGAAGAGGACATGTAGAAGAGTGGACAGGTAGACATTCTTTGGACCGGGAGGAGCAATGGATTGGACTGTCACTTGGATTTCAGATGGTGAGGGACTTGAGCGGCACATGTGGAGGGTTTCTCCCCTGCTCAGTGTGAGCTCGGTAAACAATCCTACCAGGGGAAGAAGGCCAAACATCCAGTATGAAGGAGGACTTCCTGCCAAAGGCAAAGACAAAATAAAAAAGGTTAGACTCAGAGAGACAAAGACTCGGTTTGACTCAGTGACGTAAAGACTCAGGTTAGGCTCTGCTAATCTAAGCATGGCTAGAGTACCCAAAACTGGCAAACTCAGGTAGCTGGTGAACAAGAATTGGGTGTCTGGAGGGGATATCACAACGGTTAGTTCAGGAACCGTGGGATTCTTCAAGGTCTGAAGTAGGAAAATGCAGAAGTGAGGGACTCAAGTGGGAGAGGTTCTTCACCTACTCCCAGTCTGTCAGGTTGATCAGAGAAGGAAGGGGACATGTATTTGAAGGTGGACAGGTAGACTTGGTAAAGCAATCCTTCCAGGGAAGAAGGCCAAAAACATCAGTATGCAGGAGGACTTCCTGCCGAGGCAGGAGAACAAAAAGCAAGGTTAGACTCGGTGAAACAAAGACTCAGCGGGGCTCTGCTAATCTAAAAGCGTGGCTAGAGTACCCAAAACTAGCTGAAACACTCTGGCGTCGAGGTAGTGACAGTCCACTGCTCAAGTACTCCTCCAGATAATGATCTGAACACGCAGGTGTGCAGGGAGGACCAACAAGGACAGGGGCGCCACCTGGTGGTGGAGGAGAGACAGACAGGCACAAATAGACCCGCACAAACACAGTTCCACAGCATATACACACATAATGGCCGAAAGCAGAAGCCCCAGGTTGTGCAGGAGTGCCTGCACAATCACTTTAAAGAAACCAACCAGCCCTTGCCATTTAATTAGTATCCCAAGCGTGTAGTGGATGAAAAAAGAGGTACATGGACTACAGTATACTAAATGCACTATGAAAAGAAGCACGAGTGAACCTCATCACTACAAGAGGCAGATTCACGTCATACATGGCGCACGGGGCCTGTTGAAGGAGGGACTACAGTTATGCGGCCGACAAAATCGCGTCCTTTTCACACGTTTTTGAGGACGGCCGCTGTATCCCTCAGGTGGGCACTCACGATTCTTTCCCGAGTCCAAACAGAAGCTGGGCACTCACGTGCTCCAGAGGAAAAAAGGAAATGGCGCCAAACAGTGGTGAATATATTGGAAGGTGGAAGTGCAGTTTAGTATAATCCAAGTCTGTCAATAGTTCTCATTTAAGGTGAATGAAAATAGTTGTTTTAATGGTTATTGTGTCAGATAGGTGGCGGTAATGTTTGATTTATCAAAAGGTTTTATCTGTCACTGTGTAAACGGGTTTGGCTGACATTTAAGCTCAGATTGTAATATCTCTGCAGTGTGGGGACTATAAATCTGATATCTGAGATGACGTTATTAGCTGCCGAACAGTAGTGAGAAGTTCAGCATCCATTCTTTGAATGCTTTAAGTATCAACAGTCAGAGTTGCTAGGCAACAGAGCATACGGCGCTGTGACAGTTATAGAAGGCTGGACCTGCTTCTGGAAGTCAGTAGCCAAAACTCTTCCATCTCTCCAAAGATCCAGTCCAGGTAGACCGGGTCCCTGAGGAGATACTCCTCCTGAAACCAAACACACTCCAATGATTGATGGTTAAGTTTTTGTCTTCTTTCTTGTAAAGCGGTTGGTGAACAACCTTCAGGTACGCTACCGCCACCAACTGGAAAGGTCTTGTAAATTTGTACTTCTAAATTAGTAATTAGTACTTGTAGTTTGTCAAAGTTGTAACTTTATTATTGGTATTTCTATCTTCTGACAGATGAAACATAAGCAGATGTTCTTACAGAATATAAATCCTAATCACATATTTTCACTAATATTTGCAGTTTATACATCTATGCATATGTTTTCATTGACAGTTATCTGACCCCGATGGATGCAGATGGCTTCGGTGTTTTAGAAAGAATCCAGATGTTTGTAACTCCTGAGAAAAATGTTTGACTTTTTAAACCCGGATCAATGGGCTCTGCAGCTCCAGCATCACCGCTCAGTTTCACGGCTCACGTCGGAAACATGTTTTTGTATGACAGGAGTGGTCACTTTTTCCCAGTTTCTGAATATTTTCAGAAGGTGGGGAGCCCAGACTCTAACAAAGACTCTCATTGATGAGTGTTTATGTGTCTGTGAGCCTCATAACCACAGACTGACTCACTCTCACTTTCAGGAAGTTTTATTTTCTCATCCAGTTTTTCTTCTTCCTTCTACCCTCAGTTCCAACAATAAAGACGGAGCCGCATGACGACTACGACGCTGCCCTGGTGTGTACCCAACACGGACCGGGCCAGATCCTGCACCCAAAGCCCTATTACCCCCCACAGGTCATGGCTCCGATGATCTCCGACCTCAGGCCGTGCGTGGTGGGCGGGGCTTACGCTGTTAGTCAGCAGAGATTGGTGGCCAGGCCTTCCTCTGCTACTCCCTGTTCCCCGAGCACCAGCCCCAAACTTCAGGATCTGGCCCCGTCACCCTTCTCAAAGTGCCTCCAACAGTCGGGCCATCAGCCACCCATCCCTCACGTCTCCATCATCCAGGAAACTCCAGGACGGTTCCAGCCTCCAGACCTCTACCCGCCCAGCAGCTCTTCTTCTCAGCCGTCCACCCCGACCGACGCCCCCTTCTCTCACGCTCCTGGCGTGACTCCAGCCCAGCCGGTCAGCGCCAGCCCCGGCGTCCAGGAGCTCCCTGAACCTGCAGAAAGGGGCCCGTCCTCGCTGCCAGAGGATGGCAGCCCGCCGCCTGTGGCCGTTAGCATCAAAGAAGAACCACAGGAACTGGACCAGATGTACCTCGATGATGGTGAGAATAAAACTTCATCTGTTCTAAAGACAACGAGAACGTCTCGCAATCTGGTGCAGAAAAAAAAAAAGTAACTCTTCCCGTAACTCAAATCCTTAAAAAAATTTTACCAAAACACAGAAAATCTTTTCATGTCATAAAAAAACCTTTAAATGTCAACAGTCTGATCTCATCTGCTTCATTTAAGGGAATATCTTCCTCTAGGTAAGAAGCTCTATTATTGAAGAAAATAAAAAAAGAACTGTATAAATGTCAAAACAACGAGAATGACCTCAAGAAATGTTTCTTTCAATCTGTGTATTTTTCCATTGTTGTAAGCAGAGCAATAAGGAATATGTTTATTTGTTTTTAATATAAAACGTCTTTATCTTATTTCTAGTGCATAATATCTATTTGTCTTAATTTAAGGAGAGCATTTCTCATTCCATTGGAATATAATCTTACCTGCTCAGATTTTAAGAAACTTCTCTTTATTTTAGGTCTATTTTTGCAGCGTAAACCTTTAAATCCTCCATTTCAGACAATATGAAGCTGAGATACTTTTTCAGCTTCGTTTCCTTTGTTGCTGTGGTTTGATTCTTCCATAGAATCTGCAGCTTCCAGAAGGAGAACGAGGTTGGTTCAGAGATAATATGAGGTAAAACCGATTGACTTCAATCCTAAAGCTGAATCTGAAGAGAACAGGTCATACAACCATGTATCTGTGAGTCCTTGAAGGTCCAAGACGTTCAGAGGTTCCCCACGTAGAGAATCTTCAGAATCATCAGGAAGGATCTGCAGATGATCTCTGGACCTTTTGATGATTCTGCATCATCCATCTAAACTGATAGAACCAGCAGGGATTCCTCTGTTTCTGTACTCAGAATGTTCTTGGATGGATCAGCATAGATCAGATAGATCCGTTCTCCATCCTTTTGCACACTGGAAAAAAAGTCATTTTTCTTAAAATAAGGGATTTTTTCTTGAATTGAGGAGATAAAAGATACACTTTGCCAATGGAACAAGACAATTTAAATTTAAAATAAAAAAACACAATCACATTGTCTTATTTCAAGTGCATATTATCTAATCCTATTTTAAGAGTAAAAATACTAATTCTATTGAAACACTATCTCATTTACCTACTAAAATAAAGGGCAAATACTCTTTAATTTAAGAAATTTTTACTTATTTCTAGATTGTTTTTGCAGAGTAGAATCTGCAGCATCCATAAGGAGAACAAGGTTGGTTCAGAGATAATATGGGGTAAAACCGATTGACTTCAATCCTAAAGCTGAATCTGAAGAGAACAGGTCATACAACCATGTATCTGTGAGTCCTTGAAGGTCCAAGACGTTCAGAGGTTCCCCACGCAGAGAGGGAATCAGTGATGATTTAAAACTTTTTCAGAATCATCAGGAAGGATCTGCAGATGATCTATAGACCTTTAGATGATTCTGTATCATCCAGCAGGAATTACTCAGTTTCTGTACTCAGAATCTTCTTGGATGGATCAGCATAGATCAGATAGATCCGTTCTCCATCCTTTTTGCACACTGGAAAAAACTTAATTTTTTGTTAAAATAAGTGATTTTTCTTTTTTGAATTAGAGGAGATGAAAGATACATTTTTGCCAATGGAACAAGACAATTTAGGATTTAAAAATAAGAAAACACAATTGTGCATTGTCTTATTATTTCAAGTGCATATTATCTAATTATCCTATTTTAAGAGTAAAATACTAATTCTATTGGCACTCATCTCATTTACCTACTCCAATCAAGGGCAAATACCTTTAGATTTAAGAAATTTTTACTTTTTTCTAGATTATTTTGCAGAGCAGGGAATAAGTTGCTGCAAGCCAAAGGCTTTGAGGTGGTAGGATGTCAGATCATTTCCAAGAGAATAACAGAAAACCAAACTCCAGAGGTGAAACTCTTAATCATCATCAGTAAAGAGGAGCTGCTGTGGAAGGACTTAAAAAGTAGGAACTGTTTAATTTTTGCAGACTGATCCAAGCTGGTTACACACGTCCAGGAACCGTTTTGGACTCCTGTAAAACCCTTTTCCAGCTTTTTCTGACTCTCTGCTGTTCCTGGTGTCTTTGCTGGGTTATTCCTGCATCCGTCACACTGAGCCGCGTGCAGCTGGGAGCTATTTGCTCTGATCGATCCTGAAGGTCTGGAAGCTTCCTGATATGGGGTAAAACCGATTGCCTGCATCTGATGACAACAGGTCATACAACCATGTATCTGTGAGTCCATGGAAGTCTGAGACGTTCAGAGATTCCCCACGCAGAAAGAGAATCAGTGATGATTTTAAACTTCTTCAGAATCATCAGGAAGGATCTGCAGATGATCTATAGACCTTCAGATGATTCTGCATCATCCATCTAAACTGATAGAACCAGCAGGGATTCCTCTGTTTCTGTACACAGAAGCTTGTGGGATGGACCATCTTGGATCAGATAGATCTGTCCTCCAGGCTTTTGCAGGAAACAGTCGCTGCAGCCAGGCTTTGAGTTGGTACGATGTCAGATCATTTCACAGAAGATGACAGAAAACCACGTTCCAGAGGGCTGGCTGAGGAAGAGGAGGGTACCCATCAGGTCTGACCCATAAAACTTTCCTTAACCATCCAGGAGTCTCCGTCAGGCTGACCTGCCCGCCGTTCTCCCGGATCTTCTCCTGGATCATTGGAGTTCTTCGTTGGTGTGAGCTTTGCCCTTCTCTTCGCCTTTCTTTCAAGCAATCTGTCCTCCTAACATGGTGCAGGACAAAGGTGTGTCCTTTGCTCTAGAAGGATACGAGTTCGCTGCCGAAACCAATTCAAGAGGTGTGTGGTTACCATGACCCCCATGATTGAGAAATAGCACGCCGACGCTGAATCACTTACAGGAGCTGTAAACATAGAAGGACTTAAAAAGGAGGAACTGTTTAATGTTTGCAGACTGATGGAAGCTGATGACACGTCCAGGAACCGTTTTGGACTCCTGTAAAACCCTTTTCCAGCTTTATCTGACTCTCTGCTGTTCCTGGTGTCTCTGCTGGGTTATTCCTGCAGCCGTCGCAGTGAGCCGCGTGCAGCTGGGAGCTATTTGCTCTGATTGACCCTGAAGGTGTGGAAGCTTCCTGAAAGCCGTCAGTTCTTCTCCTTGACGCCCCGAGACAGACTGGATGATCTCACCGCCGGAGATCTCTGTGCTCACCGCTGAGGTTTGGAGGCTGCGCGTTCTGCATGCCGCCAATTGGAAATAAATTGGATAACTGATCCCCAGCCTCGGCTAGGAAAACAGTCTGTGGTTGTGTGTGAAGTCAGTGAGGTAGAGGAGCCGAGGAGATGAAGAAACACTACCCAGCAGCTATCAGAGCGCCGAGCTGCGGCGCTTTGATCCATAATGCGGAGCTGCTGCTGCTGAAGCGTCTGGCTCAGTTTCCTGAATACAGGGAGTCAGACTGGCCTGCAGGAATTAGACTGCTCCCAGTCCACTTCCTCTGACCAGTCTGGGGAAAGACATCAACACCTCTCAGCTCCGTCTGCAGGAACATTTAGCCAACTCCAGCCGCACATCCTGTCTCTTTAAGAATCTAAAGGCTGCAAAACCCAAAAACATCTCATATTCTGATTTTTTTTTATTTGGCAAACAGAAACTTTAAATCTCAGCAGTAAGGAAGATATTTTTGACACAAACATAAAAAGATTGACCTGTTCTCAAATTACTGCTGCAGTTTATGAGAAAAAATGTAAAAAATCACCCACCTACCTTTAATTTAAAAAAGAGATTCTAAATCTGATTTTATTTCAATCTAAAGCTCAGATTACAAAAAGTTAATCATGTGTTTGTAATTAAAAATCATTCATTTGATTTGATTGGATTAAGTCACTGGAACTGTATTAAATAAATATCATCTATAAAAAAGCAAAATCATTACGAATGAACTGAAAACTGATCAAATATTCCAATAAAAACATCTTCTATTTTGCCCTTAAATAAGGTTAATGGAATTTTTTTTATTTATCTTATTCCATTGGTGAATTGTTTAAAATGTGCTCTAAAGAGGGAGATTTATCTCACTTCAATAAATAAACACATTTCAATCTGAAAAACTCACAGAGAGAGAAGAAGATGCAATTAGGAAGTTATTTTTGGCTGATACAATAGTGCTGAAACTTTGGCCAGGCCTCGCAGCAGGAAAACATGAACGCTGATTTATACTTTAATGCTAAACTGAGTGGTGTATGAGAATAAGGATATTTCCCCTGAAACTGGTGGTGTAGGTGTGGAGCTTGTGATAGATGAAGCTTTGTGTTAATCTCATAGAGGTTGGTATACAGGGTGATGCTTGAGTTAGATGTCACTGAATGAACAAAAGTTTGCATAAACTGGGTCCATGAAGAGCAAGCATGAAGTTTACTGTGGAGAGGAAAAACTCCCTTTGGGGAAGAAATCTTTGGCAAAGAACCAGGCTCAACACATGGCGTCTTCTGGAAGCCTAGACCGCTTAGGTGCTTACAGGAACTCCATGAAAGCCCGGGAGGGGAGGCTACACACTGGGCAAGGTGAGGTGGGCTGGAGGAGCACGCAGTGAGGCAGCCTGCGGATGAGCTCAATACGCATGGTGGAGCAAGGGATGGAGGTGGGTTGTCTGAATGGAAGTCCCACATATTTTCACGGATCTTGGCGCTTGCTGTGAAGAGCAGGGCGAGAGATGATTTGGAGTGGCTTTTCGAAGGAGAGTGCTGGATGATGATTGGGCATCGAGGAGATGTGGCTTGAAGCGGATTGGCGTGCATCGGAGGCATGATCGTAGCTTTTCCTTATTGAATGGAAGTAATCAGAGTTTCTGCAGTTTTTACCAAAACTCTTCCACAACAGCTTTTCCCCCGCCGCCATCAGACTGTTGAGAAAACTCTAAATCATGTCACAGACAAAACAAAAATACTGCATAATTGCACCATATATATTAATGCTCTGAACTTCCATATCAGTGCAAAAAAAACTAAATGAAAACGCCTGGTTTTATTGTTAGCCTGCAATGCCCGTACCGAGTCAAAACCAACCCCCATTCCAAAGGGGACCCGCTCATCCGCTTCTATTTGCATGTTTTCTAGTTAAAACCAGGCTTTGTTGGCTGTTGGATAAAACCTGGAACTAAACGCCTATTTCTGACATTTTGAACTGAAAAATCTTTCCTGGATGGAAGAGAAACGCCTTCAAACTTGGAAACAAAGTCCAGAGGATTGATTTTAATTTTCTTTTTTTGGAATGACGAGCAACCTGGATTATTGAGAATCTCCTTTCACCAGCATTTTCCACATCAGTGCATTTTTTGCACCATATTTTTTCTCCCTCCCAAACTGTTTACATTTCTTCTCACTGCTGCACTTTATAGAATGGAAATTTTTCTTGAAAAGCTGCACAAAACCGAAATTTCGCAGTGAAAGTTAGGGCCAGAGTGCGAAACACGCATTATGGGACCCCCTGAAAGCCTCTCAAAAAGCAAAATTTAAAGGGGGTCTTAAATTGTGTCAAAAAATGAAAAATAAAATATTTTTTTATCACTAATGGTCACTGGAAATGTTTCTTTTAAGCCTCGAACATGTCTTAGTATTACAATTTAAAACCTTTATTTTTTGCCAAGTGGAGCCAGCCAATCCTGTTCGCGTATGCAAATTAGCTATGTGCTTTTCCTCAAGAAGTTAATAACATCGGGCAACGCTGAACAGATTGGCGCGAAAGACAGCAGGTCTTCACTCCTGACCTCAACGACCTCTGGACAAATTCGATCCAGTTGGTATTACGCAACAATCGGGAGATGGGGACCCCCCCCCCCAAATATTGACAGTTATTTCGCGCACTGGTTAGAGCGCACGACCCATGTACGGAGGCCTTGGTCCTCAATGCGGCCAACCCGGGTTCGAGTCCGGCCTGTGGTCCTTTGCCTCATGGTTCTCTTATGACCCTTTTCCTGTCGGCCCACTGTCAGAAAAACGAGCCACTAGTGCCGTAAACACTCCAAAAAAAGTATGTGTTTAATTAAACCTGATTGAACCTTAAATCTATGAGAATATTTTAAAGATTTTTGCATCATCATCATGTTTATTGATAAAAGGCTTTAGCACAGACTGGGAAGCATTAACAGCATCCCTACCAGAACAGTGAAAGTTTCCCCCAGGAATAAACCGTGGATCACCAGTAATATGAAGGTATTGCTAAACAAGAAAAGAGGAGCCTTCTGGAAGGGAGACGGGGAATTAATGAGGAGAATAAAGAAGCAACTTAAGTTTAAGATCAGAGAAACCAAGGAGGCTGGAAAGAAGCTCCAGTAGAACAATATCAGAGATGAAGAATATCAAGGCTTCAAGCAGGAGGAGGGTCAGACTGATGGACGTCTGGACAGAGACGAGGAACTGAATCCATTCTTCAACAGGTTCAGTTCAGGAGCAAGATCCGCATATTTCTATCAATCTAAATACCATCATTTGACCCAAAGCTTCCTTTAAATGTTTAAATCTTTCCTCTTCCCACTGCTTCTATGAGTTTGTTATCAGCCAAACCAGAAGATGGTGCTCACTTACTTGTGTCTTTAGAAGTCAAGTAAAGCAGAAAACTAGAGAGACTGAATGGTAATCAGTCAGCAGGTCCTGATGGTGTCAGTCCCAGAGTCCAAGAAGGCCTGAGCAGAGCAGCTCTGTGGGATTCTAAGGCCTGGTTTTCCTCCTGCAGCAGCGTGTCGCAGATATTTTTGATTTAGACCCAATATTGAAGTGTGGTTCATGCGCTACGCTATTCCACGCCACAAACGCCAGAGAGGGCCAACTGCAGGAACTAGCTGTGGGTCTATAGATATCGGCCAGGAAGTTTGTGTGGAAATGGAGGGACATGAGGGCCAAACAGAGCGCAGGGATCTAGGGGTGGAAAAAGGGATCCTAGTAGCCGTTCTTAAGCACCTTCGCTCGTTCTTCTATAGCTTTCGCTCCATTTTTCCACAATGGCGGTCATACAAAACAAAACAAGCTTCAGTCATTAAGGGGTTTTAGAACCTTGATTGACCGGTGCCTTTGGCCTCCTCATGCGCTTCTTTTTCTGCTGCTGTCTCCTTGAACCCATTAGTGGGCCTCAGCAGATGGTCGTACTTCCTTCACACCGGGAGCCTGGTTCCCGAAGGGATAGTTTCTTCCTGTTCAAAAGTGAGTTTCTTTCTCCTTCCCACTGTAAGCTGCCAAGCATGCTTAGTGTGAGGGATTGCAGAAAGGAGTCAATGAGTCGATGCAATCAGCTAGTTTTCCTTGTGGGAGTTACAGATAGTGAAAACTTTGAATCAATCTGACTGGATGATCTGGGTGAACTGGAAAAGTGACCTGAGATGTGACATGATGTGAATTAGAGCTATAGAAATAGACTGAATAGAACTGAAGGGTGAGGAAGTGAAGGCTGTGGGCTGCATTGTATCCCAGCTTGGGAGACCCCAGGATTCCCAGTTCATTTTTAATGTTTCCCACTGGGAAGACAAGAAAAGACTTGTCTGTTTGTGGAAAGTGTGAGCTGTGTTTTCTGGGCTGGATGTAGAGAACAGCTCTTGGGCTGAGGTGGGGGTTAGCAGGGGAGCAAAGCAGCCCCCGCTGTAAAACCTGCTGACTGGACAGATTTCCAGGCCTCTGATTGGAGCCAGCCTGGGAGAGGCACAGAAAGCAGGAGAGCCCGTCCAGTCACCTCTGAGGAGCTGAAACTTTCTGCCCACTTCTTTAAATTCGACTGATCGATGCTGGGATTAAAACGGACGGAAAGGAAAACTGTTCCATCCTGGAAGTACAGATCTAAACGACCGGATGTGACCCTGGAAAAGTCCCCCTGGGGTCCATCTCTGTTGTTTACACGGCCTGCCCCCCGTTTTTGGCCACTTCCAGGACGCCTTCGCGGCCATTTTATCTGTATGCTGATGACCGCCCAGTTTTCCTGTTAAATATACCGTTTCTGTTCAACCTCTACCTGATTTTTCTAAATTGATGAGATGATTTCCTCTCAATTTCCTCAGTTTCACTCTTTGGATCCAAACAATATTCCTTCTCCTGAGAAATCCAGCATCCCTCATTCAGGACTTTAAACGGACCTGATGTTCTTGTAACCGCCGCAGTTTTCAGTCCAAGCTGTCAAAGATTAAGCCCCTCCTGGCTGGACGCCATCTTGAAATCGTTGTCTGTGGTTTTTTTTCTTCTCACACCTGAAGTCGACCGGTCCTTTGGGACTATAGTTGGCACCAAACGCTGCAGAACAGAACTATAATTCTCCCAGTAGGCCGGCCGCTTCCCATTGGTCAGAGCAGATGCTTCATCTGGAGTGAACTGGGCTGCTGGTCATCCAGTAATCCTCCATCACTTTAAACTGGTTTGAAAACTTTTCACCCAGCAGGAGTTCATCTGTTTTTTCTTTTGTTTTACTTTTAATCTATATTGATTTTGCTTTGATTTTTATGTATAGATTTTTATATGGAGTGGATTTTGTTCCATTATTGTTGCAAAAAAAGGAACACCTTTAAATAAAATTAAAATAAAACATGAAACAAAAAAAAGAAACAATTCAAAAATTTAATTAAAAAACGTTCGAGAGTAAATACTTTTTTTTTCGTTTGAGTTTAATTTATTGTATTTTTTCATACTGAAATTCTCGAAATTACATCTTTAGAAATTTGGTTTTTATTTTATTATCTTTTATTGCTCCTCACTTCTGGGGGCGGGGCTTTCATCTGATATCAGGAGCAAAGATGCATTTTTATTGGTCTGCTGGACGTTAGGAAGAACAATTTTATTGGTCGAGAATTTAGATTAAAGTGGAAGTGAAGAGGATTTGATCTGGAAAACACAATTTGAAAAGAATGTTCGGGAAAAAATGTGAATTTTTTTTTTAGAAAAAAATAAAAATAAATAAAGGAAAAAAATAAAAATAAAATGTGTATTTTACAAATTTCCATTTGTAAAATAGATTTTTTTTTTCTTGCAAAAATGGACCTAATTTCCCCCCATATATTTATAGATACATGTTCTCCGTGCAGCACTTTGGTCAGGGCGATGGGCTGAATGCAGGAGCTTCATCATCCAGCAGCAGTAAAAGCAACTAATGTGGGGGGGCTAAACAGGAGGACTTCCTGAGCGTCTCCCACCACAGCAGTAAATCCATGGCGGGCCTCAGTCTCTCTCGTTTTCTGGCCCGGACCCTCTTAGAACCCCCAGGAGGAGCCGGAGAGCGTCGCTCAGCAGATGCATCTCTGACTCTTTGCAGGAAACTCTGTTAGAAGTTGATCCAAAAGAAAGAAAATAATTTAAAAGTTATCTCTGGTTTCTCCAGGTTCCTTTGCACCATAAACCACCTCAGCGCGGTTTGGCTGAACCTGCAGTTCGAACGCTGCTGCTTTCTGTCAGCAGAAGCTGAATCAATGTGACCTAAATAACCGCCGGCTTTATTTTTAGGGCTTCGTCATTTAGAGATCAATGAATCGACTTTTCCTCCATTCAATTAGTTGGTTCCCTTAAAATGTGGCGGCACCACGAGAATCGGACCATGGCAGCAGGATGACAAACGGGGCGGAGTCCTCTGAGACCCATGGCCCCGCTGGGCTACGACACAATAAGCTAACGCTGGGCAAACGCTTTATTTCTTCCTTCTCACTGCAGGAAATGTCTTTGAACAACAATCTCTTCATTATTAGTTTCAGAAAAAAGAAGCTAAACTTTTGCTTAAATCCTTTGGATTCATTTGCTTCTGCTTGATGTTAACAGAATAAATAATGAATTACATAATTTTCAATCTGAGGAGGAAGAATATGCATCCAAAATAAAATCAATGTCACTTTATTTTATGGAAATGAAGTAGAGGTAAATCCAGCATCTGTATTTAAAAATAATTTTGGTGGAAAGTCCAAAAAGGTCGGCTGTAGAACCGGTTCTAGTCGCCGCTCAGGTGATGGAATCGGTGCAAAGTTGGGCTGAACTTGATGACCCAGTTTCAGCTGCTGGACTCACGTTAAACTGCAAAATCCTTCAAGGTCATCTGGCTGCAGAACAAGCCCAAAGCATCATTCCTCCACCACCGTGCTGGAATCGCTGCCTGGGAGGTTCTCCTCTCTGCAAAATGTCTGATGGCTTAAAGGTGACCTGGTGACGCTTCCCAGGTCGATGGGAGGGATGCCGGCCGCTCCTCTGAGGTCATGCGGACGTCGTTCTGCCTCGGCGCCGTCGTCTTCACACCTGTCAGACTGACTGAAGGAGCTTCTCGCTCTCTGATCCCTTCTGTTCGCTTCCAAGACGATAAAACACTTTAACGGTTCTGTTTTCAGCCTCATTGACCTTCTGCTTTTACTGCATGGCTGACTGAGACAGCCGTCATGTTTTATTGAAGGAAACCCCCCCCCTCTGCTTCCTCTGGTGCTTTAAAGTCTGAAAGAATTTCCTGTCAGTGAATGAAGGGAAATCCAGGCAGCTTTTCCTGCAGTGATTCCTCAGAACCTGCTGCTTCGTTCCTGAACCTGAAAACAATCAGAGACAGACTGTGATCCAACATCAGAGCCCGTCAGCACAGAGCCAATCAAAACAGATCAACAAGCCGGCACCTGCTTCTCCGCAGGTTACATCATCTCTCCTGATAGAATATATCCGGGGAGGTTTTCCAGAAACGCTCCTCAGGGAATTTAGTAAACGGTTCTGCAGGTTCTGGTCCGACTTCATGCATCTGATTGGTTCAGCTACAAATACAAAGAGAAATGTTTTCATATAAATTATTTCAAATTAAGTAGAACCAATAAATTAATAAACATCTCAAAAAGCAGAGATAAAACAAGTAAATGTTTACGTGAGATAAATAAAATAAGATAGAAAAACATTTAATTCCTTTAAAAATAGTAAAATTATGAAAGCGAAGCAGGAAGTCTTTTTAATTCAGTTATTTGTTTTTTTATCGTCTGGTTTTTGTAGAGTCCAGCCCCCAAATTGTAAGAATAATGATCATCAGGATGCTGATGCTAATAATCACACATTTAAAAGCCAAATTAGAGACATTAAACAAACAAATTAATGTGTTTTTAGGAGTGGGAGGAAGC
>JAGKQL010000026.1:1415484-1427957 GCA_018398635.1 Cyprinodon brontotheroides
AGGATGGAGTCACAGCCAAACAGGAACAGACCAGATGAAGCTACTTTCTAAATAAAACCTTTTTCTTCCTTTGGAACATTCTTCTCCTTTGATTACTTTGAGCTGATGTAACGAGTAAATGTCTCCACTGTGAAATCAATGAAGTCAATCAATCGATTAAAACACGGGTCAGACATGAAGGCCTCATCATCTTATTTGGGTGCAAAAATGAATGCATTAAAAAATAAAGACTAAACCTGAGAAAAGCGTCTGAGCTGGAGGAGCTTTAGCTGATCCTAAAACCGTTTAACCAGTTAGTGAGAAGAACATTTAAACGTTTGACCAAGTTCCTCTAATATATAATTGAACTTTATTGATCTTACATTGGATTGACACTTCCCTATTACGTTTCCTCTAAGGGAAGTAGAGAATGGAGAGAAAGAAAAGGGGTTTTCCCTTTTCTTTGGGCTAAAACTGATGAGGAAACATCTGTTTAGTCTGAATCTGAATTATATTTTTTTCGTCAGAAGTTTGCCCTCTGCTCTCTCTGATTGATGCTTTGTCTGTTATGCAAACCAGAGGAGGTTGTTGACTTTGCTCAGCCTTCTCCTCACCTGCTGGTTCAGCTTTTAGGGAAATCAGTAACTGATTTAATTCTGAGCGTCCAGGTTTTCTTCAGGCTCAGCGGGAGAACATCACAGGTGAGTTTGAATTCATTGCTGTTTCCAGATGGTTTCATAACTTTAAACCCCAATAATTATGTTAAGGATGAACCTCCTGAATAGTTAGAATACTAAAGTTCTGAGAACATCTCTGACAGGCCCTCAGAAAGTTCTTAAAAAATCTAATTCTTCAAGCATTAAAGAAAAAAATGTTGATTACACTTTAAAGTTTCCAAAGAAACAAAAGAATCAGTTTTTATCTGGCAAAACGTTTTATTTCTTAAATCAATTTTAGCTGAAAATGGATCAAAGTGTCGAGTTTTTTTCAAGCTTTTCCAAAAGAGGAATTTTGAAAAAATCTTGAAAAAAGAGACGGCTATTTATTTATTTATTGAAACAAGCACATTTCGACCTGCAGACCTCTGTAAGCAGTTTAATCCTCATTAAGGGAGACGATGGAGGTTCAGGTGGGTCAGAGGAAGCGGACCCAGAAGGTTCTGCTCATTAGATGGAGGGAAGAAATCCAGATATTATCCTGAATCTGTCTGGAAAAAATAAAATCGGAGTAAAGCTGAGATTGTGATGAACATGAAAAACAGATGAAACTTTGTTCCAGATTGCTTTGATATAAACTAGTATGACAGAAATTATCTGAAATTTAAGGAACCAGTTGAGTTTATCTAATGAGGATCAATAGATGATGATGGCTAAATGATAAAGAGAGGAAATGGATAAAATATATAAGATGACTGTCAATAAAAACCGATAACTAGGCTTCTACATTTATTAAAGGAAGTCAGATATTTAGGCTTCCTATTTGCTCATGTTTTTGCTCGTTAATATGTGTGAGATCAGATGTTTCCTCTGCGAGAATTTAAATTACTGTACAACACTGTGACAAATAAGAATCAGAAATTTATAAGAAAGAATCAGAAATTTAAAAAAGAGTATGAGAAATTTATAAGAAAGAAGGAGAAATTTATAAGAAAGGATTGGGAATTTACAAGAATTAATCAGAAATTTATAAGAAAGAATCAGACATTTAAAAGAGAGTATAAGAAATTTATAAGAAAAAAGGAGACATTTACAAGAAATAATTAGAAATTTATAAGAAAGAATGAGAAAGAAGAAGAAATTTTCAAGAAAGGATTAGGAATTTACAACAATGAAGCAGAAATGTATAAGAATCAAAAATCTATAAGGAAGAATCAGAAATTTAAAAGAAAATATGACAAATTTATAAGAAAGTATCAGACATTTACAAGAAGCAGCAATATATAAGAAAGAACTAGAAATAAAAAAAAATCAGAAATTTAAAAGAAAATATGAGAAACTTATAAGAAAAAATTAGACATTTATAAGAAAGAAGCAGAAATTTTCAAGAAAGGATTAGGAATTTACAACAATGAATCAGAAATCTATAAGTAAGAATCAGAGATTTATAAGAAAGAATCAAAAATTTTAAGGAAAGTATGAGAAATTTATAAGAAAATATCAGACATTTACAAGAAAGAAAGAAATTTTCAAGAAAGGATTAGGAATTTACAACAATGAATCAGAAATCTATAAGTAAGAATCAGAGATTTATAAGAAAGAATCAAAAATTTTAAGGAAAGTATGAGAAATTTATAAGAACAAATTAGACATTTATAAGAAAGAATCAGAACTTTAAAAAGAAGAATGAGAAATTTTAAGGAAAGTATGAGAAATTTATAAGAAAATATCAGACATTTACAAGAAAGAATCAGAAATTTATAAGAAAGAATCAGAAATTTAAAAAAGTAAGAGAAATGTATAAGAATGAAGTGTAAATTTACAAGAAAGCTAGGAATTTACAAGAATTAATTAACAATCAGAAAGAATCAGACATAAAAATTTATATAATGAGAAATATTTAAGGAAAGTATGATTAAATTCAGTAAGACAGTAATTGCACTCCATTTATTAGAAAGAATCAGATATTTTCAAGAGAGTATGAGAAATTTTGCGGAAAAGGAGTCATATTTCTATAAGAAATACCGAAACAGGCTACGAGTCATAAATATGGAATGAAATGAGAAAGGCCAAGAAGAAATTTTCAAGAAAGGATTAGGGGAATTCCGCTGTAAACAATGAAGCAGAAATTTATAAGAAAGAATCAGACATTTACAAGAAAGAAGGAGAAATTTAAAAGAAAGAATGAGAAATTTTAAGGAAAGCGATCGAGAAATTTATAAGAAAATATCAGCGCGGTTTACAAGCAATAGGAAGCAGAAAGAATCAAGAAAGTATAAGAAATTTATAAGAAAGTATCAGACATTTAAAAGAGAGTATGAGAAATTGCGCCAGAAAAAAGGAGACATTTACAAGAAATAATTAGAAATTTATAAGACAGAATGAGAAAATTATAAATAAGAATGAGAAAGAATAAGAAATTTTCAAGAAAGGATTAGGAATTTACAACAATGAAGCAGAAATGTATAAGAATGGAGAAAAATTCTATAAGGAAGAATCAGAAATTTAAAAGAAAATATGAAAAATTTATAAGAAAGTATCAGGACATTTACAAGAAGCAGCAATATATAGGAAAGAATCAGAAATGTATAAGACAGAATGAGAAAATCATGCACTTATAAGAAAGAATGAGACATTTATGATAAAGAATCAGACATTTAAAAGGAAGAAAGAAAAAAATCAGAAATTTAAAAGTAAATATGCGAAATTTATAAGAAAGTATCAGACATTTATAGGAAAGAATCAGAGTATAAACTTTATAAGAAAAAATTAGACATTTATAAGAGAAAAAAAATCAGAAATTTAAAAGAAAGACAGAAACTTATAAGAAAAAATTAGGATTTACGAAGAAAGAATCAGAAATTTATAAGACAGAATGAGAAAAATATATGAAAGAATGAAACATTTATAAGAAACAATCAGAAATTTTCAAGAATGAAGCAGAAATATATAAGAATCAGAAATCTATAAGAAAGAATCTGAAATTTACCAGAAAGGATCAGAAATTTATATGAAAGAATCAGAGATTTATAAGAAAGAATCAAAAATTTTAAGGAAAGTATGAGAAATTTATAAGAAAATATCAGACATTTACAAGAAAGAATCAGAAATTTATATGAAAGAATCAGACATTTATAAGAAAGAATAAGAAAATGAACTGAATTGAAGATGATAAGCGGTGATTTTATGAGTGTTTACAGTGCTACGATGGCGGAGGATTCTCACACGCATAACTCTTCATCTCCCGAAGATAAAGGCTGTTTAGAGGAAGAAGGATATCTGCTTGGTCGAGCTGAACGCACCGTCTTCACCTTCATCATTGGTCAGCCTGTAACAGCCTGACTGCTGTGGATCACCTTCACCGCCAGGAAATCCACCTATAACCTTAACTCAATCTCAGCTCTCGAGACCCCGAAATTCCTGTATATTACATGCATGGTGACCCCCACCCTTCGAAACTGGTTCTTCCGGCAGCACCAGCCGGACCTCCTCCTTTCTGTAATAATAGTTTCTATATTACCCCTATTTTGCTTTGCGGTACCCTTATGGGCCGGAGCAGTCATGGAGCCGGTGGCGTGGGCCGTGATCTACCCCACCTCATACCCTCTGCTGAAGAAGTACAGGTGGAGGGAGGTCTGTGTGGGGACAGTCTGGCTCAGCTGTCTGTCCACCTTCACACTGAACACCTTGGCCAAGGACAACATCTCCTCCCTCATACAGAAGATGATTAAAAACATCCCTCCCTCAGTCATGCTGCTCATGACCGTGCTGATGGCGTGCTGCACCGTCAGAATGGTCCGGGTGCTGATGAAGTCCAGCCCGGGACGTGACAGACTGCATCCCGCCAAGAGGAAAGCCTTCAGAATCATCTGGGCAACCACGGCCATAAACCTGCTCTTCTACATCCCGGTTGCTTTGGTGCAGAAGTTAAATCAGGATGAAATCTGGTCCCAGTGCACTCTCACCCCCGTTTTATTGCTCATTTTATCGGCTGCCAGTGTTGTACACCCAATGTTTTACCTTTCCACCAAGGGGGAGCTGTTTCCATGCCTAAAGAGGAGGATTTAAATGACTGAAATGTAAAGCTGCGTGACCGCAGAGACATCTGGCAGCATCTGGAGAATAGGCTCCGACAATTTAAACTAATTCTTTCCTTTTGTTTTCAAACTAAAGCAAAAAGAAATTCATTATAATTGTAACAACGAACAAAAGAAATAATGTAGGAAAAATTTTAAAATCTCTTCCATCCCTTTGTTTCCAAATTTGAAGACGTTTCTCTTCCCAGTTTATTCCAAATGTCAGAAATAGCGTTTAGTTCCAGGTTTTATCCAGCAGCCCAACAAAGCCTGGTTTTAGTTTAGAAAACATGCAAATAGAAACGGATGAACGGGTCCCCCCCTTTGGAATGGGGGTCGTTTGGCTTCTTTGTTAGCCTGCAATGCCCCATACCTGTCTATGTCTCTGAAAGGGGGGGCATTACACTGGAAAAACGATCTAGAAATAATTCCTCCTCAATCCAAGAACAAATGCAGCTATTTTATATTTTAAGAAAAATGACTTATCTAGATTTAGACTTTTCTTTCCAGTGTGTGGGGGATGGTTGGCCTGGCCATGTTGGCTCCATGTTTCTACAAAGCATGTAATCAGTAATACCTTAATAAAACAGAGGGAAATTATCATTTTTGTCACACTCCAGTTACAAAGTTATATACACAACCAACCACACAAGATAATAAAGATAAAAATATATACTGTACATATAGCTCTTCTGTATGTATATATATATATATATATATATATATATATATATATATATATATATATATATATATATATATATATATGTGCATAAGGCAGTGGTATAGGGAACGGCGTCATGGTGGGGCCCTTGGGAGCCATAAGAAAGCACCAATGGCAGCACGGCCTCAGTAAATCGTTGCCAACCCCCCCAAAGGATGAAGGATGTGATGAACAGTTTGTAATGAAACTGAAATCTCGATTAGAATGCAAATTATAGGTTACAATAAAGAAATTGATTGATTAAAACAAACAAGGGAGCAGATTCTTTGATCTACTTTGTAAAGATCCAAGAATCTGTACAATGTATTTATCATAAAATCATTGTAACTATCATAAAGTACTGAAATCTCGGTGTGAGGGACCGAGCCAAAAAAATCAGAGAAGCACAGGGAAGTTATTAATGAAAAAATGGTAACAAATTAATTTTGCAAAAATAAGAAAGTTCAAAAGTTCAAACAAGACTGGGCCCATCAAGGAAAACAAATGACAAAAATCAGCATAATTCAAACCTGACAGGAAAAGACCTCCCTAACTGACACACAAGGGAAACATATATATACTGGTTGATCAGACCATTTAGAAACAAGAGGGAAACAAAATACATTTTCCTAAACAAAACTACAACAAAAGACAAAACTAATCATCATACTAAATCAGCAACCTATGAGGAAGAGGACTTAAATATGTGTTATTATAGAAAACAAAACCAAATACAGAAACCTAAACCTTTTCTACACCCCTTCTACATGAAAGTGGAAGAGTCCAACTAGGCCTCCATGTCAATGAGGAGATCCTCTGCAGCTGGAGCCTCCTTTCCTTTACTGGCTTCACTCATGACAGCCTCCCAGGAACTGGCAACTCAAATGAAAAATAATTAATGCAGAAAACCAAACAGCAAGAAATGACAAAATGATTCGACTAAATGTGAGCAACCAAATAGTTAACCAACGCAAAGTAGAAAAACATGAAATGCAGTACAATAAAATAGAAGATTTAATTAAAGAATTACCAGACCATTTGTTGTGTGGTTGCACATGCAGCCGTCACACTCGGAGTCCAGTAAAAGTATAAGTACGTCTCCAAAATATGACTTTGGTAAAAGTCCGAGTCACTGAAATGTTACTTGGCTTCTATTTAAGTATAAGAATTACTGTAAAAACAGATGTACTCAAGTAATGTAGTGGAAAGTAATAGTAAAAAGTAAATGCAGTTTGAATTACATTTTTTTTTACATTTTTGGAAACTTTGAAGGTTAAATTCACTTAAAATAAAATAAACAACCAAATGTAGGATAAACTTAGACTGGCTTTACTGGTGTTGATGAACGAACCCAGGCAAGAGTAACTAAACCAAATTGTATCCGAGTAAAAGTATGCAATTAAGTTTGTAAATGTAGTGAAGTAAAAGTGAAAGATCTCAAAAAAAATCTATACTCTTGGAAAGTATAAAGTACTCCAAAATATTTTTGGAGTATTTTTACTTCGTTACTATACAACACTGGTAACTATGTATTATGATCAATTAAATATACAGAAATATAAAATATGTGCATCTTCTGTATAAAACAAACCATTTAATGAATGAATAAAGATTATTGGCACTTTGTGACATTTAATCCACCGTTGTTTATTTATTTCAGTAACTTTCCTCCATAACTGTAGTTCTCTGTTTCTCCCTCAGTCTGAATGTTAAAGCACCGTTTTCCTTCACTGACAACATAAACGTATACGGCACCATTTGTGCATTGATGTAAAATCCTGAAAATTATATGTAAGATGTAATTACCATAATGTAATAAATGCATGTATCCATGATGAAGCAGTTGTTACTGTTATATTTAATGCCCAGCCAGCAGGGACGCCATATTATGTTGTTATACATGATGTTTATTGCCCAAACCAGGAGGGGGGGCAAATATCTTATTTAATCAGATTTTATTCAGTCTGTCATATTTTGTTTATGAACACGCCCCCTACTGGCTGTGTGTTAGAACAATAAATCAAAGGTTGAATTGAGTTTAATTTATGGTCAAAGAGATAATTCTGCACATATAGGGAATAAATTTACCACTTCTGTTCAAAATAGAAGAGAATTTATTAACAGAAATCATTCAGCTTCCAAGTCAAAACATATTTCAGTTAAAACTTTTTAAAGAATTCCAGTAGGAAGTGGCTGTTCCAAACGTTGCATTTCCTAATTCTCATATTTAAATTTCAAATCATTCTGGATTAAAAGTGTAATATATAAATGTACTCTTTATCAGATGATATTGTTCTAAAAGTTAGAACATTTCTATTTAAAAAAAATGCTGTCCTAAAATCTGTGTTTTTTTCCGTTTATCTTCTGCAGGCCAGTTAGTCTTACCGTCAGCCTGAACACCTAAATTCGGCCAATCATATATCAGCGGTCATCTGTCAATCAAAAATGTTTTCAGTCATAGCATCTTGATTCATAATGTGCAGCTAATATCTAATATACGCAGCAGTTGAAATCAGAATCCTTTTCCCTTTCCCATTGAGTTGGCGCGTCCCAGTGTTCGCGAGGGGATGGACGTCTGTGTCTTGGCAGGTGTAAGTAGAGCTAACAGAACTGGCAGCGTTGCGAGGCAAGGGCTCAAACATGTGCGGCTGGAAGCCTTCTACACCAAACCAAGCTTCTGCCGCCCTGGCGTCCTCTTCCACAACATCTTACTCCCCGCTTCCCTCCTCTAAATAAAAATGGATGACGGAGGAGACTCATCCACGCCCTCCGTGAGATAAAACTCTCCTCCTCTTGCATGTTTTCCTTTGTCCATAGCGTTCCTTGACAGCGTCGTTTCTAAGGCACCAATTTAGTGCTACTTGGTCCCAATCGGTCTCCGGCCAGTCACGTGACATCTGTTGCTAAGGCGCCAGTTTTTGGTGGAAAAGGCGTAGTGTAAACAACCGCAGCATAGCTAAGCGAAGGACTAAAGGATTGAGTTTGTTTCTCTGACTATATGGAAAAAGTAAGCAGAATGCTGTGAAATTACCGGACAGGTGTCGTGCCAAAGGTAGTTATCCCTATAGATTTAAGTACTAAATTTCAACCAGGAAAAAATATTTCCTTCTGCATATAGTCTTTAATGATTACCACGTGCACTCCATTTTCTATTTCATTTTTATTCCAAGTATATGGTTTACAACAGTTTTCAATGGGATGAGAACATTTGGACACTGTGAAACAATGAGAGATTTCTTTAATGAACGTGTGGAAAAGAACAAAAGGATCTGTTTGCTTTCCGGTGAGGAAGGAGTAGACACTGCTGTCAGCGATCAGCTTTCAAGCAAGCGTTTGTATTTTATTATTAGTTTTAGATCAATATCACCGGCTGGCGATATTCTGCTATAACATGTGAAGTAAAGAATAAAACAGTAAAAGCTCAACTTTCATACACGTAAAACCTTTCAAATTTCAAGTTCTGCGTTGGAATTGAAGCGGAGTTAACTTCGGGTTGTTCTTCGCTACTCCGTCTTGGCTCTCGGCTGAGGGGATACAAATTTTCGCGAGGGGATAACTACCTTGGCAAGACACGGGACTGGCAGCCTCTCACACAACGCGATCGTGTCATTTCTGGTGAAATAATTGTGCCGAAAGAACAGCCGCGTGTGGCTTATCTCGACTTTCCACCTAATATGGTGGTTTTCCCATGATGCACCGCGCCCGAGGTAAACAATGACATCACCTGGCGGAGACCGATGGAATTTCCCATTGGGAACCTACTAGCACTAAGATGCTAACTGGTTAGCAAGATGCTTCCACAAACCGGCCACAACCAACCTTGTTAGCGAACCTTCTGCCACAACAATCCCGCCCCCTTGATAATCGACCAATCACATTCACTTTATTCACTAATGTAAAGTCGTGCACCACTCGGGAGAATTCGGAAATGCAACGGTTGGAACGACCGCTTCTTCTTCGACTTTAAGGATTTACAAAACATGAGCAGAGTTCAAAGGCACCAAATTAAGCTGTTTTCCTGCCTTGAGGGGAATAAAAATAGGAGTGATTTTTTTTTTATAGTCAGGAAGTCAGCCAATCATGTTAATGTAGAAAAAGTGGACTTATACAGGCCCCCACCCTGAAACCCCCACTGTGGTAGAACCCTGAGGCGTAGGTTTGATTTCCAGTTTGGTAGGGACACTATTGCTCCTAAGTTTCATTAATGTCATTTTACCCATGCAAAGATATGCATTCTTTTTTATGCTTGAAGTGAGCATCAGGGTGCATTTCATTTAAAGAGAAAAGCAGCATTTCTTGCTTCTAGATGCAAACTAATGTTTGTAATAATTACCTTATGGACTGTGTGGACATCTATGTAAAATAAAATCGATATAAATAGTGTTCCTATGTTTGTTATTGGCTTCATCCCATTTTTAAAAGTAGAAATAGTCAAATCAATATTATGTAGAACCGTAATTATACTTTCTAAACAAAAAATATCAGATGTTAAGGCGCCATCTCATGTTTTTATACTCTATAAAAGAAATAAAACCTGCTATATATAGCTGAACTGCCTCAAAGGGTCGTCATAAAATTAAATCAGTAATTGCAATGAATTATTGTTAAAAGGGAAACCCTCATATTTTCTTTTTCAGTCGGCAGTGGCTAAGAATCAGCAATCAGCAGCTTTCGCCTGTTTTAGTGTAGATAGAATAAATTTTTTTTTCCGTAGCCTAATATTATTTGACGTAGCATGAATAAAATTCTTATTTGGTGCTCCAAGCATGCATACGCTCATACGGACTAGAAAACAGCCAATCAGGAAAAGGGAAGGCGGAACTTGAGGCCGAACAACCAATGAGAGTGGAGTTAAACAGCAGTTACTGATTTAAGGGACAGGACTCAGATGGAGCGGCAGCAGCTACTGAAATGCGGAGCTGCGAGAGAAAACGCTGAATTTTAAATTATAAACAAGTTATTCAAATCGAATTATTTGTAGAGACAAATAGTTCGGTCCAAAATCTTGGTAGGGACATGTCCCTATGGTCCCTATGCAAACCTACGCCCATGCTGTCTCCTCAGAATAAACAACACCCCCCCCGTCCTTATCCTGCTACCTGAGCAGGTAAATGGAGCTGAAATAACAGCAAACATCTTCTGGACCAGAGGGACTGGAATGATGCGTTCAGGTCACAGGAATCTCAGTGGGAAACAGCAGAACTTTCGGGTCGGTGTGAACCGAGCGGAGGGTGACCTCAGGGGCAGCTGGTGTTGCACGGATCTCCTGCTGAAAACACGGCGTAAACGCTGACCAGAGGGAACATGGTGACGGCCCCCAGCAGGGAGCCCAGCTGCACCACCGCTCCACACCACACCAGGGCGCTGTGGCCTTCGTCTCGCAGGATCATCCCGATGATGACCTTCACGTAGGACAGGGACAGGATGAAGAGGATCCAGGCCAGAACCTGCGGAGCAGACGGACGGACCGTTAGGATTTAGCTGGAAACTTTCAGACAGAGGAA
Source organism: Cyprinodon brontotheroides (assembly GCA_018398635.1). NCBI lineage: Eukaryota > Metazoa > Chordata > Actinopteri > Cyprinodontiformes > Cyprinodontidae > Cyprinodon > Cyprinodon brontotheroides. The sequence goes on from JAGKQL010000026.1 coordinate 1,426,403, forward strand.
AGAGGTGGACTCACTATGACGGCTGAACCTGAAGTCTGGTTAACCAGCAGGGGGCAGGGGCTCAGCGCCGCCGCCAACATGATGTACGACCCGATCGCCGAGCCCAGAACCGTCAGGAACCCCAGGAACACCAGCGACCTGCAGAATCACATCTGTTTACTGGTTCAGGTCTCTGGTTCTCCTGCCCAGCAACAGGAAAAAGATGATTCTCGCTGACCTGATAGAGACGAACATGGCGATGAAGCAGGCCAGCGGGTTGGCCACGGCGGCCAGCGTGGCTGACAGGTGGTAGGCGTTGTTTCCGTACGGCAGGCAGGAGTAGGACTGGACGGATGGAAGGACCGTGTTGCTCAGAGCGTTCACCCAGGCCAGAACCACGAAGATATAAAGCACCTGCATCCAGCTGTACGAGCCGCTCCCAAAGCTGCTTCGAGGATTGTGGTTCTGATGCCTGAACGGATCCATCATGGGTCTCTGCTCGGCCCGCGTCCTCCTCTCCGAGGTCTCCTTCGTCCCGTTGGTGTACCGCGGGGCGGGATGCTCCCTGGCGACCGCGGGGTGGTGGTTCAGCAGCAGGAAAGAGACCAGGCACACCAGCATCATGGCGCTGAGGAAGAAGAAGAAGATCTCGGCGGAGAAGTTGGACGGCTGGTACTGGGCCTGCAGGTCGCCGTTTCCTGGCCCGATGGAGGTGTTGAGGGTGTGGTTGAGCGACTGCGTGGTGTTGACGCAATGCACCACCCCCACACCCTGGATCAGAGCCACCAGAGCCGGCAGCAGGCCGCTCACACCCTCGCCGATGAAGTACGTGGTCAGATACTGAGGCTGCAGGCGCATCATGAAGGGCAGGAAGGTGACGGAGGAGGTGCAGTCGACGGCGGCGAGGAAGAAGGTCAATACCAGAAGGGCCAGACTGCGGGGAACGCCTGCAATCAGCACCGTCTCTTTCCAGAAGAAACCCAGCAGGAAGCTGGCCGCAGCTCCAAGAACGATGATGGCGTAAACGACAGCCGCCTCGTTCAGGACGCCCGGCTGGAAGCGGTGCATCAGGGTGACGAAGAGCGGCCCCACGTTGGCCATCTGGATCAGGACGGAGAGGTAGGAGGGAAGGTACCATCCCTCTGGGATCTGAGGGACGATGAGAGGCAGCTCCACCCAGAGCCCGTTGATGGAGACCCAGGAGCCCATCCCGAAGAGGACCGCCAACAGGTGGGTGAACAAGGACATGATGGAGGCGCCCTGCAGGAAGACAGACAGAGGATCAAAGGGGGACTGGAACCAACGCACTCTGGGCGTCAAAGCGTCTGTGGGGGGCGGCGTTGAGGCGTCCAGCGGCACGTTTAAACATCCGAGCGTTTGACACTGGAGTTCAGTAAATTTAACTTTGCTGCTGGACGCCGGAGCGTCAACCAATCAGGAAAACTCGATCCAGGAGTTTTGGGGAGAAGAGACTCTACCTATAAGCTGTCATCGCTTCTGCAGTACGGAAGAGGGTTAGGGCCACTGAAAAAAAAAAGTAAACTGATTTTTAAATTTTACTTCAGTTTAACATGGG
>JAGKQL010000026.1:1437527-1454072 GCA_018398635.1 Cyprinodon brontotheroides
CGCTGCTATTTTAAATGCAGTTAAGTTATAGTAGATTCATGCTAGAACAGAACCATAATTGGATCCAGAATCCGGTCCGGATTATTTCCCCGGATTAACGGATCCCAGGATCCAGGAATAACTTCCTGTGGTTCCGTTAGTGAATCTAAACTCTGATAAACTCCGGTTCTACTAAAGGGTCCATTTAGCGGCGCTGATGGAGGAGCAGCAGAACAGGATAGAAGAAGACATGCTAGCAGTTAGCATGGTGGATGGAGGAGCTTTATGAGGTCATGACCTTCATGGAGCCGAGTTCTAACGTCCCTCTGAGGGGAACCAGAAGCAGAAGCTCCTGTTTAAAGCTCTGCTAGCAGAACCAAGGCTCTTCCAGCTCTGATTGGTGGATTAGACTTAAAATAGAGAGCTAGCTCAGTTAGCATCCACTTCACAGAAAAACAAAGTGTTGAAATAGTCGGACCGTCTGTCAGAGCGACATAGGCTGCCTAGGGTAAGAACACTATTCTCTATTTCTTCCCTGGATTGCCCGAAAAGGGAAGCCATGGGCCGCCATATTGGTACTCCCCACTCTCATGGAGTATGTAATTACCATTTGACTGCAAAAACAAGCAGGGCTCTGGGAAAGACGTTTGGACGTTTAGACATGGTTGTTTGATTATGTAGCACACGTATTGTTTACATTGCGCCCGGTCTAACTAGGGAGTACCAATATGGAGGCCGGTGGATTCGATTCAACCCTGTACAACCAGCAGGCTATCAATCCAGTGAATAAAATAGAGACCAGTGGTCACGAGGCGTGCCGACAGAGCGGCCATCTTTGGTCAGACCAGGCTGCCGTCAGAGAGAGACGTTAATTAAAGTATACGGTACGTTATGATTTCAGACACTCAGAATCCGGTAACTCTAAAACGATAAACTGGCCGACTGAAAAATGTCAACATTTCAGGGGAAACACGATTAATATGAATTATTTAGTAAATTAATGCATCATTTCGATTTTGTATTGAAGCAGAGAAAAGAGTTTTAAACTGTCTGAATATATATTAATATAAAACTTTGTTGTCTATTTTTTGGATTGGATATCATATTAATTAATATTTAGAATATAGAATGTATATTTCTCATCCAGTTTGACGACAGTTTAAATTGACAGTTTGAATAAATATGTGTAATCTAACTGAAAAGTCATAAAATCCTGTGACATGGAAGTGCTTATTTTGAAGAAAATGGCTGCTTTATATTTATTATTAGCCAGTAAATAAGATCAATCAGCTTTAGATTAATTCATGAATAGTTAATGTGGTCAGAATAAGGGTCTGTTCAAAGTTAAACCTCCATCGATCCAAGTCAGCTGAGAAAAAGCCCAGAAGAAGAAGTCACTCACCACCAACGCCTTTCCAACGAGGCTGTCCTGCAGCGGCGGACAGGGGCTGAGCGCCGCCAGCGCCAACAGATACGCAGCAAACACGCCTGCAGCCAGAGACAGGAAACCCAAACCTACAGACGACCTGAAATAATGACAAGAGGTCAAAGGTCAGCAGCTGTGCTGGTTTTTTATGAAGCCATTTTGGCTCATTTTCAGTTCCTCCTTTGAACCAAATCTTCGACCGTTTCTCAACGTGTGTACTTGTGCATTCTCGTGTCCTTGTGAAACTCATGATTCTCAGCCCTCATACTGTTTTAGTTCACAAGAACATGAAGACTTGTCCGTTCTCCAGACTGACAGCCGTCCCAGCATGCACTGCAGCAGCAGCTAACAGGTTAGCGCTCACAGAGCTCAGAGGATTAAGTTAAAAGTTCTCTTTTCTATTGCTGTCGTTCGATGAAAGTACGTTTTACAATAATTCGAGGCGAGGATTAAGCGTCACTATATAGACCATTTACAGATTTAGTGGCAAATTTTAAAAAAGTTCTGATGTTGGAAAGGACCGTGGAAACCAGGGCTAACATTAGCCCGTCTGCAGCGACAGGAGTAGCGTTAGCTCTGGCGCTACGGGCAAACTAGCGTTAGCGGAACTATTATTATCTAGAGACTCCAATGCAGCTCCAGAGAAGCCGAGCATGTGGTGACATCACAAAAACGCTTCTGAGCCAACTGACCCATATTTTCCCGTTCTCCCCGAGTGCATACTTTCCTGTGTTCTTCTTAAGAGTATAGTTGGTGAGGATACAAGTCCGTACTCGCGTTCTTGTGAATTGAGACCACTGACCGCCATTTTTTTTACATTGGGTCCTTGATTTTCCGTTATTCCATCATGTTCTACTCTCCCATATGAGTTTGGTGTCTGAGTAGGCGTTCCGAAGATATTCCGTTAGGTTATATCCAGTAGCGTCTTCCTATGAGCAACGACTTGAAGGCCTAAACTAAACTGTTCATCATTTATTCTTTATGAGTGCGCCAGCATTCAGAACATGGAGGCCAATCACTGTCCCCAGACATCCACCGTTAGATTTATATTGTTTTATATTGCAGTGTGCATCAGCTGCGCCGGCTACCGTTCCTTCTTCCTGTCCGCTGAACTGCTGCTAGCTTTCCTCACATGCCTGGAAGATGTCACAGTGCTGCTACCACAGATGATCTCGGCTCTCCAGATGAACGATTCAGATGAGCTAGAATGAATAGAAAGGGGAGAGGCGTAGCGCCTGTAGGCCGAGGCTGCCTGTCACAACTCCAGTCTGCCGCACCCGATGAAATTAATTAAAAAACAATCTCAGGGATACGATATTGGGATTTTGGCGATATCCGATATGCCGATATTTTAAAACTCATGTAGCCCGATGCCGATATCGATACCGATGTTAAAAGCTGGACAAAAATAAGTAGTCGTGAAAATAGCAGTTTTGTTATCCATTTCTGACACTTTGAAAATAATATGCTCAAATATATTTTCATATGCTGATATCAAATGGATTTTTAAAAAACGCGGTATCGATCTATTTTACTTTCAAAATCTGGTGAAATTTCATCGTTCTGTTACAAACTCGTGATATTTTGCAAATTCTTGTGAGATTTTGTTAGTAAAATAGATCGATACCGCGTCAAAATATTATCAACATATAAAAATATGGCAAATATTTGGCGAATTTTCGGGGGATTTCGTCGTAGCATAGCGATGACATATAGCAATATTTCATTAGTAAAAGAGATTGATATGGTGTTTTTAAATGGCAAATATATCAGCATAGGAAGATATTGGGATATTTTAATGGATCAATATTTTTTTTCCCTAGATCTTTAGAAGTTTTAAGTCTGTAAAAAGAAGTTTTTGAGGAAGAAGAAGAAGTAGTATTTTTATTTTTTAGACTTTAGAAACTCAGAAGCTGATCAAATATCGGGTTAAATATCGATTGGGGTGGCGATGTCCGATATTCAGTTTTAAGGCCCGATAACGATAGGGGGCCGATTATATCGTGCATCCCTAAAAACAATAATATGAAAAATATGAAAACTACATACAATACTGTGCAATATGCTGAGTGTGCAATATACGTTAATAGAATAGTCATACCACCACCTCACCTACTACACTTTAATGTAAAAGTAAATCCACCTGTATATAAGCCATCCGGATTATACATATTTTTATTTCTTATTTTTATTTTGTTTTTCATTGTGTTGTGGTACATGTACACTTGCATCTTAATCCTTATTTATCTTGATATACGGTATATATATTTATTCTTAATGCACCTTTTTCCTCCCTGTTTGCACCTTCTGTAACTTCGATGCCAACATGTGACGAGTGAATTTCTCCGCTGTGAGATCAATAAAGCTCATCTAATCTAATTCTAATCTAATCTAATCCAAAAAATCTGAGAAAAATGCAATAAAAATGAAATAAAACAATATGAAAAACAAACAAAAACAATTCAAAATATTAAATTACAATGGAAACCTTTCTATATATTTTTTTATTATTAATTATTTCTTTCATTTTGTATTCCTGGATCATTTATATCCTAACATGGTGTCCAGATTTTGGACATGATCGTCTTTTTTTAAGCCTCGCTCAGTGGAATCTAAAGCTCTACGTTGGGGGGGGGGCCCCAAACTCAAACCTCCTGCTTTTTCGATGTGTTTACCCTAAACATCTCAATCGAGCGGCTAAATCACTAGCAGCAGGCTAGCTCTGCTAACAAACTCACTTTAGAGATTTGTGTTTGAGATCTCCAATATATCTGAGTTTCTGTTAGAATGTCTGCGTTCCACATCTTTTTCTCAGCTTCTAGATATTTGGACTCATGGAGGCGAGAAGAAAAAAAGCTAAAGGATCATCTGACCGATCAGATGAGCGTCTCTCCGTCTCCTGATTCTCACCTGAGCACGAAGAACATGGCGAGGAAACAAGCCAGAGGGTTGGCGATGTTGCCCAGGACCACAGAGAGGTGGAAGGTCATGTTGTTGTAGGGCAGACAGGTGAAGCTCTGGACGGACGGGAGGACTCCGTTGGTGAGGGCGTTGGAGACGGCGAGCAGCACCAGCAGATAAATGTTCCTCGACGTCCAAAAAGTCGGCGCCTCCTCGACTCGGACCTGCTCTTCAGACACCGGCGTTCCTCCGTTGTACAGCCGGTGCGTCTCCTCTCCGTCCTTTGCGGCGTCTGTGCCGCCGGACTCTTTGGGCGCTGCCTCCTGCGGGGGTTCAGTCTGTCTCCGCGTTAAAGCCGCGAAGCTCAACGCCGAGATGGTCAGCATCACAAACAGGAACCAGAAAAAGTTCTGGGCCGGGAAGTTCTCCTCCAAATACTCCGGCTTCACGGTGCCGTTCTCGGTTTTGCACTCCAGCTTGCTGACCCCCTGCCCCAGCGCCATGATGCAGGGGAACAAGGCGCTGAAGCCCTGCCCGATGAAGAACGTCCGGATGTACTGAGGAGGGTAGCGGAACATGAAGGGCAGGAAGGTGACGGTAGAAGTGCAGCAGACCAACGCCAGGACGAAGGTGAGGATGAGGAAGGGGAGGGACCTCTCCACTCCCGCTATCGTCACGGTGTGGGACCAGAAAATGGCCAAGAACACGGACGCCGCCACCGCCAGCGCCTGGATGCAGTGAATGGCGAGGCGCTCGTTAAGGCGACCCGGGGCGCAGTGGTGCGTCACCGTCACTGCGATCGGACCCAGGTTCCCGAAGGCGATGAGCACCGACAGGTACGCAGGCAGGTTCCAGCCTGGAACAGGAAAACAGAGTTAGCAGGCGGAAACGGAGACGCAAAGCGTCCGACAGACGACCCTGAGGCACAGAATCCTGAGATTAAAAGGCAGAATTTTCTGAGAAAGAATTCTGAATTTTTTTCTGAATTTACTGCCTTCAAATATTATTTTGCCATCAGAGCCGCTCAGTCCTTGATAATCTTTGTAGGATTTTGTCGTTAGCACATTCAACTTTGTAAAGAACAAAGAATTCAATGAAAACATTTCATTCGTTCAGGTCTGTGATGTTATTAGCCTAGTAAACTAGCCCCCCCACCTGCTAGCGGCCAGAATTATTTTTGCCTTCAGTGGTCTAGCCTCGATCAATGTCCCAGGCCCTAGAACTGGCGGGCCAATCACAACGCAGAGAATTGTTTTGAATTTTTGGGTGCAAAGTGGGTGGGGCTTTGAGAGGCGTGACGCTGGAGAATACACAACAGTAGCATGCTCTGCGGCACCTTTCAATGGAGCACTCCATTGAAAGTTAAAAGTTCTCTTTCTGTTGTTCAATAAAAGTACATTTTAAGATAATTTGAGGTGAGAATATAATACTTTAAAGCGTCACTATGGTGCATTTACGGATTTAAAGCGTAGTTTAAAAAACTATATCCGCAGTTGAGAGGGACCAAGGGCAACCAGCGGACCTCGAGGCTAACGTTAGCCCGTCTGCTGTGACCCTCTCTCAGCATAGCCGTGTGTGTGAAGGACCGGCTGGCTCTGATGGCGATTTTTGACTCAGCTTTGGAATCTGTTCTGGAAGGATCAGACTTTGGGTTTTCATTCAAACGTGAGCAGGAAGAGGATCTACGCTCATTCATTTTAAGAAGGGCGTATTCGCCGTTTTACTGACAGGCTGTTTCCACTCCCCCCACCAGCTTCCTGTTGCGCTTCCCTACGTCACAGTCAGTTGCCCTCATTGGTCAGGCGTTGGCCAATAGGCACAGAGCATGGTTTGAAAAACAACGAGTTCTCATGAACAATCTTCCGATGTCTCATTCGATCGGGGCCAGACTAAATTACACCTTTAATCTCACATTTGGTCTGGTTTATCAGGATATGCGAGCGTTCTCTTTATTTTTTGAGCAGTGCATTTCCACCAACCAGAAGAACAGGAAGAAGAACCATTTTAGCTTGGCGATGTAATACACGACTAAAGGTTTTGTTTCTCTCTACTTATTATTTATGGCAGCAGGAGGACAGCCTTTAGGTGCGTTACTGCCACCGAATGGCAAGGAGGTGTAACAGCTTCATCAGAGATATTCCTACAGATGATGTCACATGTATTACCACCTGACATCGGGGATTTACCATTAAGGCAAAACTAGAGCAGCTGCATGGGGCCTCAATTTCCTGGGGCCCGCTTATTCCTAATTTTGCTCATAATTATGTGTTTTTGATAAAAAATCCTTTCGCTAAAAATGTCACCAGAGCACGGCTGATGAGGGGCCCCTGCCACCACATCTAACTGCCTAGGGCCCCAAATTTCCTAAATCCGCCCCTGTGTCTGAAAAAAGGAACAAATAAATTTAATAAACTTCATAACTTATTTTGACCTGCAGCTTTGAATTTAGGCAGCTCAGCAAATGTTATTGATTGTTTTTAGTTATCTGATCCCATAAAGTTTCAACTAAAGGGAGCTGAATGGAGAGAAAAAAGGTCAAAGTTCAAAGACAGGAAAACTTTATCTACAGCCTGACTGGAGACAAAACTAAGAAATGAGGATTTAAACCGGTTATTTATTAATATGATCTTATTGGATTATAAAAAGGTCAAAAGATCCAGATTGGACAATAATGAGTAAGTAGAGCTTTAACTTGGGGGGGTCACCTTATGAGCAGATCTGAGGTCAGATTTTATGGAACTTAAGTAAATTCTAAATGATCCCTTAAAGCTGCTGCGGTGCGGTTCGGTTCGGTTCTGGTAAATCGGTGAGCAGAACAGGACCTTCTCCTCCGGGGAGATGAGGACTGACCTTCGGGAAGCTCCCTCACAACCACCGGCAGCTCCACCCACAGACTGTTGACGGAAACCCAGGAGCCCATCGCGAACATGGCCATCAGTCCGTGGGTCACCGCGGCACCGTCCCACCAACTGCCCGCCATGGTTCCGCTCAGAAAAGCCCCGGATCTACGGATGAACCGGTGGCCTCTTCAACACACCGCCGCCGCTGCTGGTCTGCAATGGACGCCTGTTATGAAAAGTTCCCGCCCCTTCAGATGCGTTCAGGGACGCTCGTTTTCTTTACCGGAGTGGAAAAAGGTTTTATTTTATAGTTTGGTAAAAAGGACCTCTGTTTATGTCGATAACGAATTCTGTGCTTTTTTTAGCTTCTTTAATCCAAATACGGTGGATTTAATTTGATCAGTACAACGGAGTATAAGGGCAAAGCTAGAGATTTATTTTTCTATTCAAGAATAAAGTCATAAAATTACTAGAATAAAGTCAAAATTAGGGAGAAGAGTAAAAATTATGAGAATAAAGTTGAAAAATTACGAGAATGAGGTCATAAAATTAGGAGAATTACTAGCCTGGCCCTAATATGCCAATGTCCAGCTGCCATTCTCCATGCTGTTCTGTTTAAACTCAAATTTACATCCCAATTAACTCAAAGGTAGAAATTTGATATTCTTCAAACGTTATTTGCACGACCAGGAGACTATTACATACAAGTACTGCAGTTTCCTGCATTCTGCTGACAGTGAAGGCCTCATTTGTTTTTCTAACTGCTTCTTTATCTCACAGAGATTAGGACAAAATATCAGAGCTAAGTTCAGAACATAAAGAGGCAATAATTCACAGAGGACTCATCCTTTCTCTCTACGTCATCTAAAAACACTTTAAAACACTGTAAAAATTTCCACAGCTGCATATGGACCAATTTATATATGTCAAAGCAAACACAACACGATTTGGTGGTATAACTCTTTACAGTTTTTTTTCAACAGACAAATTTACAACTACATTCATAAACATTACTTTTTCATGACTGTAAAAATATATTGTCAATAAAACAAAATTAGGACCTTTGACGAAACTAGTTTTTCAACCAGGATATGACTGAAAGAAATGGGAAAAAGAGCTTTGGACACCTTCAGAGGGGACGGTCGTTTGAGGCATGGCGCGTGTTTTGAAGCGGCTTGTGGAGAAATGTCCTGGGCCGTGAGTAGTGAGGAAACAGGAAGCGATTCTTGTGGGATGGAAGAGGCAAATAGTGACAATGAAGAAGGTTGGAAGATAGCAACGTCAAAAAATGAGAAAAAGCGGAAAAAACTGAGATCAGTTAAAGGGGAGTCCAGTGCAGAACAATCCAGAGATGATCTATCCATACATTCCACAGCATAACAACATGAATATAAAGTCATATTCAAAGTCGTTAATCAGGCAGACTCTTTTTACAAATTGGAATCCGGTTCACTTAACAAAAAACATAAATAAACTTGTTGGAGAAGTCAGAGGTGCCAGAATCCTGTGCTGTGGAGACCTGCTAATTAACTGCAGGGACAGCGCTCAGCAAGGCAAAGCAATACGGATCAACAACACTGACAGGATAAGAGTTCAGTGCAGCAATGAAATGGAGAACAAAAAAGATCAGCAGGGGAGTCATTGGAGAAGTTCCTCTAAGAGTTTCTGAAAAGAGATTCACCTGGAAAACATAAGCGGTGCAAAAGTAAAAAGAAGTAAAAGCGGTTAAAGAAACAACAAGAAAGCGGAGAAAGACCTGACGGTTTATAGAGTTGCTAATTAAATTCGAGGAAGAGCAATTACCAGAAAACAAAAGTATTCATTGGTTAAATCAGTTATAATGTCAAAATCTACAATCCTCCACCATTGAGGATGCTTTAAATGCCAAAAATTCTGACACATAGCAGCAGTTTGTAAAGGGAAACAGAGGTGTGGAAGGTGTGTGTGGAGGAGCATGAATATGGTAAAGTAATGGAAAAAAGAAGCTAAAATAAAATGCTGTAACTGTGGTGGAGAACATACTGCTGCTTATCGTGGCTGTGAAGTGAGCAAAAGGTCTGAGGAAATAAAAAATGAAATTTGAGCTCGGAATAACGTACGCTGAAGCTAAAAGGATCCCATCTCAGTTAGAAAAACCCAACCAACAGTTCAACACACGGCAATGCATTCCAAAACCTCTAGAGAAACAAAAAATTGAAGAAGGCTCACTAATTGTTAAAAGAGAAAGATTTGTCTCTATTCATGGTGGAAGTGATTAATTGTACTGCACAGACGACTAGTTTGATGAAAAAATCAAAATAATAGTGAAGGCTGCAGAAAAATATCTGGACGTAAAAAGATTTGAACTGGGAGATGGTTGGAAGCATGATGGGAGGACCGATGGGACCATCAGAAACTGGCAGAGTGACGATGACTTAAAGTAAATTAAAATTATAAGGGCAAATGTGATTTAGTATTATGTGGGATTAAGTTACACAGGTTTTTTTTTTCCTGGGGTGAATCATTAAAAGTGTTTCCTTGTTTTACTCCATATCAGTTGGTGGCGGTAATGCACAAATTTCACAGGTTTACCACCGCCATAAAACCTCATAAGAAGTAGAAGAAGAAGGCACCTTCAGAGGAACACCAAGTCACTGGTTTAGATATGTGGATGACACATTTGTCAGAATCCAGCTAAAAGAAGTTGAAGCTTTCACAGACACATTAACTCTGTGGACCACAACTTCAAGTTCAGCAGAAAGGATGCAAACGACAACAAGCTACCTTTCCTGGACTGTTTGGTGAGCATGGAAGAAGCTTTCCTAACCTGTGGAGAACCAAACTGGACTTTTGTCAAATCAACAAGGAAATCCAGAAGAAATGCAGCAGAACATAAGGGTGAGAAGATTAAACGCAAAAACATCTCCATCCCATATGTTACTGGAGTCTCTGAGAAACTAAAGAGGATTTTGTCCAAACACAAAATTCTAGAAGATTTCAAACCAACAGCAGTTCAATGCAGCGAGGAATGATCTGATCTTTATATTGGAGAAACCAAACAACCTCTCTCCACAGACGCATGGCCAAACACACAGGAGCGCCCTCCTCTGGACAAGACTCTGCTGTCCACATTGGACCTTAAAGACAAGAGACACCCATTTAACCAGAATGTACATGAAGGAAGCCATCTATGTTAAGAAAAGAAAAAAACAACCTTGAAACAAAGGGGGTGGAATCAACATTCCAGCTTTTAAAAACCTACAATGCAGCAGTTGACTTGATCCCTTCTTGCTATCATTTCAACCCCCCCCGACCCTATACAGGGGACATCCTACCTGGGCAGCTAAGCCAACAAATGCCCCTAACGACCCCCCTTTCAAAGGCATAGCCCAGGATTGGTAATTGCAGTCTAACAAAGAACCCAAAGATGACTCCCCAATCCTGACCCCCATTCTCCTGTTTTAATTTGCATGTTTCCTAAGGCAAAGCAAGAATCGAGCTTTGAACTCAACGCTTATTCTGACATATTGAATTGAAAAAAGAAAGCTTCCTGGATGAGAACCGAAACGTCTTCAAACTTTCAAACCAAGTCCAGTGAATTGTTTTGTAACTTTTTTGAATGACTTTTGATCTGGATGACTAGCGAATATCTTGACCAGCATACATCAGAAAGCCAGAAGTATGTTTGATAGGGTAAGGGTCAGATCAGATTGGTTCAAGAACAACTGCTAGCTTAGTTAGCTCTGGGTGTTTTAGCCATAACCCAAAGTAACATAAAGCAATGATGCAACCGTCAGATTACTAGAAGAAACAAAGAATCAATACGCACCAAGCGCGACATATTGCTCTGAATATAGCTCAGATTGAGTTAATAATTAAACCGTGGTGCCTTGATTTTAAAAGAATTGGGATTTGGTGTTGTAATATAATGAAAAAAGTCAGAAGAAATAGACCAAAAAATTTTTATTTTTACATTAAGGACAAGTTTGAACCCAATGTAGGGTCGCTGTCCCAGATGTAGACGTTTCCTTTCCTGAGGTGCCTGGAGAGTGGCTCCATGCTAACCATGGTGAGGCACCGAAAACAAACCAAAAGTTCCTGTTATTTTTCAGAAAGATCACATGTACATCACAGGATGTTGGTACGTGTTTGAGTCATGGGTCCGATGTCTTTTATAGTGTTTCTGCTAAGTTTGTCATCTCTACATCCACCGGGGAAGTGTGTGAATTTTCTATGCCGGACGCCAACAAGACGCTGTTGGCACCTTGAGCAGCTGGATCATCTGGAGCAGGCTGGTGTAAACGTTTTTGTTTGGTCTTCCTGGGTGCCAGAACCAAAGAGAAACCGGGTTTGACCCGGGGGAGAGACAGCTTCAGCTTCAACACCATCTGGGTTGTGTTGAGGCAGCGATGGTCCAAATTTGGGTCCATGTTGTTTAGAACCATTTTTTGGTACAGAATCTCACAGCGAACTGCCTCCCGTTTCTCCTGCCGTGACTTCCCGTCAAGACGCAGCATCAATTTATCAATGTCCTGCTGGGTTTTGCACGGACCTCCATTTTTAGTCACCACGGCGATAATGTAGTCCTTATCCATGTTCTCCTCCTGCTCCTCTTCCTGGAAAACCCTGGTAGCCTTTTTCGTCTGAGGACTCTTCTCGTCCCTTTGGCCGATCTGGAAGTGGGTTCCACTCTTCGAGGCTTCATCAGAGCTGTTGCCGGAAAAAGCTTCATCTTCCTGGGAGCTGTCCAACAAGCTCTGAGAGGAATTGTTGGACTGCTTGTCAGGTCGTTTCTTCTTGTAGGGATATGCATGGCCGAAGGGGTATTCCGCCATTAAGACGGAAAACGTGCAACTGACTAATTGCAAGCACACATCTAACGGAGGAATTTGGGAAAACGATCCTCCAGGCAGAAAGGTCTTCAGGTGTTCCTCAGTGACGGCAGCGATCACCTTTATGGTTCTCCTCAGACAAGTCCGGATGAGGTCTCGGTTTGTGTGCCAATGGGCGCAGAAGTTAAACACCCCGCTAAAGATTTTCTCTTGCAAAGGAAACTGCCGAAAGACGTTGCTGTCCTCCTCTGGTTCGAGCAGAGTTGAGGGATCTTTCGACCAATCGATGAACCTTTGGTAGAGACAGAGCAGGAACTGATTGAAGAGCGCATACTCCCCTCCGCTCTTCAGGAGCTGCCAGTAGGGGCCGAGGACCTTGCAGTAAATTATAGCCACGACACAAACAAAACTCTGGATTGTGGAGTCGTTTGCATCTGCTGTAATGCTCTCCAAGATGATGTTGGGACATGGGTCGCTAGTAAGTGACAAGAGATCGCCAAAGAATAGCGCAGCCTCTTTGTGATGGTGGATAAGACCTGCTGCTGCCTCAAAGTAGTTATTCAGTCTGTTTGACTGGTTCACAGTGAGTCTGGAGGGGTTTCCCTTCTCTTCACAGAAAGCCACCCAATGCTTCCTGTAGTTCGGTTTTTCTGGACTGATTGGGCTCAGGAGATCACAGGCCATGTGGATGTAACGCGACGTGGCACTTTCTGGCAAATTAACAAAGTTCTTGAACTTTGGAAGATTATCTCGGCCCAGTTTCTGTCCCGTTGACAAAATGATCTCCTTTTCAAAGCTCAGGATCTGTTTCTCCACAGCATTGTGTAGATCAACTAGGAAATTGGCATTGTAGTGTAAAAATTTCACGGGAGGCACGAGGGCAGTCTCTTCACAGAAGGAGCTCACTTTGTTTTCAAACTCCTCCATGGCGGGAGTCTCTTTGCAAGTCAGAGCATAGTGATTCTTGAGGAGATCCAAAGAAACCCTGTTGCACGTTTCGTTTTTTCCACCGTAAACACTCAACAACTTCTGGACGGACAGCATGGCGATGTCCAGCAGGGTCAGGGATTCTCCGTAGTCGTCTGGGCTCTTCTCTTTGCTGTTCGATGCATTTCGATCTTCCTCGCCTGTTTTGTTAGCATTTCCTCTCTGTGTTTGTTTTCCTACAACCTCCTTGCGTACCTCAAGGGCTTCGCCTTGTGAGATTTCTGAAAATTCTTCCTCTTTGACCATAACCTTCTCATAATAAATTTTCCTCATGCGTTTCTTCAAAAACAGTTTTGGTGATTTCTTGCGAACCAGTTCAAACGGACTCTGAAGAACTTTCTCAATGGCTGCATTTTTCCTGTGACTCCTCGTCTCATAGTTACGACAGTAAATTTTTAATTTCTTTATCCTGGCCCTTAGGAGTTTATACGCTTTCTGAATGCACCCGTCCTTACAATACTCTGGGTTGAAGTTCCTTAGCCAAGTAACGATGACGACTGGAGAAATTTTCTCCCTGGCAACAAAGTTGCTCAGTTCGATAATCAGTCCATTTGTGACTTCAATTGACCGCGCTCGCTCTGAGAAATCCCTCAGTTCAAGAAGATGCTGGCGCTCCACCCCGATGCTGTCACATATTGGGCCAACAAAGCTGAAGTTGACATCCGATTCCAGGAAGGTAAACACCGCTTCAGTGCCCAAGCTCAGTGTTGTTGCAATGCCTCTCTCAATCAAACACCGGAAGTCAGCGGACTGGTGACCAGGGAAGATCTTCTTCAGCCACTCTATGATGGCGAGCCAGGGAAAATTATTGTCCTCCCTCAAAAGCCCAACTTGGATCATAAATCTGTTCTTGCACGGTCCTTGATTCAGGTTAAGCTCCTCGCCTGACTGAGGTCCAATAAAGTCTGCAACAAGCTTCCAGTAGTACTCATCCCCTGGAATCAGAAGAGTTGGAGAGAAAAAATTAAATTAATTTCTGATGATAAAACAGAAATAAAATGTGGATAGAGCTGCACAAAACATCTAATTGCAATCATTAAAACCTACGGGATCTTTGAATCTTTTCCATGTTGCTAGTAGGAATGTAAAGAAATTGGTTTATTAGATTAACATTTGTTTCATCAGATTAATTTATGACGCCTCTTCATCTGGTTCATGTAGAGTGTGGTACACACCATGACACCAACTAACCCCTTTCCTTGATTGGTCATCGGCTGGTCCCCTACAATTCCTTTTGAAACATCAATCTTTGTACCAAAATATTATTTCTGTGATGGTGTCCTTGTGTGGACATTAAGATCTAAAGAGAAGCGCTTTCTCTTGGTCAGACCCTGTAACTCAGAGAAAGGGTGCCGAAGCCTCGCTACTGCAATACCGCGCGACCGCTTCAGGAAGTGCTTCAGACCGCGCAAGAACTTCGACAGGCATCTAAACAGCCCGCAGTACTCAGTCAGGATGTAGGAGATTGTAGGAGAGTTGTGTCAGTTGGATAGAGTTTAAGAATAGATTGGTTGTGTTTCAACCAATCTAGTTGGTTAAAACTATTTTGCTAAACAATATATTGATCAATATGTGAACGAGCGGCTAGAGTTGTAACGTTATTGTTAAGCAGTGTACGTTGTCTGTTAACAAATAGTTACCAATGTTTTGTGGCATCAGCTGTAAGACATTGTCTGTCGCTCCTTAGGTTGTTGGCTTGAGACCCCACCTTAGACTTTTGAAAGATGCAATAATACTCTAACGAAAGTGACAACGCAACTAATTTGTATTGGTTTGCCCTAGTAAAAATACAGATTGGGTATAAATTGGATTGGTTGCACACATAACTTCCAACCCAATTTAAAGTAAAAACTGTGGAAAAACTATTATGTTTAAATAGAAACGACTAAAACCTTTCATTTTGCTCATCATTGCCCAATTTACACAAACTTTTTCAATGCCTGCTTGTGCTTATTTCACTAAAATGGCAGACAAACAGTGTACCTTAAATGATTGTTCGCTTGAAGACATTTTACACCCCAAAAAGTTTCATTATACAGACCAATCACAATATCAAAGCAACTTATGTGGGGGAAAAAAACAAGAAAAACAACTGCAAAAAAACACAAATCACAGATTCTATTACTAACTGTAGTTCTGCACTCTACCAGTAGATGGAGACATATTCACATCAAGCTTCATAAACTGTGGGGATCGTTGAAGAAATTTGCCCAAACTGTTCAATGAGGCTTCGCCTCACCATCACTAGTAGATGGTAATATCCATATATATTAATATACTCCTAAATGCGCTAATAAAGTGAATTTTTTTAAACCATGATGGCAGTCTTTGGGTAACAGTTTTAAACGTTCTGTTTCCTGGAGGAGCGATGTGCTTCCTGAGTATATACAGCTGTGTTTTCCCACCATGCTGCCCTGCATTATTAATACGTCTATTGATTTTAATTGTTGCATATTTGCTGTGCAAAAAAAGTTACATAACAGTAACAGGAGTGTTTGAGTCAACAAGGCCTTCAGGTCACAGCAGGAAGGAGACGTTAATGTTTAAGTTCTATTGGGTTTGACTATTTATATCCAAAACCACCCTGTGCCTTTGTTTGCATCCGAGTTGACATAGAAAAAGGAAAAAAAAAAAGAAGGAAATGTCAGAAACTAAAATATTCTATTCTCTAAAAAAAATATAAAATAGATTGATCTTTGGCTGCTGGGAATTTTTTAAAAGCACAAAAATTGAGAACATTGCCGAGTTTAAGGGGCTGGTTATCCTCCCGCAGCAGTGTGTTGCAGTTAGCTTATCGCAGGTATGATGCAGATATTTTTGATTTATTCCCAACATTGAAGCATGGGCTGCGCGACGTTATTCCACGCCACAACGCAAGAGGGACAATCAGGAACTAGCTAGGATTTCTGGGGGTCCGTGTGTCGGTTAGGGTCTGCGTTAACTGCGACACGCGCAGATGACCTGGTTTCTTAGCATGAATCAGAAAGTTGAAATAACTAATTTTTTCTAGTTTTAGGTATAAATAACGATCCATTGATTATTCCTGCTGACCAAACTTTTTCTTTTAAGAATTGACGACACCGATGCGGTTCGATATAGAATGAGGTCAACACCTCTGCTTTGCAGGATTACAGGAAGGTTTAGAAACTTGGTAAGAAAAAAAACAAAAAACTAAAAAGAGGCTTGAGTTTAAAGTTGCTAACAGGACGTCTGCCGCAGGCGTCTACAGTAAAAAGGTCCAGACTTACTCAGATTAGCATCTTTCACAACTGCTTTTCCATGGAGAGAAAAATCCCGTCCTTCCTCCATGATGTTCTGTTAAAGAAACACAGACAAATGCAAACGTCATTCAAAAGCCTCAAAACAACATCAATGTAAATAGAATTTCTAAAGACCTGTGAAAATCTTTTTCCCTTTAAGAGAAGCAACTTCCAATAAGCAGAAAGACTCACGCTTCAGAATTTTAGCTAAATTTCCATTAAGGGTTTCCAACTGTTTAGGTGCAGACTTTAACTAGACTGCTACAAAACAATGGTTTTAACAATCATTATGATGAGAATTTAAAATCCTCCTTCTCACATATAAAGCCTTAAATGGCCAA
>JAGKQL010000026.1:1463256-1530296 GCA_018398635.1 Cyprinodon brontotheroides
ATGGGAATATACCTGTCCTGCATGAAAAGTGGGATTTTTTTAACTCCATTTATTTCTCGGTTCGGGATAGAATCAGCATATTTTTTATGTCTTACAATGAACATGCTGTGATAGCATAAAGGTAAAGTGAATCTTTACAAATAATTTTCCCCATAATTTAAAATAAAGTTTAATAATAATCTAAATAATAGTAATGAATTTTTTGAGACATTAAGATAAAAATAACAATGTCTGTAATTATGACATTGTGGAAAAGTTTCTGTTTTGGGTTGGTATAACATCATGATATCTTTTGAAGCCATCAGGGTGCTATAGTGGTGACATAGGTCAGCACTTGGTTTAATCACTGTGCAAAGTAAAGTGATTAGATGCAGTAATTGTAATTACTGTACAAGGTTCTGTGTATCATGAGTAAACTGTTTTAATGATCAGTTATGAGTTAATTTTTTTTTTTTTTATTTATTGTTAGAAAATTGAGCATCCAATAAGAACTTTTTTTACTTTTAATTCCTTTTATTGAAATCCAAATTACAAATCCAGATTGTAGTTCTAAAATACACATTTATTCTGGGCCATTTGAAAAGGAAAGTTCATTTTTAACATTGTCCCATGGTTTAATAAAACTACAATTATTAAAAATTTTCCAAAATCCAATTGGTTTTGGAAAAAGAAAAAAGCTCCCATAGGTTGACTATAATTTAAATTAAAACAGCTGTGAAGTGCAATGGGGATCTGGCAGCTTCCATTTTTAGATGTATTTTTGCTGCAGAATTACATGCAAACCTATTGACATTCCATGTCCATTTGGAAGATTGAGTTACATTTGTGTAGGTTCCAGCAGCAGCTTAGCAGATAAAATGGGGCTAAACAACAGCAAGGCAGGTTTTCTTTGTTCATGTGGCTATAAAATTCAGAAGATGGTAGGAGAAAGAAGAAATGGAAGAAGAAATAGAAAGGATGAAGGATATCCTTATTTGGAAGGCACTTTTTCATCCAGTCTGGCTCTGATAAATTGAAACCATAGAACATGGTCATATATGGAGATCTGTTTTTTTTGTCTGATAAACACATCCATTTCGCTGGAGCCCCTTATCCAATGTGGACCCCAGGTAGCTTAATGGGAAAGAGAGAGAAAATCCTGTGTGTTGTGGTTTTCACTGTCCTCAATACAATGCATTTGGGTCCTCAACCACAACTAAACCCTGACATCTTTATTAGCTACAATCACACAGTTGTTGTGATTTTATGTTCAATTCTGTTCCCAGCCAGCTGGGAATTTATATTTCTTTAAGGTGTTTATTGCCCTCCCCGGTAGGGGTGGTAAAACACACAGTCCAACTAACTGTGTGTCAGAACAATAGATGAAAGAATGATTCGAGCACTAATCATGGTCAAATACTTAATTCTGCACATACATGGAATAAATTCACCAGAACTTCTGTTCAAAATATAAATAAATATAATATAATAAATAAATATAATATAATAACAAAAATCATTCAGCTCCAAGTCAAACATATTCCAGTTTAACACTATTAACGAAAACTAGCAAAACTCAACTAATCTAAACTACTATGTACAAAGAGGAAGGGAAAACATGGTTAAAATTTCCATATTCATTCATGTCCTTTTAGATGCCAATAATTTTAGCTGTAGGATAAAACCAATATGAATGAATAAATATATGAATGAAGAATTGAATGGAATAAATATATATATGTAAATATATATATATACCAACCAAGGCGACTTCACTTGTTTAAAAGAAGTGGTTCCGTCCAATACTCGGTAAGAAAATTAAAACCTGGCAAGGCCACCTGGTTTTGGTTTACTGCCAATCCTGGCGATTTCATTTGTTTGAGAATAGTGGTTTCAGCCAATACTGAAGGTTATTCAAGCCAGACCTGGCCAGCCTTGAGTTTGCTGCATTCATATGCCTAATTAGGGGCCATTAGTACAGGTGATAAGCTCTCCACCTACATTCACTGTCGTTTCCGACGAAATTTGTGGCCACGATAAGCCTTGGACAAGCCACGGGTTACAAATTGTCTTCAAAAACAGCGAAATCAGGCAGATCTCGCGGAGTTCACGAGGGGGTTCTGAGACGAAAATCTCACTTTCATGCAGTGTAACCTTTAGTTAAATGATTCTTTACCCTCTTTGAAATAGCTAGCAACGAATAGACATCAGGATACTATTAAATGACTCTGGGTCATACTTACAATGGGAATGTAATGAGCCTCTGAGGAACACACATGAACACTATTGTTATATATATAATGTTATATATATAACTCTTAGTGAATAAAGCTTGTCCAAGCTCAGGCAACAGCTCAACACATATTCCCAGTAGCATGGCATTAGCATGAAGTCTATTCTTTTAGGCCAATTACGTTGTCTTTATAAGCGGTAAACCGCATTGATATGATTAGCATCATCAAAACACATATTGTTTGTTATGTCCATAACCATGCCAGACCTGCAAACCTTTTCCATGTCCATTTTGGTTTTGAGCTTGAGGGCAAGGGAGAGGAGGCAAGGGAGAGCAGGAGCCAAAGAGATCAGAAGCAAAAAGAGAGGGATAATTCTGTGTGCTCTGTGGTTTTGTCTGTCCTCACACAGAGGGAGGTGGTGGTTGGTCACACCTCTGTGACTTCCATGTGACTTGCCTGTGACTGCTTTTTGACTGAAAAGGGGGGGGGCTGCAGAAGTCCCACAGCTGTTATTCACAAAAGCTGAGTGTTCTCCTTCGTCATCCCATCAAGATGAAAAAGCGGACAGTGGTTCCCAATGTGTCAGAAAGTATGATCATGGCATAAGGCACTTAACATAGTATTATAGCTATCTAACAACTTAAGCAAAACACACTGTACACTACCGAAAATAAGGCAAAATTAAAGATATAAGGGGAAGGGGGTTTTAGAGTCCGTTACTCTTTACTGTTTTTAGTTCAGTGGAAGGCCTTCCAGCTTGGTCGGATACTGCAGGCCCGTCTTGGTCCAGTCCGTTCGTCCAACTCAAAGAGATTTGGATCAATCTGAGGCAACAATAACAAGCAATTTGCAAGGGGGTTAATTTAATAACTCACCGTAGGATGGGGGAGGTCTCTCTTTAGCTGCGCTGGTTAGCACGATGCTCTGTCTCCGTCCCACAGGTGGTCACAGTCTGGCGGCATCTAGTGGTATCTTTGGTGAACAGCGATTGGGGCCCCATTGTTAGGCAGTTAGCAGAGCTGAATTAGCTCTGCTCTGTCTCTGCTGCAGCAGGATTCATGATACACAGCGTTCATTTGGTTTAAATCGCAGGAAGGATAAAAACACTGCATTGAGCTCCTTCTGAATTGCCTGAAAAAGGCAGTCTGACTCAGTCCAGTGAGCACAGACTTCTCCCGCACCCAAGCCACAAACTATTTCAGTCACTTCCCTCTGGCAGGAGGCAGTGGTAAATTGAGATTAAAACACTATGCCAAAATAACAGTTTCTTCCCATCTGCTGCCAGCCTTATCAACAAGGCCCAGAGAGCCCCGAGACACTGACACTGCCTCTCTCCCTCTCCCATTCAGGACCTAGACGCTACACAACATACCATCTCCAGACTTCCTACATTACATTAATGCACAACCTTCTGTTATAAAGTATATAGCTTAATATTATATATAGTATATAGCATATTGTATATTTTATATTGTATATAACTGTAGACTCTTGTAATTTGTGGTTTTTCCTTGAATGTTAGTAAGGTTAAATATTAAAGTGTGCTGCTTTTTCTTTCTTTCTGAATAGGGGTGATTGTTTAGAGGCTTTGTTCCATTCTTTATGCTGAGATGTAGGGAAAGGAAGGAGGTTTGAAAAGGAGTTTCCTCCCTAGTTTAGATAAGGGGGAAACATAGATAAACAGGTCCTTATTGTGTTTAAGATCCTCACGTCCTGTCTCTGGTGTGAACGGAAAACAGTTGTCTGAAATGTTTATCTGTTTCTCTTGGGTAGTCTCAATGTTCGTGTGTAAGAATTCTCTATAAATGCAAAAGGTGGGGCACGACCTAGTCAGAATCACACTGGGAGCTGTCGTCAGCTGTTTGTGTCGTTCTCATCTGCAGAGAAAAATAAAACCTTTTCTTCCTTACTCTCAGTGCTCATTTTTACTCCACACTCTGTATTCTGTATATCGATATAATTTGTCTGCACCATCAACACCAAGTCTAATTCCTTGTAAGCGTAAACCTAATTAGTAATAAATCTGATTCGGTTGCATTTATTCTGCATCATGTCAACTACAACTGCTGAAAATTTCAGACCTCTAGATATAACAGTTCCAGAACTAAGGGACTTTTAACTTCTGGTTTCACCAGTGCCTCTAACCTCTTCGAATGTGCTAAAGTATTCCAAATTGTGGTTATTGCTTTTACACAATTTTACACAGAAAATCACACTGAAGTATTTTGATGGCCGCATAACATTTTTTAAGCAAATATATCTTACTTCTTTTTTTCTATTTAGACTTTTTTTTTAACTTTTTTAACTTACATGTAATTTTTCATTCAAAACAAAATTTCATTTTGTACAGCTTTCAGACCATAAATGAGCAATAGCTTAGCAGTGAAATGTACATCTAGGGTCACCATATTCTCATTTGGGAAAACCAGGACACCTTGGAGCGGGGGGGTGGGGTGGGGGTGGGGGTTGATTGAAAGAAGAAATGTCTCATCATCGGGATTTGCTCCGTGATCAGAGGAAATGTTACTTGGCGCAGAACAGTGGTGAAAATTGGAAGTTCAGTTTAATATAATACAACTCTGTGAATAGTTCCGTCTGAAATGAATGAAAATAGTTGTTTTAATGGTTATTGAGTCAGATATGTGGCGGTAATATTTGGTTTATCTAAAGGTTTTTTATCTGTGACTGTGTAAATGGGTTTGGCTGGAATTTAAGGACAGATTCTAATAGATCTGCAGGGTGGGGACTATAAATGTGATAGGAGTTTATTAATTTTTTTATTGTTGTTTTGCACAATATGCTTAACTAAGTATTTTTTGTTGTTGAATATTAGAGATTTTGCAGATATATTTTGTAGATACATTGTTTAGATTTACTTATATATTTCTAACCCTTTTATAGAATAGAATAGAAAATCCCTTTATTGTCCCACAATGGGCAAATTTACAGCAGCAGAAAGATTATTGAAAATGGTCACACATGAGGACCTTAGAAAATGTATAAGAATAACATAATAGGGAAGAGTTAAAATATAAACAATAAAATTCTGTAAAGTGTTTTAACAATTTAAAACTGGAGAATAAATAACCAATATGCAGCTATGGAAATTTTTACAGTAATGGATATTTGAAAATAGCAGCAACATCAGAGGATGTGCAGAATGACAGCAGCATGTTATTTAACTGACTAAGGTTTCTATCATTACTTTTGATTTGATTTGTTCCTGCTCCCGGCTGTTGGAATCTTTATTCCACTCTGGATTCTTGTGAGTGTAGTCTTTGTTCACTTTAACTTTAAAAATAAATAAATAAACACACAGTTCTGAAAACCTCGGTATCCATTTTTTTCCTGCTTTGTGTGTCAATCTTTCATGGTTGTTAAGCAACAGAGCATAATGCGTGTAAAAACCAAGGGTGGAACCTGTTCGAATTCTACAGCCAAAACTCTTCCGACCCTCCTTATTTTCAAGGACTTCGAGGGATTGAAGTCTTTTGTAAATCCTTGGAGGATGCGCCCTAGGTTTTAGGAACAGAGCCTCTGATTAAGAACAGGGCTGCCCACACTGCCGCTGCTCAGGGATTACGCCACACGGAGCGTGCGGCCGCAGTGAAATCAGGACATTTCTCACTTTCAAAACCCGGTGTTCCATGACGGGACGTGAAATCACCGGATATGTCCCGAAATCGGACCTTTACATCAGCGTGATGAACAGCTTGCAGTGATCCAGGATCGAATCTGCATGTGTGCTGTTTACGACCGGCGATACATCTGGGCTGCACTATTCAAATTAGCCATACTTTCCCTTGTTTTAAAAGTTATTTAATTGGCTCTAGAGCCAAACATTGAAAAATAGCTTCTTGACTTTTTGAAAATAGACTTAAGTAAGCTTTATTGTCATCTTGTATACAAGAAGAAAAAAAAGTTTAGGGTGTGCATAATATAAGGGGAAGCATGAGTAAAAATGGTGGCTGAGAGGGAGCACTTATAACGTTTTGAGGGCTGCATTAAATCTCTACATAAATTAACAGGGAGACTTTTGTTTTGTAGGCTGGAAGGTGTTGAAAACTAACACACAAAAGATCAACCGGAAAAATTGTGGGAGATAGAGTAATTAGCAAGAGGGTAAGCATTAGCTATAGGGATCAAAGTTTTCTCATTGTAAAAAAACAGGTTTTATATGACAGTTTTCTAATCATCCCACCTCTGCCACATCCACCCCTAGCTTTATGTTCTCCTTGTGTTTTATTGTCATAATAGCATCTGGTCTTTTCCTGTTATTAGCTTGCCTGCTTCATTTAACACCTTTGTTTATAGATTTTTGACATTGGCCTGTGTACAGTAAATTCCACAGTGTTAAATATATAGTGCCAAAGTACACTGACTCTTTTAGAGTTACTACAACAACAACTAGAGTAAGATCTACACTATGAAGTTAATCTAACAATAATTCAGAGAGGGACTAAATGTACTCAGATTGGTGTTATATTTAAATCTTAAAGTGTTACTTGAACACTGCAACATTTAAAAAAATGCAGTTTTTACTGTGACTACATTAAAACATCTGAAATTAAGTGTATGTGCTCTTCATCCTTTGACATGAGAAATGGCTCAGAGCTCATCTGCCTGACTGTGTATTTCCTCTGAAGCTAGTTAAGAGTCACCTTTTTTGAATAATTTTTTTTGTTTGTTTGTTTGTTTTTGTATGTCTGCTTCTGTCTTTTTGAAACCTAGTCAGCCTTGGCAGAAGGCTGCCCACACTGAGCCTGGTTCTCGTAGTGGTCTCTTCCTGTAAAAAGGGTGGTTTCACTCTCCACTTTCGCCTCAATTCAATTTAATTCAGTTCCAGTTTATTTATATGGCGCCAATTTACAACACAAGTCATCTCAAGGCACTTTACAGTTCAACCAGACCATACACAGTCAAATTCATTCAAAGTTTTCTATCTAAGGAAAACCAGTTGATTGCATTGACTCACTGACTCAAATACAATCCCTCACACTAAGCATGCTTAGTACTGTGACAGTGGAGAGGAAAAAGCTCCTTTTAACAGGAAGAAACCTCCAGCAGAAACCAGGCTCAAGTGTGTGAGCGGCCGCACTGAGGGTCTGGGCGAGACAGAAGCTCGAGATACAGAGAAGAGTAGAGCAGATTCACAGGCTTACACAGGACTACACTGGAAAAACAGGCCAAAATCTCCAGCATCTATAAACAAGGGTGTTGGATGGAAGCAGCACAGCTGGTATATCTCTCAGGGATAGCATCACAGCCAAACAGGAACAGTCGCTGATGAAGGAACAGATGAAGCTACTACTAGAGAAAGCTGGAGAGAGCAGAACGTTAGAGAGAGATGACCAGAGAACTAATAGATTCTGCAGAGTGGGAGAAATGCAAGATAGAATGAAGCAGAATGATGAAAAGGGGTCCCTATGTCACTCCACTAGTCTAAGCCTATAGCAGCATAACTATAGAGATAGCTCAAGATAACCCGAGCCACTCTAACTATAAGGTTTATTAAAAAGGAAAGTTTTGAAAGCCTAGCCTTTAAAATGTCTGCTTCACATACCAAAACTGGTAGCCAGTTCCACAGGTTAAGCAGCCTGACAATTCTGAGATCTAAAAGATCTGCCTGCCATTATATTCTAGGAACCACTAGTAAACCTGCAGATTGAGAGCAAAGTGCTCTGTTAGGAACATAAGTGGAGACAAATCATATCCTCTTATAAGTTATTGAGCTTGACCATTTTAAGCTTTATATTTGAAAAGGAGCATATAACAATGCTAAGCTAGCTCTAGGGCTAGCTACTCCTTACTACCAGAAATTAAACCGTGTGAAACTGACAAGTGCTCAGTCAGTGAAAGGATTAACAGCAGAAGGTGCTATGTTTTAAAGTAGTTCTGGTCAGTTAGCATTACTTAGATACAGAGATCACAGAAAAATAACTTCAGATGGAGATCGTCTGGACAGCTACAACACTCAGTTAATCCAAACAGGAAGTATACAAGCATATTTTGTTTGAGCAACTGCTGAAGAGTCAACCGCAAAATGCAAGCGAATATCATCACCCCAAGTTCATTCAGAATGAGCATCTCCTGCAAGTGAATGACAAGATGCAATCAACTTGTTTTCCTTAAAATAAACTTCTAACCAATCAGACTGTATTGTCTCTATAAAGTGCCTTGAGATGACATGGGTTATGAATTTGCACTATAT
Source organism: Cyprinodon brontotheroides (assembly GCA_018398635.1). NCBI lineage: Eukaryota > Metazoa > Chordata > Actinopteri > Cyprinodontiformes > Cyprinodontidae > Cyprinodon > Cyprinodon brontotheroides. The sequence continues at coordinate 1,471,681 of JAGKQL010000026.1, forward strand.
AAATAAACAGAATTAAACTGAAAAAAAAGTCTGCAGCACCCATGAAGAGCAAGGGGTATTTTTGAGACACACAGTCTGCCAGTCGATGGGATTTACACCATGGAACTTGCAGGATTTGTCAGAACATGAGTGTAGAGGGTTTCGTTTTTCCCCTTGGAGAACTGCAGGTGAGTGTGGCTTGCTGTCAGATACACCTGAGATCAATCTGCCCATCTACCTGTTGGGGATTTAAGGAGCTGGTGATATCTCTTTCTTACCTGATGTCCCCATAATACCGATACAAGTCTAGCCAATGTCTTGTACCTTTATAAAAATCAGACCTTAATGTTTTTTTCCTAGTGTTCACTGTTCTGCCACTCATCTTTCATCTCTCTGCATTCCAAGGTTGGAACTAAGTTCTTCTGGACTGACTTCTCAGCGCCAAGCACAATTGCGATTGGACTCCATTTCCAGCTTTCCCGTGCATTCCTAGTTTGCTCCCCTCTGAGTCATTCAGCCTGCCTGCTTTCCTCCACCTCAGTTCATTTGAACCAATCAAGCAAATTATTTTAACTAAATTTCATTTCATTTTTGGTCATCATCTGTACTTTGTTATGTTTTAGGGGCAAAATTCCATTGATTTTGTGAAATGACAATAATAAACTATAAAACTCATACATGCTAACATTAGCTTTCTGATCTCTCTTGTATGGATATTCTAATAGGTGATAATCCCAGAAGCATGTTTTCTTCTTAGTAAAGCATTTTATATTTGGTCATTTCTTTTCAAGTTTAGTTTTTATATTTTACATAATGCTCTACTTAACTGTAATTTACATTTCTAAATAAGTAAGTGAACTTAAGCACAACATAGTCAACTTTAATCATATAGATCATATATATATATAACTTCCCAGCAACAAAACTGTGGCTAGTAAAATGCTGAAAGGCTGGTAACTTTTAAAACCACTAGCCACAATGACTTTTGAGGAAGAAAGTTCAAGTCACGCCCTGCTTGGAAGGGTGAGACAACCTTGACAAACATTGTCAATCAATGATCTGACTCTTCAAAGGCTGCCTGCCTTCTTTGTCTTTGCCTGGTGAACACATTTTTTTGACATTGTTTGACTAATAACCAGTACTTCTCTTAGTTATGCTTCACTGCTGTAGTAGTATTTCTAGTTGTATGTTATACGTTTTTCTTTCCCCTCTTCGGTGGTTCTCTTATCTTCAGACATCTTACAATCATCTGTCTTCTAACTTCACATGCCAGCAGTGTCATCCACCACGAAAGTTGCTGTAAAGCAGGTTTCTCTCGAAGCCTGCAGGACATTTCCTTTAATCAATTCCTGTTTTGAAATGTACAGAGCCGATTTACAGTTTCTGTTTCTGGCTTCCTGTGTGACTTGGCTCTATTAGACCCTTTCATGATCCGGCTCACCCCACCACCAGTGTTAGGTTTATTCAATGATGATTATAAAATTAATGTGTGTTCATATGAAACATTGTAAAAATGAGATGTTCCACTCCCTGCCTTATGAGGTTTCAATCAGGAGACCACTCTATCTTGTGATTCCAGTCAAGAGGAGAGCTTTCTTGTTATTTGTGATTACAGCCAGTAGAGCATCCTGTCTTTATGAACACTGGTCAATTGTTCTGTCAGATTAATACTTTGTTTGTAACCATGTGTTATGTTCTGTTAATGAAACGCTCTGCAGAGGAGGTCCGGTGGGAGAGAGAGTGTTTGAGTCTGGGTTGCAACTGTCTCTCCCCCTGCAGGAGCTGTATGAAAATCCCTTACTGTGTATTTCAGTTCTTCTCTTACAAACCTACATTTTTGAACCCAACAACCAGTATCTGGGTCCCGGTGGGGAGGACTACTCTAATCCTCTTCCTAAGTTATTCATCCAAGCTTATGCAAACTTAGAGCATCGTGTCTTCTGCCGGGGTCCGAGTGCCAAAGAACTTCTCTATTTTACGTCAATAAAATCTTTCCAATTGCTTTTTTTCTCAATGTGAATCTCTCAAGGTTGAAATAGTCTTGTTAAAGTTTCCCTACTCTTGTTTAAGTGCAACTTTTAGTTACCCTATCCACAAATAATAGCTTGAGGTGTACAGAGGCCAGGTTAAAATACAACAGAAAATATATAGGAGTAACTTATTTATCTTTTCCTGATTGTTTTTAAATGTTCATGTTGACAATCCCAGAATTTGCTCATTACTCCCTGTCTGATAACATATTGTTAAACAATAAACCAGATGTTAACAGCCAACAATTGCTCAGAGCTTTTGTATCAATTTTACCAATTAATTTTTACTCTTTGAATAGTTTCTTTTATGAGAATTAGATTTGGAATTACCATTTACATACAAATATAGGATTTTGAAATAAGCATGCAATTTATATTTAGTGTTTGCCACTTAGGTTTAGAAGAAAAGCACTAAATGTGCAAAAGTTTGCTGAATAACAGAAATGTGATAGTGGTCGCTATTATTTTTCCCGCTGTGGAAACAGATTTAATTTTTTTTCATTTTCACCTCCACTAAGTGTGAAAAAGACCTCCTTACTTGGTGGCTCTTATTTTGACGCATCTGTTATTGGGCCAACACAGAAAAACTAAACTCATGTTCAGAACAAATTTAATTAAACTTGTCACTGTCATTTTTTCTTTCCTCCAATGATGTCCTTCTCCTGTCTCCATGGCTCCAGACATGTCACAATCATCCAATGGTTCCCCTGAAGCCCACCTATCATAGTGAACCACTTTGTCATTGACCCAGAACCACAAACCTAGAGTGCAGGCATAGTGCAGTCCCATCCAGACATAATCAGTTGAGGCCTTCTTGGCTTTCTCCTGGATCCATCTCTGCTCATCCAGGCTGGTGATGGTGACCAGGTCATGGTAGTGATCTCTGCAGTAGTTTAAGGCATCCTCCTAGGTTTGTTTTCTTTGATTAGTATCACTTCATCGATTCATGTTTGCAGGTTGAAGAACACCTCCTTGCTTCTGATGATTTGCTTTAGCTAACCAATGAGTGTTTGCTTTATATGACTCATTCAATGACACTAGTTTTTTACTAGATGTAGATGGAGCCAATGGATGGCGCACATGACATGACATAAATATAAACATTAAGCGAAGAGTAATTAGTAATGATTGTTGTTTTAAAAATGTAAGGAATAGAAAGTACAGATACTTGTGTAAAAATGTAATGAGTAAGAAGTAAGAAGAAAAATAAGTAATGGAGTAAATTATAGATACCTAAAAAGTGTAAATAAGTACAGTAACAAAGTATTTGTACTTCGTTACTTGACGCCTTTAAAATAATTGGGTTTTATTACTTTGTAACTTTGGCATAGGACAAGCTTTGATTCTTCACAGAGGCACAGAGTTTCTGGTCATTATTTAATAAATAGAGCTGCAAGCAATATACAGTAAGAAATATGATATAAAAAGACAGAATTATGTATTATTTTAAACCGCATCACCTAATGGAACACTTGAACTCCTGCTGGATGTTGACATTATCACATGTATGACACTCCATGGCTTCTGTACTATAGTTGTCATGACTTTAATAGTGTGGCACCAGCACAGGCTTCTCCATTGTTTGTAATTCATTTAGTGCAACACTACAAGAGAGTAAATCTTATACACTGTAGTCTTATGTTTAGATTTTCTGGTCAGTATGAAATATATATTTGTTGAAACAAAAAAAAAAAGAAAAATTTAATATGAAAATTTTTTGTATTTTCTATTACTGTAGAACATAATATTTGGAATATTTGTAGACCAGGGGTAAGCAATAAAAAAAATTAGGGGGGTCTGAATAAAGAAAATCATCAACCAGTAAAGCTCAGAAGACATTTTTTATAATTAATCTGTTAATTTAAACAGAATTAAAAAACTGAAATAAAATTAAAATTAGGTTTTTATGCATCCATGTTATACGTTGAAATTTTAAATAAAAAAAATATTTTTCCATTCTGCAACATTTTTCCATATTAAAATGTCTGTTTTTCGAAGTAGAGAACAACAATCATTAATTTTGGTATACAGACAGATTTCCTGATTTACATATTTTATAAAACACGTAAACTGACTGTTCATTATTTTTTCTTTCTTTTTATGGTTTAATGAGAGCAGTGGGCTTTATGCTGCCATGCAAGGCTTTAAAACTGGGTTTGATTGGAGACAAATCCATTCTCCAGCACATATCAAGGTGGTCATTTTGAGCCTGGATCCATATTTATTTTCAATTCTGTTCAATGTGGAGAATCCTGCTTCACAGCAGCAGGTTGAGCCAAACATACTCAAAATGTGCTGGGTCATTTTTGAGCACGCCATTTCACTTTTCTATCACTAGTTCACCAGTTCTTCCAGCAGTCCACACTTTCTCTGCTCTCTTTTCTCATGTTCTTCTCCTTCTTTTCCCACCACCTTCTCCTTCTTCAGGTTTGCCTGCTGTGTCTAAAATGAGCTAACAGCAGCAACCCAGACTGACACAGCTCATTGGCTAATTGTATCATGTGTACTGGTGCTGGATTCTCTGGAGGGCTTTACCATATTAACAGGAGAAGCAGACCCGGCGGCATGGGCGGGCATTGTGGGGCCGTGCCCTCCCTGGACTGGCAGCCGTCTTTTTTTTTTTCTTCCTTTAACTCAGCGTAGCCAGCTTTCTATTATTCCTCTCTCATTCTGTCAATCATACAATTCAACCAATCAAACCGACGACTAAAAACAACATCCAATCAAACAACAGAGGGGGCGGGAGTCGCGGGACACTGAGTCAAACATACTTAACGTTCATACATGCTTTAAATCCGTCTGGTCGTCAGTGCGCGTCGGTATGGATATTCAGGCTTATTTTCAAAGCAATAGAAGGACAAGTACTGAAAACAGAGCAAATTAGAGTGGCCAGGGAGCAGTTTCTGCTGCAAATGTAAGCAAGATAGTCAGCACTGATGTAAAAAAAAATGCTTTTCCAATCAGTTTATTTTTAAATAAATCAAATGATTACAATAGAGTTTCAGGTGCAATATAGTCATTCCAGCATATATGTGATCTATGTGCCTGGACTGGGTCCAGCTAGAATTTACACAGAAAAGGTTAGCAAATACATCAGCTTTACATTTCCTAAAGCAAACCTATTTCAGTGCAAAGCTCATCTAAAAAGGGCTAATAAGATATATGAAAGTCTTAATGCTGTTTGTTTCCCAATGTAAATATTATATATTCCATGCTTTCTCTTTCTCCTGCAGGGGTAATTTGTGTCTCTTAAAAAAAAAATGAAATGAGCACAGAACATTTTAAATAATTTTAATAAATGTGTGCCCCCCCTAAAAAATGTGTGCCCCCCCAAAAAAATGGAATGCCCCCACTTTAATTTCTTTCTGCAGCCGGGTCTGAGGAGAAGCGGTGCAAGTAAAGTTAGACAAGAACTTTGTGAAAAAGCATAATCATTTTTAACAAAAACAGTGTCTTCAGTTCAGTCTTCTCTAGATCTGCTACATGAAAAATTGCTACAGGAGACCCTTTCTACCTTCAGCTATTAAAATCTACAACAACTCAGTAAAAACCCTTTGTACATTTCAATTTCCTTTGGGATCAATAACTTGAATTGAATGAAGTTTGTCAGTAGACTAGTCTACAAATTTAGGAAAACTTAAAGTTGGTTGTTTATAAACTGATCTAGTTGTATGTTATCAAATGCCAAATAACTTATTTCATTCATGTCAATAAAGTCTTTCTAATTGCTTCTTTTCTCAGAGTGAATCACTCCAGATTGAAATAGTTTTGTTAGAGTATCTCTACTCTTGTTTAAGTATATTTCTGGTGACACTTTCCACAATGAGTAACTTTAGCTATTCAGAGACCAGGTTTTCACCTCCTCTTAGTGTGAAAAGGACTTCCTCTTTTCAAGCATCTGTTATTTGGCTTACACAAAAACACTAATATCTAAACAAACCAAAAATCTAAATGACAATACAGAAAAATCTAAATTTAGACACATTTTATTGGCAATAAGACTTTTTATTTTATAACTTATTTTTACTGTATCTACATTGTGGCTATTGATAAGAAAACCCTAAATATACTCATTGCATGATCAAAATAAGGACAATTATTCATAAGACAAGTAATAAAGGATTATACCATAAACGTTATGTTTGGTGGAAATATTTGTTACACAATAATAAAATAAAACATATATTCCCAATATAATTCAAATAATTTCCACAGATTTAAAGGTAACTGGCAGAAAAAAAACAACAGCTCAAAAAACTGTTTTAATGCTGAGAACAAAGGAAATTAAACTTCTCACTATCATTTTTTTTTCTCCACTTTTGTTCTCCTCTGGTCTCCATGGCTCCAGACATGTCACAGTCATCCAATGGTTCCCCTGGAGGCCACCTATGGTAATGAACCATTTTGTCATTGACCCAGAACCAGGCCTTCATAAAGTGCAGGCATAGTGAAGTCCCATCCAGACAAAATCAGTCGAGGCCTTCTTGGCTTTCTCCTGGATCCATCTCTGCTCATCCAGGCTGGTGATGGTGACCAGGTCATCGTAGTGATATCTGCAATAGTTTAAAGCTTCCTCCCAGGTTTTGTTTTCTTTGATTAGGATAACTTTTTCTGGAAAGAAAAATAAAAAAATTATATAGATATAATTGCATATGTATGTATATATATATGTTCCTGCAAAACATTTTGTAATAAATATAAAGTTGTGGATGACATACATTTTCACATTGTGAATAAATATTCAAGAATACAATGGGGCATTATTATATTGATTTATATATTTTCCCTACATAGTTCTTTATATAAGTGTCCTACTTAATAAAAACATCTCACCATCATAACAGATGAAGGGTTTTTTCTGATTACAGTTGTCAATCTTCCATCTGCCTTCGTTATCATCAGAGCCAGCTGCAGCACATTGACCACTGTTGTATTGATGATTGTTTAGATCATCCCTCCAATGTCTGAAAGAGAAACTGCTTCCATCTGACCACGTCCAGGTGTCCCTGAACAGACCAATGAATGGGTTACTGGATGTAGAGTTCATCACTTCCTCCAGTTCTCCATCCTGTAGCTGCTTCATTCCACTGATCAGGTCTGTGTGTTTCTCTCTGCAGTAACTCTGAGCTTTCTGCCAGGTCTTCTTCTGTTCTAATCAAGTGGTATTTCTGTGTGCTATTATTTTCTGTGGAGAAAATAGAAACACTCACATTGACTTTGCATGTTTTGCTCTATGGAGAAATACAAATCAATATAATATAAACAGTTCAGTTTAAGTATATTTAAGAATCAGTGACAAGTATATCATAATTCTCACCATCATAACAGAGGAAATATCTGCCATTTATGCAGTTATTATCAACCCATTTAAGATTTGTATTCAAACACCCACAGTTCTCAGTTTGACAATCATTTGGTTCCCCTGGGTGCCATTTAGTCTCACTTTCATTAAACTCCACTCCAGGCAGAGACCAGTACCATGTTCTGATACCATCTGTCTGATCATACAGACCAATCCAAACGTCCCTATTATATCCTGCTGTGGTATTGAAGAGTCTCTTCATGTCTGTCATGTTAGACACTGTGGCCAGGTCAGTGTGTTTCTCTCTGCAGTACTGCTGAGCTTCAGTCCAGTTCATTTCCTTATTGATGTAGAGATACTCATAGAGCTGACAGCTGATAAAAACACTCTGACCTGAAAACATAAAACTTGTTGCTTAATTTATAACTAGATTATAACATCTCAAGCAGCATTTACAGTAGAGCTTGGGTTAAAAGGTTATGTTTGAGGTTCCTCATTCTACAACCATGTCTCTACTGTAACAAAAACATACAGTTACTACAATCTAGATCAACTTACCTAACATAAAAACCAAAATAAAACTCCTCTGCATCTTTGCTGTTTGATGGAAGATGTTCTATCTGCTGTTTGTCTCTGTTGAATGAAGAAAACATTTAAACACTTCAAACCAGGGTATAAAACCTACAACTCGCCTTCCACTTTTCAAAGAAACAATGTAAGAAGAGCAGAGAATCAGAAGAATAACAGGAAATACCCCAGCCAAAAAAAGAACTGATTAAAAACCTTATTTTACAAATGAAAAAAAGTTGCTTATGTAAAATTATTAATAAAAAAAGTAGGTTTTAACAAGATAAAATCCTAAGTATAGACAATGAGCTCATTGTCAAACTTACATGTGCTTCCTTTTCTCTTGATTTTCTTTTCTCAATCCTGAAAACTGTCCAAGCTAGACTGTTGGTATCTTACTTCCCCAGTTCTCTGACGAGCAGCTAAATTTAAACACTTTCTGATCTAAATATTCAAAACAGGATCAGAAAATGTTTGGAGTGAAAACACATTCAATGAACCAACCTTCACACCCTGGGGCGTTATTTTAATATATATGTAAACTAAAACCTGAGTACCTAACAACCTTTTCATTTCTTGTTCTAGCTTCTACCATGGAAATGATTTGCCTGTTAAATAACGTCCATGTCTGTTTAAGAACTACTTTTAGAACAAATTCATCACCTTTGCAGAAAGACAAAGTTTAAAGGCTGCACTTCTGATAAAAATAAATCTACATTCAGTTGGTATTTGAACATATTTGGGAAACTTACAATAACTATTTTGTTAATGTTTGATTTCTGTTTAAATTACATCTTGTTCTAGGTGCACAAGGACAGCATTGTCTGCTGTAAGAGTCACCACAGGTGGGCTGGGGTTGAAATTCAATCAGGAAGCTTGGTTTGAAGAGGGCTTTGGTTAGATCCCACAATGGATACAAGTGGAACCGTAATGTTAATATGAACACTGTAATTGATGTATAAAATAAACCCACATTGTTAATTAATAAAAACATTTTCAGTTCTGAAGTTTTACTAAATGAAGAGTATAATAGTAGGTAACAATCAATTCAATTGAGGCAACACGCGTGCACTTGAACCCGGGACTGGCGCGCGCTCAATTCTGAAAAACTCCTCTCAACCCATTGTTTTTATGCTCAGGTCCATCTCTGCATATGCTCGACTCTGTCGCTGCACTGGCTCGACCTGCTCTTTACGCGCTTCATAGCTGTGGCCTCGGCAGTTTCTCCGCTTGTTCAACTACAGTGGGGCAAAAGTATTTAGTCAGCCACCATTAGTGCAAGTTCTCCCCACTCAAAAAGATGAGAGAGGCTGTTAATTTAACTTTCATCATAGATATACCTCAACTATGAGAGACAATGTGAAAAAAAACCCAGAAAAATAAACCTTTGTCTGATTTTAAAGAATTTATTATTTGCAAAATATGATGGAAAATAAGTATTTAAACAGTTAAAAACAAGCAAGATTTCTGGCTCTCACAGACCTGTAACTTCTTCTGTAAGAGAGGCTCTACTCTCATCCTCACACTACACGCTACCTTCATTACTTGGCACACATGTTTGAACCGTTATATCAAGTATAAAAAGACACCTGTCTCACAACCTCAAACAACAGTCACAATTCTAAACTCCCACCGCTGGCTAAAACTAGAAGAGCTGTCAAAGGACACAGAAACAAAATTATGCTAGAGCCTGACCCGGCACACGGGAAGTCTGAATCTGCAATACTGTAGGTACAGCTTCGGGTGTGAAGAAATCAACTGTGGGATCCAATTATTAGAAAATGGAAAACATACAAGACCACTGATAATTCCTCGATCTGGGGCTCCACGCTAAAGATCTCACCCATTGGAAAGTCAAAATGATCACAAGAACGGTGAGTAAAACTCCCAGAACCACACGGGGACCTAGTGAATGACCTGCAGAGAGCCGGAAACAAAGGCTAACAAAGGCCAGTAACACACACTACGCCGCCGGGGACTCAAATCCTGCAGTGCCAGACGCGTGTCCCTGCTTAAGCCAGTACATGTCAAGGCCCGTCTCAAGTTTGCTAGAGAGCATTTGGATCATCCAGACGATGACTGGGAGAATATCATATATTGGTCAGATGAAACCAAAATAGAACTTTTTTTGGTAAAAACTCTACTTGTATGTCGTGTTTGGAGGAGAATGCTGAGTGCATTCAAAAGGAAACACCCTACAGTGAAAGCATGCCGGGTAGGTGAAACATCATGCTTTGGGGCTTGTTTTACTATGCTAAGGGACCAGGAGACGACTGATCCGTGTGCAGGAAAAAGAATGAATGGGGGCCATGTATGCATGGCAAATTTTGAGTGAAAACCTCCTTCCATCAGCAAGGGCATTGAAGATGAAACGTGGCTGGGTCTTTCAGCATGACAATGATCCCAAACACACCGCCCGGGTAACGAAGGAGTGGCTTCGTGAAGAAGCATTTCAAGGTCCTGTCGTGGCCTCAGCCAGTCTTCCAGATCTCAACCCCATAGAAAATCTTTGGAGGGAGTTGAAAGTCCGTGTTGCCCAGCGACAGCCCCAGAACATCACTGCTCTAGAGGAAATCTGCATGGAGGAATGGGCCAAAATAATTGCAGCACAACAGTGTGTGAAAACCTTGTGAAGACTTACAGAAAACGTTTGATCTTCTGTCATTGCCAACAAAGGGTATATAACAAAGTATTGAGATGAACTTTGTTATTGACCAAATACTTATTTTCCACCATATTTTGCAAATAAATTCTTTTAAAATCAGACAATGTGATTTTCTGGATTTTTTTTCTCATTTTGTCTCTCATAGTTGAGGTGTGTCTAAGATGATGATGAAAAATGACCTGCCCCTCTCTCATCTTTTAAGTGGGGAGAACTTGTACTATTGGTGGCTGACTAAATACCTCCTTTTTTGCCCCACTGTATGTCTGTGCGCTCAGCACTTCATAAATGTATGTAAAGAAATGACACCATCAGCCAATCACACTTAGCTTTTTTTTTCATCCAATCAAAGTATTTGTTCCAGTTCGATGAAAAACCGACTGGCTAGCTCAGGTGGTAAGTCACCCGTCCTGCACACAGGATGCCTGGGTTTATATCCCTTCATGCTAATATCTACTTTGTCGCTTTTAGTGTCTGCTAAATATATAAACACTACAAAAAAAATACAATCAGGAAATCAAACAACTCATGCAGTTATGCGGTCAACACTTCTAACCAGTTGATGGACAGAGGATAGTACTATAAAATGTCTTGAATTATCTCAAACAAATGTCAGTAAAATGGTTATAAGTTCAGTAACTCCTCCATCTCTTTTGCCTTCTATTGATACGGACTTGAGGAGGATATTTCAGATACAAATACGGTTGAACAATATTTGGATAAAAAATATTATGGATATATTGAAAGTTTTATGGATGCTTCAGATTATTAAAATAATAGGATTTGGTCACGTGATCTGGACCAAGATGGAGGTTTGAGACTCCTCTCCGCTCCAGGCTTAAAATATTCTTATAACTTCCTCCAGTTAAATACCTCCTTATCGACTTTAAAACTCTTTGGGGATGCCTAGGCCACAGCAGGAAAAAGATTTCCCAATTTTCTCCTTGCCCGGTTCTTCCACCAAGAAGAAAACCGCCTCGAAGGAGCTAAGTCAGGCTGAAGCCAATGCTAGCGTCTCAGAGCTAACTAGCCAAATAACTATGGAGCAGATTCTATCTGAGGTAAAGTCGCTGTCCTCCCGGATGAAAGATATGGACGCATCTATCGGCACCCGACTCGATATTATTGATGTCGCACTGGGCGATTTAAAAGTTTCTGTCGGCTCGGTGGAGAGCTCCCTATCGCTGCTCTCCAATAGAGCGGCGGACCTGGAGAAACGCATGGAGGAGGCCGAGGGGAGGATCTCCGAGACGGAGGACAGCCTCGGGACCCACGGGACAAGCATAGCCGCCGTGGAGAAGCTAGTTGAACAGCTGCAGTTAAAAATAGACGACCTGGAGAACCGTGGTCGGCGTAAAAACTTAAAAATCATTAACTTACCAGAGAAAGCAGAGGGCGACACCCCGCTTGTGGATTTTCTCCAAAACATGTTACCGACCTTGGTCGGTCTACCAGCTGATCATCCGCCGTTGGAGATCGAGCGGGCTCACAGGGCTCTAGCCCCTGCTCCAGCCCCGAATAAGCCACCGCGAAGTATCCTGGTTCGTTTCCTACGATACCCGCACAGAGAGGCTGTGCTTAATGCAGCTAAGAAGAAGCGAGACATTCGTTATGGCGGCTCTCAACTGAGATTCTACCCTGATCTGTCTGCGGAGGTCCTGAGGAGGAGACGAGAGTTCGGCACGGCGACAAAGGAGCTGATCCGCTGCGATAAGTACCGTGGTTTTGCCTATCCTGCTCGCCTCCGATGCCTTCATAAGGGGCGAATCCAGTTTTTTGATACACCTGAGGCGGCCATTGCATTTTTGGATTCTCTTAAATGAGGTATTATTCTTTATTATTCTTTCCTCTTCCTTGCTTTGTTTAGAAATATGGAGGAGGATGGACTTTATATACATGCTGGGACCCAAAGAACATTATTTTTCTTTTTTTTCTTTCTTTCTTAACTTACTACGTTGGGACACTTCTCAGCATGGCTCATTATTTTGGCCTGGACTACGGATGGTGGCGTTTTGAGCGTCCGGTTGTTGCTGTGATCGAACTGTAAAAATTAGGAGTTGCATGTTGCTTGGAAATAACAGTGACATCTTTTTGGGGTTTTCTTTTCTGTCGTTTGGGGACAGGATTCGGGAGGGTGAACGCTGCTGTTTGCAGATTATGCACTTTATTTTTTTATTGTTTTCTTCTTTTTTGTGTGTTAAACATCAGGAGCCTAAATGTGTCTTTTCTCTTTTTTATACATACATAAATGCCTATGGACAGACTAGTCTATTCAAATATGACACCTGGTGTCTAAATTGTTTTATGCCTTACAGTTTGTATGTCTGGTTCTCTTAAGATTGTTACCTGGAATGTACAGGGACTGGGTCATGTGATCAAAAGGAAAAAGGTTTTGACTTATTTGAAAAAAAATAAACTTGATATAGCACTATTACAGGAAACCAGGTTATCTGCTACAGAACATTTGAAACTTAAAAGGGACTGGGTTAGTAAGGTATATTTTTCCTCCCATTCACAAAGTAAAAGGGGTACAGCCATTCTTATACACAAGAATCTTCCTTTTGTTTTGGAACATGAGGAGAGGGACCCGGAGGGGAGATTTATTTTAATTAAGGGCTTGATCCATGGAAAATATATAACTATTCTCAATGTATATGCTCCTAATGATGATTCGCCTCAATTTATGTCACAAATGATCTTATTGTTTAACCACCATTGTAAAGAAATTGGTTTCCTGGCTGGTGACTTTAATTGTACAATGAACGCATCTCTGGATAGGTCGTCTTCTGCAAAATTGCCAAACCCAAAAGCTTTAGCTGTTCTAAAAAACTTATGTACAGACACTGGTTTGATTGATATTTGGCGACATTTAAATCCTAAAATAAGGGATTATACTTTCTATTCACATCCCCATAATACTTATTCCAGATTGGATTATTTCTTTATCCCTAAGTCGCTTTTACATTCAGTTCGAAGCTGTAACATAGACTCTATACTTTTGTCAGATCATGCACCAGTATTTTTAGGTGTTGATCTATTGTTTCGTATGCCTAGAACATTTACTTGGAAATTCAATACATCCTTTCTGGATAATGAATCCTTTTGTAACTTTGTCCGGAGTAATCTTACGCAGTTCTGGCTCGATAACAAAAAGTCCCCTGTGTCTTCTGGTATAATCTGGGATGCAGCAAAAGCTACTCTGCGTGGTTACCTTATTTCCTACTGCTCCCACCAAAAAGCGGTTTTAGCAGAGAAGAGAAACAGTCTCGAAAAAGAGATGATTAGATTGGAGCAAATACATAAACAATCACCAACTTTGCCAAACTTTAAGGCACTATTGGCTGTTAAATCTGAGCTTAACATAGACTACAACCGCCAGGTTCAGAAACTATTACTTTACACCAAACAGAAACACTATGAATTTGGTAATAAATCCAGTCGCATGCTTTCCCATTTATTAAAAAAGCAAGATAACAGTCGCTTAATTAGTATGATAGGAACGCAGAACGAGGAAGTCACTCATGACCCCATAATTATTAATAATACTTTTCGGGATTTTTATACATCTCTCTACAATACAGATATGGTTGACCCGGATGATATCTCCACTTATTTGAGCAGTATATCTTTACCTTCTGTCTCGGGAGAGGATCGCGCCTTTTTAGATGCTGCTATTACTCCAGAGGAAGTTTGGGCTGCAATTAAATCCATGCCAAACAGAAAATGTCCGGGACCTGATGGGTTTCCATTGGAATTTTTTAAGTTATTTTGGCCAGAGATTCAACCAATATTCATGCCCGCTATTAATGACATTTTGAGAAATGGTATCCCTCCCTCGTGGAGACACGCCTCTATTAGTCTTCTTTTAAAAGAAGGTAAAAATCCTCTGGATTGTTCCTCCTTTAGACCTATTAGTTTGCTTAACGTTGATTATAAAATTGTGGCAAAAGTATTGGCTCGGAGATTGGAAAACATCCTCCCTAAAATAATAAACCCAGACCAGGCAGGGTTTATAAAAATGAGATATGGCACAGACAATATCCGACGTGTTCTTAATGTTGTTCAGTACCTTAATACTCACAAAGAGCCAGCAGTAATTGTTTCCCTTGATGCTGAGAAGGCTTTTGACCGAGTTGAATGGCAGTTTCTTTTTCAGGTGTTACATAAATTCGGTCTGGGCCCAAACTTTATCAAGCTGGTTAAAAGCTTTTATTCAGACCCAACAGCCTCAGTTAACACAAATGGCTTGATGTCTGAGCCCTTCGAGATCCATAGGGGCTGTAGGCAGGGATGCCCCCTTTCACCCTTATTGTTTACATTGTTTATTGAACCTTTGGCCGAGATTATCAGGACTAATCCAGATGTATCTGGAATAAATATAGACGGTAGAAACCACGTAATCTCATTATTTGCAGATGATGTACTATTGTATATGTGTAACCCTGAGAAATCAATTCCAGCTACTCTGGAATCTATGACTACATTCAGTGCATTGTCAGGATATAAAATCAATTTAGGAAAGTCTGTCGCCACCCCTTTCAGCATGCCCCCAGAAAGTCTCACGCAATCTCCCTTTCAAATGTCTACAAAAGGTTTCAAGTATCTGGGTATTTTTGTTACACCTGATCTGAATAATCTTTTTGGGACTAATTACTCTCCTTTAATACAAAAGATAAAAAATGATTTAATAAAATGGGCTCCCCTGCCAACTTCTCTTTTAGGGAGAATCAACACTATAAAAACATTCTTCCGCGACTGAACTATTTATATCAAAACCTTCCCTGCTATCTATCTCCTGCACACTTCAAATCACTAAATTCTCATTTATCTCGTTTTGTCTGGAACAACAAACACCCAAGAGTCAAGTTCTCTATATTAACTAAGCCAAAACACCTTGGAGGTTTGTCATTACCATCCCTGTAGCTTTATTATTGGTCAGCACAACTTAAAATCATTTCTAATTGGTTTATGAATAGAGGGAACTCTTTGTGGCTGGATTTGGAATCCCAATCTTGTTTCCCTAGCAAACTTAACTCTCTTTTCTTTATAAATGGCATAGATCAAATACCTCATCTCAAAAGTAATTTTATTGTTTATAATACTTTACTGGCCTGGCGAGATGTGAAGAAATACCTTAATATCTCTTCCACCCTCTCCTCTTGGTCATCGTTGACTTTGAATCCAGATTTACCAGCAGAAATTAGAAGCATTGGCTTGTCTGAATGGTCATCGAAGGGACTGTCAAATATTTTGGACATATTGAATTCTGACTCTGTTAAACCCTTTGAACAAATTAAAGCTAATTTCAATATTTCTAATAGAGATTTTTATAAATACTTACAGATTCGTCATTTTGTGAATTCTCTCAGGAGGACAGGAAAACTACGTATAAAATTGTCTGAGTTAGAGAATACAATTGTTTTGACCAAATCTTCTAAGGGACTTATATCTAAGATATATAGTTTGTTATCTGGCTCTGACTCCTCAGGTTATGATGCCATGAAGCTGGTGTGGGAGTATGATCTGGGGTTGACGTTCAATCCAGCAGATTGGGAGGAAATCTGTGATGGGGTTTTCCCTAATTGCACTTCGCTTTCTATACACGAGCAGAACTTTAAACTCTTCTATCGAACATATTACACACCTGTTCGCCTTCGGAAAATGTTTCCTGATGCTTCAGATCTCTGTCATAAATGCAGAATACATAAGGGCACATTTATTCATTTATTTTGGTCTTGTGACTATATTCAAATCTTCTGGAAGGCAGTTCATCTGGTGATACAAGAGATTATTGGTAAACAGTTCTCACTAACTTCCTCCTTCTGTCTTTTTAATCACACTTCAGGGATTTTCTTTAATGCAGATACCAAACATTTGCTTGTAATTCTTTTATTTCTGGCTAAGAAATGTATACTACTGAGGTGGTCAGCATTACTAGCCCCTACAGTCGATATGTGGTTATCACAAATGTCTGCTATTGTCGCAGTTGAAAAACTGACTTGTGACCTTCATCAAAAGTCGGACAAATTCCGAAGGATATGGGACCCGGTACAATCTTTTTTACAGAAACTGTAAATTCAGTTGTTTTTCTTTTTTTTTTAGATTTTTTAGATTTTTTCTTTTTTCTATTTTTTTTTTATTCAATATATCATACATTTGGTTGTCCGACAGTGTGGACCACTTTGAACCATGTCTGTTTGTATTTTGTGTATGTGGGCTGTATGTATGTATGTTTTTTTTTGTTTTCTCTCTCTTTTATGTGAACACCGCAGTGCTCCTTGTTGATTTGGGGTGGGTTGTTTTTGTTTGTTTGTTTATTTATTTGTTTGTTTGTTTTGTTGATGTTTATATAAAGCTGTGAAAACTTAAAAAAGAAAATAAAAAAAAAAAAAAAAAATAAAAAAATAGGATTTGTGTTATGTTTGTAGTTTCAGAATTAAATTTTAAATCAGGTAAAAGACTCAGTCATGGATTTTCAGTTTGGGATGGATTGAGGAAATTTGTCATTTCAGAAGTTTACTTTGCTCTGATTCTAGTCCAGCATTATATTTGTTCAGTTTTTTCATTAAACTAGATGTAGTATTTGGGATTTAATCACTTTGATTTGATGAAAAAAGTGTTACTGGCTGATGATGTGGTTCTTTATGAAGTCGTGAGTGCAGAGACAGTCAAGTGAATAGAGAAGCAGGCCGAAAGCACAGCTATGAAGCATGAAAACAGCAGGTCGAGCGTGCGCAGAGATAGAGCTGGAACTTGCGGCTCAGAGATGTCATTACTGAGCACAGAGGAGAAGCTGAACACGAGATAGAAGTTTTTCAGGGAGTTGAGCAACATGCCAGACTGCACTTGCGTGTCCCACAGGCACATCCCTTCCAAGAAAACAGAGTGAAATGGGCCTAGGTGAAAAAAGGTAAACAAACAAGCTTAAAAAAGGATGTAAAAAGGTTACAAGAACAGGCCCCGAGAGTGCTGCAATTCACAATTTTGGCCACAGGTGACAGTATCAGTGGGAAAACTATGTAATGCCACTTTAAGACATGAGAATTGGTACATAAAAGAAACAAACAAGAAGATCCACAAATGTGCAACTAGTGGTGAGTTATTTAACTCTTATTGGATTCAAAACTAGTTTAAAAAATCTATCTTGAATTGATAACATATAGCAAAATTGAACATGCCATACAGCATCAAAGAGTTTTTTAATTTAACCTTATTTACATCCCCATCATTATTTTTATATTGTTATTGTCATATTTACAGTACCTACAGACCATTTTACTACTTCATTATTTTTTGATATTAATAGGCACTCACCCCATTAACAACCATTTTGCCTTTAATTGTCTCCATGTACGAAGCAAGAATTGTATTTGAAATCAGCACAAAATGAAGAGAACGGGTTTAGAAACCAAACAGAAAAGAGGAACAGAGCATTCCCACAGCACTAAAAGAGAGAATAGATCACTTAGAATGGTAAACTGTTCCAGGGATTAAGGTACCAAATGGCAAACAATAAAGTGCATTACCATACAGATCAATGCATCTGTTTCACTGCTTGGAAAGTGAGAAACACTGAATGTAATCAGAGTAGAAGGCAGCACACAAGCAGATTTCTAGGACACCAATTGGGCTGCAAATACTGACATTATAATGTTTATGTTGGGTTCACAGGATTGTGTACTGAGCTGTTAGGGTTTTTTCTTACCTTTTCCTCCTCAGAGACACCAGCCCAGAAAAGCCTCCAGCTGGTTCAATTGGCACGCAATCAGGAGAAGTATTTAGAGGAGTGGATTCCCAGGATCTTGACACCAGTCGGTTAAAAAATTCCACATAGTGGTAACCTTCCTGCTAGCTCTCCCAAAACTGAACATTGTGCTAAAACTCAAGCTTACCTCCTTGTCCTCCTTCTCTCTCCTAGAGGCTTTGCAGTCTCAAGTCGGTTCTCCATCCAGTCCTCCTGGATCCATCTTCAACGCTCACCTGCCTAGCTCACCCCTCTGGAGCTCTCGCTTCCAAACAGAGAGCTCCCTAGCCACCAAACTCTCACTAGAAGAGTGGAGGCACTGGCTCAAAAGGCTCAAGTGAACTCCCAGTGGTTTGGACCCGACCACAAAAATCTGTCCTACCTCAAAACGCCAAGAGACTGAACTCCTTGCAGTACCGATGGACTTTGTTCTTCTCCAGATTCAACCTAAATATCACTTATCGTCCTGGGTCACGTAACATTAAGCCAGATGCCTTGTCGAGACAGTTTACCTCTGATGACTCCTCTAAAACCCCTCAGCCGATCCTTCCACCTTCCTCTGTGGTTGGGGGGCTATTCTGGAACTGTAAGAAAGCAGCCTTGAAGGCCGAACCCGATCCAGGGGGGGACCTCCCAACCGCCTTTAAGTTCCGGCAAGAACCCGTTCTCAGGCCATCCAATGGGCTCATTCATCACGGTTCTCCAGCAAACCAGGGGCTAGCTGTACTATCGGTTTGCTCCGCCGCTATTTCTGGTGGCCTTCTCTCAACAAAGATGTGTTAGAGTTTGTCTCAGCCTGTTACACATGTGCACATGGAAAGAACCTTCACCGCCCTCTAGTTGGTCTCCTGCAACCTGTCTCAGTCCCTAGTCGGCCCTGGTCACATATATCCCTAGACTTTATCACTAGTCTTCCCATCTCCAAGAATAAGACAGTTATCCTGACAGTCATAGACAGATTTTCCAAAGCCTGCCACTTAATTTCTCTTAACAAGCTCCCATCTGCCGCTCGCCTCCTATTTTCACATGTATTCAAACTTCACAGCATCCCCTCAGAAATTCTATCAGACCGAGGTCCTCAATTTATTTCTCGGGTCTGGAAGGTATTTTTCTCTATCCTGGGAGCCAAACCTCGCCTCACGTCAGGGTTTCACCCACAGACCAATGGGCAATGTAAAAGACTGAACCAGGAACCGGAAAATGCATTTCGTTGCGTTTGTGCTAACAACCCCTCCTCCTGGAGCACACATTTGCCGTGGGTTGAATACACCCATAATTGTCACATCTCTGCTGCCTGTGGGTTGTCTCCTTTTCCTGTCCAAGCTGTCATCAGTCCCACTACTGTCCGCTTGAGGCTCCCCTCTCACTTTCAGGTCCATCCCGTTTTTTCATGTGTCTCAAGTCAAGCCAGTGTCTTCGAGCCCTCTTCTAAAACTGAACATTGTGCTAATACTCAAGCTTACCTCCTTGTCCTCCTTCTCTCCTAGAAGCTTTGCGGTCTCCAAGCCAGTTCTCCACTCAGTCCTCCTGGATCCATCCTCGAATGCTCACCTGCCTGTCCACCCTCTGGAGCTCTCAAGCTGAAACCCCCCATCTAAGCCAAACTCAATCTCTGTGGGCTCATCCAACCTCCTCCCCATTCACTCCTCTCTCCAAGGAATTGTAATAAATCAGCACCTTCTCTTTATAACTCAGTTCCTCCTGCCAGCGTTCTAACTAATCTCTCTTCCCGAATCACCACGCTGGACCAAACAAATTTTCTGTAAAACTTCTCAGTAAACATTCTACACTGCTTCCTGACTCGTATTGTGTCTGCACCACTGTGTCTACTCTAGAATCATGTCAGTTTACTATAGCAGCGTGCTAATCAAATAATTATTGAACATGATTTATTAAAGAGAATACAATGAATAAAATAATGGTCAGTTCATTTTTCTGCAGGTTACCATCCAGCTGTTGGCCTATATGGAATAAGATAACTGTCAATAGTCTGCAAATTAGAAGTTACAGTTTTTCTCAAATGCTAAAACAGAAAAGCCAATCCTCTAAACCAAATGACCAGTTGTCTAAACACATTTACTAAATCTAGCCATCATTTTCCAATATCATAAACACATTTCACATGAAGACACAATTCACAAAACACAATCCTCCATTCACATAAATCTTAACACATTTTTCCTTGCTTAAACACAAGTTGCAAAAGAACTCTGCTCATATTCTCAAATGAAAGCTCATGTGATGCAAAATGCTTGCCACAGTCAGCAATATTTGAACAAAATGAACATACCTGGCGTCATTCATTACACTCAATGACTCAAAATTGAAAACACCTGTTGCTAATGCTGTGACTACATGTATAAAAGCAAGTTCAGAGTGCACAGTTTGCTGAAGATTCCAAACAAACACAATGGATGAAGGCAGGGGAGTCAGGGGAAAGAGGTAATCGTGTCAGAGGAGGGAGAAGAGCTGGCCAAGGAGGAAGAGGAGCATTATAGGGAGGGAGAGGGAGTAGGCCATGGTGGAAGAGAGCGGGCCATGGTGGAAGAGGAGTAGGCCAGGGTGGAAGAGGAGCAGGCCAGGGGAGGGAAGAGGAGCAGGGCCAGGGAGGAAGAGGAGCAGGCTAGGGTGGAAGAGGAGCAGGCCAGGGGAGGAAGAGGAGCAGGCCAGGGAGGAACAGGTTGCAGGCCATGGTGGAAGAGGAGCAGG
Source organism: Cyprinodon brontotheroides (assembly GCA_018398635.1). Classification (NCBI taxonomy): domain Eukaryota; kingdom Metazoa; phylum Chordata; class Actinopteri; order Cyprinodontiformes; family Cyprinodontidae; genus Cyprinodon; species Cyprinodon brontotheroides. Next base: position 1,492,674 of record JAGKQL010000026.1, read on the forward strand.
CCAGGGAGGAAGAGGATCAGGCCATGGTGGAAGAGGAGCAGGCCAGGGTGGGAAGAGGAGCAGGCCAGGGAGGAAGAGGAGCAGGCCAGGGAGGAAGAGAGGAGCTAGGTCTCAAGGAGGGATTGATCTGGAGTTCAACAAGGGAGCCGAAGGTGCAGGAGGGAGAGCAAGACAACCTCGTACCACACATCGGACGAGATTCAGGAGCAACAGTCATTGACCATGTCATTGTCCATTGTAAAGCATCATGGCAGGAAGCAGGACTAAGAGTCCGTCCAAACCTGAGTAGGTTCACCGTGGCCACCATTATAAGGGCATTCAGACAACACAACAGGTATTGTACTCTATTGCTTTCTTTGTCACAATACAATTTTACAAGCCTGTGAAAGTAGTCTATTACAGTAGTTTTAAATCAGTTGTTACTGTATTGTATAAAACATGTCAATTGACGACACGTTTCTTTCTTTAGAGTTGAAAGAATGCCACATAGAGGTGGGCGGGTTGCCATATTTACAGCGGCACAAGAAACCCCCACTGTGGATATGGTTCGTGAGAACAACCTCATCAGACTCCAGGAGATCAGAGACAAAGTCATTGACAATAATGTGAACTTTGAGGGCATTGATGATGTCAGCTTGGCCACAATAGACTGAGTTCTCCGGCGCCAAAAGATGCGGATGAAACAAGTCTATAGGGTTCCCTTTGAGCGAAACTCTACACGACACAAAGACCTACGTTACGAGTATGTGCAAGTAAGTATTACAGTACGTAATATGCTACCTGATTGACTGTTGCTCTGAACACCTGTGCACTTTCACATTTTCACAGAGGATATTACAGTTGGACGCGATGGCCAGACCTCATGAGTACCTCTTCCTGGATGAGGCTGGCTTCAATAAACGAAGGCAAAGAGGCCGTGAACTTTACAGTTTTTCTCAAATGCTAAAACACATTTCACAAACGTTTCGTCCATGTTCTTCAATGTCTAAACACAACACCCTTTTCTAAAGCTACATAAACACAACCACACCTTCTCCCTTCAAAACTCAAACTTTCACACCAAAAGAGCAGCTCGAAGCTTTCAAAAATGTAAACACTATACACATCATTACACACTACAGCAAAACAATTGAAAACACAATGCTCAATTTGTGAGAAGGTTCTTTGTTTCTTTACTGCCAATGCATATTTTTTAGAAACTTTACAATTATGGATCTTCTTAGAGTTCTGCAGAGGATTGGGCATTTAGATTTGTGAGTTTCATATGAAGGGTATAAATCTATAGTAAATTCTGTACACTACTGTAACACAACTCACTGCAAAAGCAGAATCTATTGCACACAACAGTACTCTTGAAAACATGATCAGGGTGTGAAGTTTTTTTTAAATTCATTTTACAGTATTTACACCACAATCACTGTGCGGCATCATGTCGCTGAGCTGCATCAGGCCACATCACCTCATCCACATCACAGGCTATATTGTCTCTTGCCAGGCACCGTGGGAAAAACGCCCTGGAATGGCGGATCCATCCTTGGAAGTTCTCCACTGGGATGTCAACACACGCCAGCTCCATTGCCCTTAGGAGGTTTTCTCTAGTGTATGGTTGTCTGTCATAAACCTTCCATCTCCACGATGAGAAGAACTCCTCTATAGGGTTCAGGAAAGGGGAGTAGGGTAGCAGACAGACGTTTAAAAAGTGGTTAGTGTTGGTGGTGAACCACTCACTGATTTGGTTTGTTGTGTGGAAGCGTACATTGTCCCAAATGATCACATAAATGGGATGTTCGGGCCCAGGATGGTGTTGTTGGCGGTCTAGGAGGATATCTTTTAGCTCCTCTAGGAAGGTTAGGAGACGTTGGGTGTTGTAAGACCCAAGGACAGCCTGCCGGTGGACAAGCCCCTCCAAACCCATGGCCGCACAAAGAGTAATATTACCCCCCCGTTGGCCAGGAACCTCAGTGATGGCTCTTTGGCCAATGATGTTACGGCCTCTTTGCCTTCGTTTGTGCAGGTTGAAGCCAGCCTCATCCAGGAAGAGGTACTCATGAGGTCTGGCCATCGCGTCCAACTGTAATATCCTCTGTGAAAATGTGAAAGTGCACAGGTGTTCAGAGCAACAGTCAATCAGGTAGCATATTACGTACTGTATTGTCCAGAAGTAATGTAGGCCACTGAGCAACACAGTATGTTTACTAACTGTACTGTGAACATGGATGTATACTTACTTGCACATACTCGTAACGTAGGTCTTTGTGTCGTGCAGAGTTTCGCTCAAAGGGAACCCTATAGACTTGTTTCATCCGCATCTTTTGGCGCCGGAGAACTCGGTCTATTGTGGCCAAGCTGACATCATCAATGCCCTCAAAGTTCACATTATCGTCAATGACTTTGTCTCTGATCTCCCGGAGTCTGATGAGGTTTTTCTCACGAACCATATCCACAATGGGGGTTTCTTGTGCCGCTGTAAATATGGCAACCCGCCCACCTCTATGTGGCATTCTTTCAACTCTAAAGAAAGAAACGTGTCGTCAGGAGCAGGACATGTTTAACAATACAGTAACAACTGAGGAAGGGGAGCAGGCCAGGGAGGAGAGGAGCAGGCCATGGAGGAAGAGGAGCAGGCCATGTGGTGGAACAGGCTTGCCAAGGAGGAAGAGGAGGAGGCCAACAAAGGGAAGCAAGGTCAGGAGAGAGCAAGACAACCTCGTACCATCATTACGGACGAGATGCGAGCAACAGTCATTGACCATGTCATTGTCCATGGCATGACAATGGCTGAAGCAGGACTAAGAGTCCGTCCAAACCTGAGTAGGTCAATCACTGTGGCCACCATTATCAGGGCATTCAGACAACACAACAGGTATTGTACTCTATTGCTTTCTTTGTCACAATACAATTTTACAAGCCTGTGAAAGTAGTCTATTACAGTCCTTTTCAAATCAGTTGTTACTGTATTGTAAAACATGTCAATTGACGACCATGGCCTGTTTCTTTCTTTAGAGTTGAAAGAATGCCACATAGAGGTGGGCGGGTTGCCATATTTACAGCGGCAGCTCTTCTCCCCCCACTGATGCGATATGGTTCTTGAGAAAAACCTCATCAGACTCCGGGAGATCAGAGACAAAGTCATTGACGATTATGTGAACTTTGAACTTGCATTGATGATGTCAGCTTGGCCACAATAGACCGAGTTCTCCGGCGCCAAAAGATGCGGATGAAACAAGTCTATAGGGTTCCCTTTGAGCGAAACTCTGCACGACACAAAGACCTACGTTACGAGTATGTGCAAGTAAGTATACATCCATGTTCACAGTACAGTTAGTAAACATACTGTGTTGCTCAGTGGCCTACATTACTTCTGGACAATACAGTACATAATATGCTACCTGATTGACTGTTGCTCTGAACACCTGTGCACTTTCACATTTTCACAGAGGATATTACAGTTGGACGTGATGGCCAGACCTCATGAGTACCTCTTCCTAGATGAGGCTGGCTTCAACCTGCACAAACGAAGGCAAAGAGGCCGTAACATCATTGGCCAAAGAGCCATCACTGAGGTTCCTGGCCAACGGGGGGTAATATTACTCTTTGTGCGGCCATGGGTTTGGAGGGGCTTGTCCACTGGCAGGCTGTCCTTGGGTCTTACAACACCCAACATCTCCTAACCTTCCTAGAGGAGCTAAAAGATATCCTCCTAGACCACCAACAACACCATCCTGGGCCCGAACATCCCATTTATGTGATCATTTGGGACAATGTACGCTTCCACACAACAAACCAAATAAGTGAGTGGTTCACCACCAACAGTAACCACTTTTTAAACGTCTGTCTGCCACCCTACTCCCCTTTCCTGAACCCTATAGAGGAGTTCTTCTCATCGTGGAGATGGAAGGTTTATGACAGACAACCATACACTAGAGAAAACCTCCTAAGGGCAATGGAGCTGGCGTGTGTTGACATCCCAGTGGAGAACTTCCAAGGATGGATCCGCCATTCCAGGGCGTTTTTCCCACGGTGCCTGGCAAGAGACAATATAGCCTGTGATGTGGATGAGGTGATGTGGCCTGATGCAGCTCAGCGACATGATGCCGCACAGTGATTGTGGTGTAAATACTGTAAAATGAATTTAAAAAACTTCACACCCTGATCATGTTTTCAAGAGTACTGTTGTGTGCAATAGATTCTGCTTTTGCAGTGAGTTGTGTTACAGTAGTGTACAGAATTTACTATAGATTTATACCCTTCATATGAAACTCACAAATCTAAATGCCCAATCCTCTGCAGAACTCTAAGAAGATCCATAATTGTAAAGTTTCTAAAAATATGCATTGGCAGTAAAGAAACAAAGAACCTTCTCATAAATTGAGCATTGTGTTTTCAATTGTTTTGCTGTAGTGTGTAATGATGTGTATAGTGTTTACATTTTTGAAAGCTTCGAGCTGCTCTTTTGGTGTGAAAGTTTGAGTTTTGAAGGGAGAAGGTGTGGTTGTGTTTATGTAGCTTTAGAAAAGGGTGTTGTGTTTAGACATTGAAGAACATGGATGAAACGTTTGTGAAATGTGTTTTAGCATTTGAGAAAAGCTGTAAATTCTGTTGTTAATTCGTCACATTTATATAAAGAGATTTTCTAGCATATTTTTAAATGATCATCAAACCGTGGTTTTATTTTTCTTCTTAGTTTGTAGGTTTGGAGATTTTTGCACTTTTCCACCACAGGGCAGAAGCAGCAGTCGCTCCGCGGTGCTGATGTTGATCTCAGGTGACCCTCACCTTTCCTACGCTTTTGGATCACTGCTGCTGTGATCAGAGAAGCTGAACATCAGAAGCTCCTGAACTGGGATGTGAAGATCTGCAATCCCTCTAACTAAATGATCTTCATAGGAATTCAATGTGTCTGATCTTGTCTTTGTTTAAATATGCTTCATAAACCCGTTTGCAGCTGTTCTGCAGCTGACAGGTGATTTGACACGTTGACAGTTGCTCTGTGGAAAACTTTTACGATCCATCAAGTGATTGCGGCGTATGGTGAAAAAGGGACGGATGAGACGTGGTGCAGATGACGCCGCTCTCATGGCCACCCCTGGCCCCCCATCTAGCTCCGCCCCTGTGATGCGGAGCAACAAACATCCTACTGCTGCAAATATGGACCTGCCTCACATCAGGCTGTTATTAACAGTTGATTTTGTCGACTGCGTGGCTGTTTTATCTCCCGGGCAGAGACGCCCACGGCTCTCATCCAGTTTTAAGCGAACCGTGAAGAAAACCATGGTTCTTCCACTGATTGCATTTATAATGAACACCTTGATGAGGTCAGCCTGTGCTGAGGTGTGGAAGGAAGCCTGACTCGAACAAAAGTATGAATCACACTTTTACTAGTACAAATTACAAATTTGCTAATCAAAAATTCACATATTTATGAGAACAAAGTATCACAAAATCAGGAGTATGAATCACTCGTACTTTCAGATGTGATTCACATCCGTCAGTTTGTCAATTTCTGAAAAGTTGTACTTTTCTAACTCTTATTCCTGACGTCTAAACTTGAATCCTCAAAAGATTCTCTGGTTTTAGGTGCATATATGAGATGGCAACAAGTAAAAAAATACAAATCCATAATTTATTTACATTATTGACTTTCATTAACAAATCCTGATATCTGGTTTCTACTGACGGCTCACTAAACCTAAGAGGACGTCCATCAGCACAGTCACAGTGTTAGAGGGGCGGCCATGTTCAATCTATAAGACATACTAAAGGTTATCTGAGTTACCTTTATGTGAAGCTCACTGGAAAATATGTTTCAAAGTACTAAAGCGACGTCTGGAAATGTTTAAACTTTATCGACATCTTAGAATAGATTAAATGTTCATCTTAGACTTAATGCTCATCTTAGATTAGATTTTCTTATTAGATTTAAAGCTCATTTTAGATTAAAAGTTCATGTTTGACATTAGTTGTTCTGCGCTTTAATCACCTCAACAATTTTACCCAGAAAATAATTTAGTTTGACGTTCGATCTTTATCACTGATTAGGCCCTGAGGGATTCCCTGTTTGTAGGACGTAGAAATGAATATTTCAGTAAAGGTAGAGGAAAGTTAAGCCAAGTTCACAGCAGTTTGTGAGACTCAGAGACCTTTGGTGTTCTGCCAGGTTTTGCACTTCTAAGCATTAAGTGGAAAAAAAGTCCTTTTTCTCTCAGTGACAGAAGCTGACTGATTTATTGCCTGATCTGAACCCGCGGAAACACAAAGCTGCGTCTTCCAATCAGCCTTAAGGGAGCAGCTCTGCAGCCTTTCACCTCATCAGACAGGAATGTTGTTAATTGTAGTGTGGCAGAAGACCTGCTGCAGAGCCGTCGATGAAAACTGTGATTCTGTAGCAGTTATAAAAAGTCTGGCCAAACCCTTAAACATAATTCCTTAATCTCATTTTCTTTCCACTCATAATGTGTCATATATACTTTTCCACTGATTCAGGAGATGATTTCAGGATAAAAACACTCTGGTCGCATGTTTTTCACAGCCCTACATTTCATCAAAACCCCTTTCTGTAACAGAGCTTCCAGATTATTCAACCTGTAAAAGATATTTAAAGGAAAATCCATCAGGAACAATCAGATCTCACTGGATATCAGATGGAGCTTGGCCATTTAAGGCTTTATATGTGAGAAGGAGGATTTTTAAATTCTATTCTCGATTTAACAGGAAGTTTAAAGTCGTAGGTAGCTTGAAGCGGCCGTTCCAACGTTGCATTCCGAATTCTCCCGATTGGAAACCGACTTTACACGAGTGAATAAAGTGAATGTGATTGGTCGATTATCAAGGGGGCGGGTTTGTTGTGGCGAAAGGTTCTCAAGCAAGTTTGATTGTAACCGGTTTGTGGGAAGTATCTTGCTTTAACCATTTAGCAACTTAGTGCTAGTGCAGGTTCCAATGGGAAATTCCATTGGGACCAAGTAGCACTAAATTAGTGACTTAGAAACGACGCTGTCAAGGAACGCTATGGACAGCGGAAACATGCAAGAGGAGGAGGTTTAGTATTAGGAGGTGGTGGATGAGGTCTCCTCCGTCATCCATTTTTTGCAGAGGAGGAAGCGAGGGGCGAGATGATGTGGAAGAAGGAGCGCCAGGGCGGCAAAAAGCTTGGTTTTTGGTGTAGAAGGCTTCCAGCACGTACATGTTTGAGCTCTTGCCCGCAACGCCAAGCTGCCAGTTCTGTTAGCTCTAAGCCTGCCGAACACAGGCGTCCATCCCTCATGTGAACACTGGGCGCAACTCAATGGGAAAGGAAAGGATTCTGGTTTCAACGCGTGTATATTAGCTGCGACATATGAATCAAGATGCTATGACCCGAACCCTTTGTGCATCTGGGGCTTTGGGTCCCCGGTGCTCACCTGGTGTTTCATGGGCGCCGTCTTTGGCTCCTCCCCAACCACTATTAAGCTTTTTTTCCTTTGGATAAGTTTACATGCACAAAGTGCACTTTCACAAACAACTACATAGAGCTTGAGTTCCAGGTACTTAGAATTCACTTCCATGGCTATAGAAAGCCCATATTCTGATCTTCAGCTACCACAGGTATACATGTCAGATTAAATAATACTACTTATACTTCAGCGATAGTATCAAGGTGTTACTTTATTGCATCCCTCTTATACTATATCTGTTAGTTATGCCGTTCTTTTTTTACCGTACATACTCTTTTTGCAGGTGCTGATGAAGCAGACCGCCACTTGCTCATCTCTCTTTTCTTTCTTTTTCTCCTTTTTTCCTGTTTTTCTTTCCTGTTCTACTTACATTGCGGTGTCCATATAATCTGTAAAACTTTCCCCTGCATAATCAGAATAAAGCTATTTATATGCATAAATGAAGCTCTAAACACTTGCTGGCGAGCAGTCTGTACTGCTCCACTTGTCAAGAAGCAAAATCATTTGGACTCTTTTTGACATCAAGACAATTATTCTTATTGCCACATCGCCAGACGGACACACTGTAAAAGTAAAATAAAAATACTATGACCCAAAAATGTGATTGACAGATGATCGTTGATATATGATTGGCCGAATTTAGGTGTTCAGGCTGACGTAGAACTAACTGGCCTGCAGAAGATAATGGAAAAAAAAAACACAGGTTGTGATTTTTTAAATAGATATTTTCAAATTTATATATACATGTTTGAGCAGAATGATTTGACCTTTAAATATGAATTCCCTGCGACTGTAAGGAACCTGCCTTCTAGTCACGCCAAGATGCTTTTCAACATGTTTTGAAGCTTTTCTTGGGTACATTTCCCTGCAAGGCTCCACCGGTTTCTCAGGAGCAGCCACACCTTCCCTCCTGCTCAGATGCAGGTGTCAGATAATTAATGACAGATGAACTAATCGCTGCAGTCACCAAAAGTTTTTATTTTTTTAAATGAAGGTGTGAAAGGGGAGTTAAGGATAAGGCATCACTTTGGGAGAGTTGAACAGGATTTCTTGGTGAGATTTTAAAAACAATTACTGTATGGGTTCAGCGTTTCCAGTGAAGGCTGTGCCTGAGGCTGACCGCATCATTAAACCTGGTGGTTTACCCTCAGACGTGAAATATAGGATCAGAGCTGAAGATTAACACAATATGAAAGCTGATAGCACCTGCTGTCAACAAAAAGGTGCAAATTTCTCCTAATTAACAGAGCAAAGCTGCAAGTTAACCAAACAACCTGCTGGAATTTGAACAGAGTTTACACAGAAATGTTTGGGTGTGTTTTATGGAGTGACAAGCATTTCAAAATAACTTCTAGATGACTTTTAGGACGTAAAAAAATGTTCAAGATCACAGAAAGACTGTGAAGATTATACCAGCTTTCTTATATCCTAAACCAGGGGGTAATAAAAAATCAGGCCTTTGTCCGAATAAAGAAAACCATCAACCAGTAAAAGTCCGGAGGTAATTTACAAATGCTCTCTTTTTCTCATGGTCTTCTTCTTTCCCATCGCCTCGCTTGCCACAGGTTTACCTGCTGTGTCTGCCTAAAAGTAGCAGCAGCAGCAACCCAGACTGACAGCTCATTGGCTCGACATTTGGATCACGTGCAGCCTGGAGCCGGACGCCCCAGGGCTTTACCGCGTTAACAGGAGAAGAGGAGCAAGGGAAGTTAGACACTGCTGTCGGACAACGTGCGGTAATTTATAAATACTTTAAATCAGGTTGGGTCCGGATCAGGGCCCAGGTCTGCTAATCCGTGACCTCTGTCCTAAACCATGACAGCTAAATTAAAGTTTTATTTCTTTATTAAACACTTGAACCTAATATATAACAGGTGTTTGGGACTAAAAAGCTCACCTCCCTTGCTTAAAAATAGGCAAAAACTAAAGATTAGCAAGAATTAATTACTATCAGAACAACAGCAGAAGCCTTTGGTCGGAGGCCATCTGCACCTTTAACTGTCTCAGCCTGCTCCACTCAGTTCTGCTGTTATGCTTCACCAAATGAAAACAACCAGACATGCCCATGCAATGTTCTACTGTATACTTATTCGAAAATTCACCTTATTTTATACAGTCCCGACTGTCTGAATAGGGAAAGAGACGATGGCAGGAAGAGTTTCTGCATGTTGTCCTTTAAGCTTAAGTATAGTCAGAAACCTCAGAATTAAGAAACAATTTGAATTTGCAAAGAATCTCTGCAAATTCAAAGCTTAATGCAAAGTATGGGGTAAGATAACTGTCAAAAAAAGGTGTCTGAAATTCAGGAAAAGTTAGTAAGTTATGATCTCTAACAAATATACAAAAAGAACAAATGAGAAAGTTACCAATAGGAATAAAACATTTACGATTATAAATTTGTGTTTCCTGTTTGTCAATCTCACGCTCCCAGGAACATATGGAACAATCACATCTTTTTTTGTTTTTTGTTTTTTACACCTATTTTATTTAGGTATAAGAACTCAATTTGGACTAATTTCTTCATTTCTTCTATGATGTCACACGAGGAAGCAGCGAATTTGAGGCGTCGCCCTAAAATACATCTAGCCTGACGTAGTCCTGCACTCAATTGGATAGACCTACAACCAATAAGCAACGGAGTATGGTAAGCGACGCATAGTTGTTGTCAACAAAAATCAAAGCGTGCAGTTGCACGCCTAGAATAAGAAGATGAGCGTGAACGATTTTTGCCGGTGTTGCAAAAAGAACCTGAGGATACAAGGAGTCATTCAACACACGAACCTCATTTTTAAGAAAAACAGTAAAGGCGAATGCACATACGATCAAGTTCTCCGTTTAGGATTACAACTCTACAAAACGTCAAATAAATCACATCGCATTTGTCGGTCCTGTCAGAACGTTATAACACGGTTGGAACGCGACATGCTTGTGTTAAAAAAATGGGCAGACGATGAAGGAGACCAGCCGGAAGAACCGTCTTCATCTGAGGCATCAGAGAAAAGATACCGGGAGCCTACTCCTTCCAGGACGCCCAGGACTCTGAAGAAGTTCTGCCCCAATCCGTCAACTCCAACCGGTACAAAAACGCAAAGAACCATTACAGAGGTAAGGTTATTAATACATTTCTACTCACACCTCAACTACAGCGGCAGCCATTATTTGTTTGTCACCCAAAGCGGCAGCTTTGGTGGCGTGGTTGATACGTTACTGTTGATCATCTGTCCATCATCGTATAAAAGCCACGCCCTGACAATTTGATTGGCCCGCCAGATATTGGGCTAGCATACTCAGCGCTACTATTGAGCAATGCCAGACCGAACTTCCCGACCTCAAGCGTTGTGGGCGGGACTAAGTTGGAATGGCACCCAGGCTGAAATACATCCACAGCTGTTGTTAACATATCAGAATGTTTTCGTAGATTTTAGTTACGGGTTCTCTAAATAGCTTCAGCTTCACCTTCAGCTGATCCAAAATGCTGCAGCCGGAGTTCTGATGAAAATGAAAAAGAGAGATCATATTGTCGTGATCTGGCCTGATTCCTCCACCTTGTTTATTTCATTCACCTGCTGTTCCCTCCCGCTATAATCTATCATTTACTTCGTTCACCTGTTTCCTCGGCTTTATATTCAGTTCATCATGAGCATTCGGGGCCTGATCATTGTTTTCTGTTAGTCTCTCCAGTCAGTTTTCAGTTCTTTTCATGGCTCTTGGCGGCCAGTGGAAAAAGAGGGTTTGGTGTCTAGTCTCGTCTCCTGATCATGTCCTGATACTTCCCTGCGGAGTCCTCAGGGTTTTGGCTAAGAACGTGGGGAGGATCAGTTTTATCCCCGTAAGCCTGGCTCCAAGGAGGAGACCAGTTTAAAGTTCTGCCCAACCTGGTTCTACGTCTTGTCTCTGTTACCCTCAACCACTGAGCCTGCCCGTACCGACCAATGAGCCGTACCGACCACTGAGCCGTACCGACCACTGAACCTGCCTGTACCGACCACTGAGCCGTACCAACCACTGAGCCGTACCGACCACTGAACCTGCCTGTACCGACCACTGAGCCGTACCAACCACTGAGCCGTACCGACCACTGAGCTTGTTCTGTATCTGTGCGTGTCCACCTGGTCACAGTTCTGGACTCCTTCGGACTCTAAACCTGTCTGTGAGCTCTGAGGATTCCTGGAAGCCTAGATCCAACTGTTCCTTTCTGATCTGTCTTCCCCGGACTCTGATTGGCTTCCTGCATGTCCTCTGGGGCTGCAGCACCGAGGACACTCTGGGTGACGTACGCCGCGTCACTTGGCAGTCCAGTGGCCGCTTTCAGAGATTGGACTGAACTGTTAAACCAGGTAAGAGACTCACTCTGATAATAATCTCCTGTCAGAGGATCGTGGTCACTTACCTGTGTTTCTCCCACAACCAGAGTAGCCTGTGATTGGGCGTGCCCCGCCCCCCTCCTGCAGTCACCATGAGCTGCAGATCCCTCAGCAGCTTCATTTTGTTCCTTCTGTGTATGTTTTATTTTTTAATAAATGTTTTGAACTTTCCTACCTGACCACTGTTTCACCCTGAATACTGGGTCCATCTGTCCTGGATTTCATGATGCATATCTCTCCTATCCTGGCTTCTCTTTATTGGCTTCCTGTTAAATCTGCAGAATAGAATTTAAAATCCTCCTTCTCACATATAAAGCCTTAAATGGCCAAGCTCCATCTGATATCAGAGATCTGATTGTTCCTTATGTTCCTAACAGAGCACTTGAAGCTCTCAATCTGCAGGTTTACTAGTGGTTCATAGAATTTCAAAAGTAGAATGGGGAGGCAGCAGATCTTTTAGTTCTCAGGCTCTCTCCCTGTGGAACCAACTACCAGTTTTTAGATCTTAGTGAAGGCAGACACTGTCTACTTTTAAGGCTAGGCTTAAAACTTTCCTTTTGATAAAAGCATAGTTTAGAGTGGCTCAGGTTATCCTGATCTATCTCTATAGTTCTGCTGCTATAGGCTTAGACTGCTGGAGGACATAGGGACCCATTTTTCATCATTCTGCTTCATTCTATCTCTATTCTCCCACTCTGCAGAATCTGTTCAGTTTTTCAATCTCTAACGTTCTGCTCTCTCTGCTTTTTCTCACTAGTAGCTTCATCTGGTCTGTTCCTGTTTGGCTGTGACTCCATCCTGGAGAGAAATATCAGCTGTTGGCATCCGGTCTTGGTGGGGGTGGGAGGCTGCGCTTTTGGCCGGGGCGTTTTTGGGAAGTCCGCTTGGCGCTGCTCAAGCGAAGCGGATCGCATGGGCCCGGCTGGCGCGTGGCCGCCTGAGAACGCCTATTTTCCTGGGTGGTGCGGTCAGCTGGTAAGGTCATTGCGACGGTCGCCCGGGCTTGGTGCTGGGGGCGGCGTGTTTGAGGTGCTCTGTGGGGGGCTGGGGCGTTTAGGTGGGCGCCGTGGGGGGGCTGGTGTTGGTGCCCGGCCCTACTGCGAGGGAGTGGCCGGCTGCCGGGCGGAACCACGGATTTCGATCCAGCGCTGCTCCCAGGCGCCGGCATGGCGTGTGGCTGGGGGGCTTCTTCGTGGCTGGCTCTCTCCTCCTGCCTTGGTGGGGTCTGGTTTCGGGGCTGGCCCCGCGCTTGGTGCCTTCGCTTCTGGGGGTCCCCTTTGGGGGCCTGGGGCTTTGGGTCTCCCGGCGCTGGACTCAGTGCTCTGGGGGTGTGCCTCTCCGGCTCTCCACAACCACTATTGAGCATTTTTCTATATAGTTAAAAACTTTACATGCTAAGTTCACCCTCACAAACAACTACGGTGTGCTAGGCTTCAGGTACTTAGAGATTCACTTCAAACAGAAACCCCACATTCATATCTTCAGGTAACACAGAGTACATGTCAGGCTTAATAATATTACTTTAGCGATAGTTTCAAGGTGTTTGCTTTATTGTATATCTCGTACATGTTTTTTGGTTGTGCTGTTCTTTTTTTTTTTTTTTTTTTTTCCATCTCATTGCAGTGTGTGTTGAAGCAGACTGAAAATGTTTTGTCATTGTCTCCCTTCCTATCTCCTCCTTTTTTTCATAATGCTTTTGTCCTGTTTTTCTTTTTCTTTTTTCCCTTCTTCTTCTTCTGCTTTTTCTGCTCTACTTACATTGCGGTGTCCATATGAACTGTAAAACTCCCTGCATAATTATAATAAAGCAATTTATATACATGACAACAAGTGGAGCAGTATGGCAATTGCGATACCGCTACACTTGTGAAAGTAAAATCTGTTGGGGGCTCCTTTGGCATCAAGACAATTATTCTTATTGCCACCTTGCCAGACAGGACACTGTAAAAAAAAAAAAGAAATATCAGCTGTGCTGCTGCCATCAACTTTGACCTTTGTTTCTAGATGTTGGAGCTTGGCCTGTTTTTTCCAGTGTAGTCCTGTTTCTCTGACTGTGACTAACTGGATGTGCTTTCTCTTCATCACTCTGACATGGGGAGCTGGCTGGGAGGCTCACCGTCTGCCTGGCTGTGTGTTTCCTGGGCCGGGCGCCTGCCTGTGGAGCTGATTTGACAGTTGCCCTTTGTATCTATGCTTCTTTTTTCTACGTCTGCTTCTGTCTCCTTGAACCCCAGTGAATCTCAGCAGATGGCCGCTCACACTGAGCCTGTAGTTTCTGCTGGAGGGTTTCTTCCTGTTCAAAGGGAGTTTTTCCTCTCACTGTCGCCACAAAGCATGCTTGGGTGTGAGGGATTGCTGAAGAGTCAATGAGTCGATGCAATCAGCTGGTTTTCCCTTAGATAAAGAAAACTTTGAATCAATCTGACTGGATGATCTGGTGAACTGAAGGTGACCTGAGAGATGACATGATGTGAATTGGAGCTATAGAAATAAACTAAATTTAAATATGAATCTTTTTATTTTTCTTTAATAATTCTATTTATCATCAAATACCTAAAATGGGAAAAGTTTGTTCTGTTTAAATGTGTGTGTTTTTTTATGCAGTTGGTAAAACTCTTTGCTTTGCCCTGCAGATGTTCGTGCAAAGTACTGAAATCAACCATATTTTGGAGGGAATCCAGCATCCTTAACATCTACCTGTAGGCCATGTGACCCGGTCTCCCTTAGAATGCGTGAGGAGAACCCTGAGTATCGATGATGATGATGATGGTAAAAGTTTGAGGGGAGGAACAGTCACCTCCTCCCAGTTTCCTCCCTACTTATCCTCAGGATGCCTCCAAGGTCACACCGCCTTCTGTTTATCTAACTTTCCTTCAGATGGATCCAAACCCAGCCTCCTTTGGATCATGACGCATGTCGATCCATGTCCTATCTGCAGATGCAGATGTTCCCCCTCATACTTTGGGTGTAAACCAGGACCTCTCTGAAATCTGATAACCTGCCAGACCTGAGCGACACTCTTGCACAACCACAGAGGCCCTGAAGCTATGCTTGTCCCAACTTGGCTGCCCTGATAAGGAAGCCCGCTGTCTTTGTGATCGGACAAATCATTAACTGGTCATCAGACTGAGAGCTGGGGACCATTATCTGTAAGAAACGGAGAGTTATGTTACGTTCTCACCTCCTGCACAGCTTACTTTGTTTGCAGCCATTGTTTGAAGTGACAATAGAGAAGTTTTGAGGAAATCTGCAGGAATTCTCGGCATCCTGACGCCGTTACTCCCTGTCAGCTGACAGAGAGGAGGCCAATCCCTGCAGCTGGAGGAGGGACCGGGGGAATAAATGAGCAGCGCTCTGGGAAACTCCTCTCAGAGGTTCAGATGGACTTCAGCAGGAGAGAATCTCAATCCAGCTGAGAGAGAACATCAACTCAGGTAAGAGCCGATCCCTGCAGCGTTTATGGAAAATTGATGCAAAAGATCTTTTTTTTTATATTCTGCAAAAGAGTTTCCATTCATCCAATGCCTTTGAAAGGGGAAGAAGTGTATGAGGAAAGTTACAGTAAAGCCTAAAGTAAGATCTAACTGTCAGCCCACGCCCTGAGATAAATAACAGAGAGCAAACATTACTCCATGATCACCTTTGACCAGGCTGTTAGTTTAAAGCTTTACACAAAGCTTTTTTTTTTTTTTTTTACTCCAAAGGTGTTGAACAAGTTTGAACTCCTGATGCAAGCCAGAAAAGTTCCAGAATAAAAACCCCCGTTGCGTAACGGTGCTCCATGAACTCATGTATTCCAGTTTCTGTTAATCAGGCATTTCCAGGGTTTGTAACGATCTGACGCAGCCGGCGGGTCTTCTGCTTGTAAAGTGAGATCATCCGGTGGCTGTTTCCTCTGAGGGGGGAAAACCGGCAGCTCGGGCGGTTCTCACGCCTCCTCCTGACGCTCAGAGCTGCCGTTAGAAAGTCGTCTGAAATACGGCTGCAGCTTGTTACGCGTCAGGATGATTAAAGTCTGTCTGAGAAAAGCTTAATGCTCCTGAAAATAAATCAGTCAAACATCTGCTGATGTCATCACATTAAGGAAGATTAAGCTGCAGCGATGATCAGGAATCAGAAGCTGCAGCATTTTGCTGATGTGAAAAATTATCAGCTCAATTTTTTTCATGTTGTCTTTTGCTTTAAGGTGAAAATATTCATTTGATCCAAAAATCTTAGTTTTTTTCATATAATTATGAAGAATTTCTGGGTCAACTGGGTTTCAGTGTGCTTTGACTAGGCCGTTTCAGGACCTTGATTTTTTTTCTGGTTCAGTCGTTCTGTTTGTGGCCCGTGTTCAAAATTTAGTAGCTGCAGAACAAACCAAAATAATTAACCCCCCCAGACTGGTCTGCTGTCATAACCTTTGACCTCCTAACTACTGCTCTGACCTTTGGCTGAAACTGGTGGGACGTCCATTACTGGAAAAGATTGGCAGCTGTCTGAGATCTTCTCCTCCTGTGAATAATTCTCATCTCTGTTGGTCGGTTTGGAGATGACCTCATAACCCTCAATGATGGACATCAGGTCATCGCTGTGTTTGGTCTGCAGCACTTGGCTGATACTTTTCACACTTTTGTCTGCATTTATGCTCAGGAATGCAGGTTCATCTGACTGCGGTCGACAGCAAACGGCTCAGCTAACTGCAGAGAGGTGATAAATTTGCTTATGATAAGCTTCCACGGTGCAATAAATGCAAAGCAAACGCTTCAGCCACTAAATCGAACAGCAGCCTGGCGGCTGAGGAGCTTCTATGGTTAAAAAAAACAAGTTCATGCTGTGGGTGTAAGAGCTGGAAACCAGTGGCCCCACCCTGGATCCTCTGCATGTAAACACTCCTTTGGTCCACTGACCTGCGGACGACTGCCAGAGGCTTCTATTTTGGAGACTCTGAGTATTTTCAATCGTGTTTCTGGTAATTTTTAACAGAAAAAGATAAACAGAACTTTGTACATCGTTAAGTAATAAAACAGCTGTTTCCGCAGCTTCATTGTTAAACTGCATCACAGAAAGGAGTACAAGCAGAAACCTCTCCAAAGGTTAAACTCAATATGCATCAAATAACTCCTTACAGACTGCTATTTTACAGTTTAGATTAAAAAAAATAAATAAAAAAACTTACTCTTGTTAATTTCCCTCCTGGTGACATTAAAGGCGTCATAGATACAAAACCAAGTTTCCATTGTCATAGATGAATGGCGATAGTTCAGTGGGTGAAATGGACGTACAGAGAAGTTCAAACCCCATCATCGCCTCCTTTCTCTGCAAATCTCAATATTCTAAACTTCCACCATAAAACAGGCGAATCCAAATGAAGCAACGAGTTGACAGAAACTTGGGATGTTGCCTTATTTGGTTCTGACTTGTACTTTTGTCACGCCCGAAGTTGACATCCTTGACATCCAGACCAGTTCACAGATTGACCGGTCCAGTGGTGGGGGCGGGGTTATGAAGTGTCGACTGGGCCAATGACTGGACCAGACCTCAGCAGAGTACCATTAGCCACCTGTCCTCAGCCGGAGAAGGGGGGGCCGCCTGTGTCCAGGCTAACGTCCCCGGGTCGGGTTTGGTCGCACCTTCCCCCACTGGCTCCCTGCCCCCATCCACCGAGCTCCCCAGACCAGCCCCGGAGCTGACTGCTCCGTTCTGCTGCACTGTAGGCGACCAAAATCCCAGACAATTTTGAAATTCCCCCCGGAAATTTTTTTACGTATGAAAAGTAGGACATATCCGGGAAAAAGAGGACGTCTGGTCCCCCTACCATATCAACAATCTGATGTTTCAGTGACTGAGTGCTTGTTGCTATGACGCATTTTTGCTCAGCAGCTTCGCTGGTTATAAACCAACCAATCAGAGCACAGCTCATCTAAATATTCATAATCAAACCATAAAAGGAAGAAAACCTGTGGTTTCATTCTGGGGCTTTTAACCAGGCTGCATTAGGGCTCATAGAACAGCTAATATGCCATTTTCAGCCCAACCAATGTTACACACCCTATTAGAGACCTGAAGGAACAGATACCTATAGAATCATTCTATCACCCTATTAGAGACCTGAAGGACCAGATACCCTATAGAATCATTCTATCACCCTATTAGAGAACCTGAAGGACCAGATACCTATAGAATCATTCTATCACCCTATTAGAGACCTGAAGGACCAGATACCCTATAGAATCATTCTATCACCCTATTAGAGACCTGAAGGACCAGATACCCTATAGAATCATTCTATCACCCTATTAGAGACCTGAAGGACCAGATACCTATAGAATCATTCTATCACCCTATTAGAGACCTGAAGGACCAGGATACCCTATAGAATCATTCTATCACCCTATTAGAGACCTGAAGGACCAGATACCCTATAGAATCATTCTATCACCCTATTAGAGACCTGAAGGACCAGATACCTATAGAATCATTCTATCACCCTATTAGAGACCTGGAAGGACCTGAGATACCCTATAGAATCATTCTATCACCCTATTAGAGACCTGAAGGACCAGATTACCCTATAGAATCATTCTATCACCCTATTAGAGACCTGAAGGACCAGATACCCTATAGAATCATTCTATCACCCTATTAGAGACCTGAAGGACCAGATACCCTATAGAATCATTCTATAAGCCCTATTAGAGACCTGAAGGACCAGATACCCTATAGAATATCATTCTATAAGCCCTATTAGAGACCTGAAGGACCAGATACCCTATAGAATCATTCTATCACCCTATTAGAGACCTGAAGGACCAGATACCCTATAGAGATCATCATTCTATCACCCTATTAGAGACCTGAAGGACCAGATACCCTATAGAATCATTCTATCACCCTATTAGAGACCTGAAGGACCAGATACCCTATAGAATCATTCTATGAACCCTTTAAAGGAAAAGTCCGGTCAGCAGGAATAATCAATGGATCATTATTTATACCTAAAACTAATACGTTTATGGTGATTTATTGAAATGTAGCGTTAATTAGTAAAATAATAAAAGCAAAAATTTTTTTGCAATCACTGAGTCTGGGAGCGGCCATTTTGCCCCAAATATAGCCCCTCCCCTCCTGCCATCTTCCAGCAGTGACGTCACGGTGCGGTTGATAAGCCTAGCGCCATTCTCCCGCTTTCCAAGCTAAATCAATGGGAACTACTAGACACATCTGCAATCAACAACAATTATTGAAGATTTCCAGAGGACTTCACCATTGAAATTCACCAGAGCTATAGTGCAAAACTGACAATGCCCACGTGCATGGCAGCTGGATGCTGGAATACATCGGGTAAAAGTGGAAAAAAGAGTTATTCCACCTTTCTGATTCCTGATCCTCCACGGACGGGGTTGGTCGTTGGATGCGCCAACTTGAAGAGGGAGGATTTGCCATCGAACTTCTGGCCAGAGAAAAACCCGTAATATGTAGCCAACATTTGGAAGAAGAATGTTTTCAAGATGACTTGGATAATAGCGGCGTTGTGACAAACACCAGATACAGCACTGGGACTTGATCAACAGCCGATACCGCACCATGGCGTCACTAACCAGTAGGTGGCAGTAGTGTTCTTTGACAAACATGGATGCCTCCAGTAAAGCACATTCACATGAAAATTACTCTGAATTAAAAACACTGATCATTTATTGAACAGTATGGAATCATTTCAGATTTAAAAAGAACTTTCAGAAGTTTGAATTCTGAATATGGCGAGACTTTTCCTTTAAATCAAAATGCATCAATTATGCAACAATACTATTGTTCTAGAGTTATAAAAACCACTCCTGTGTTTACTCAATAAAGAGCAGGAGGTATTAACAGGGTCCTAAAAGTTGGGTGTGGCGAAGCGAAACAACAGCAGTACGAGTTCAGTGGAACAAGTAGATAAAAAAACAGGGTTCAAAAAATAAACCAAAAAAAAACAGTAAAAATCAAATCCTGCTGTGGAGAATATTTCATCCCCTCACCATGGCAGCTAAGGTTAAACACTCATTTGTTTAAAGCATTAAGAATTAGCCTTAGCTAAAATGTTGTAGTGTGTGACATGATTCATGAAACATACTTGTCCCTATCAAATAAACGAATAAAAACAAAAATAAATAAATAAGTATTTTTAGTTTAAGGTTGTGGTCCAACTTTTTTATTTGCTTTATCATAATTTTTTTTTTTACTTTGTGCTTTTATTTTACTGTTTAATTGATGTTCAGCACTTTAAATCATTGTTTTGAATTGTGTTCTAGAAATAAACCTGCCTGGCATATTTATCCTGTTTGTGTCAAACTGTCTAACTCATTTTAACCTTAACTTTAGTCAATTTAATATGCAGTTTTTCTTCTTTCTTTTCTTTTTTACCATTATGATTTATTTTAAGAAATTCATTTGCATGCATTTCTAAAGTCAGGGCGCGTACACTGTGCGATTTTTGCCCTTTTTCCGCCCCGATTTTCCAGTCGTGCGAGAATTTTCCGATCGGGCCGACTTTCAGCCTGATGGTGCGTGGTGTCGTGAACAGGGGGTAACGAGGGGCGATCAGCCTCTAACGACCACCTCCCCATCAGCAACCAGAAGGCTGGGAGAAAATCAAACATGTCTGAAATTCAGTCGGCCGTCAGAAGGTGGTCGTGGGCAAACAAGGATTCTTCTTCTTCTTCCTCTCAGATGAAAACACAGAAGCATGGCGGGGGTGCAATGAGGGAAATTGAGTTGTTTATGTAAAAATGACAGACCGCAGTAGCCACGTTTGCTCAGCCATTTCTTTGTCCAAATACGTCGTCGCACAAAATTGCACAAATTTCCAAGGCAGCGCGTTTCACTATAGTGAGCTTCACATTCCTCTTCTACTCGTTTGGCTTCCAGAAAGACGAGTCCGAGTAGCGCCATGATCGGTGTGAGCGCTCGTCAATTAACACATCTCTGTTCCGTTTGTCCACAGCTCTGCCACCATCTTTCCTCCATCTGGGCATCCGGGTGAGACGACCGCTCACAGCTTCTGCCTGCACAGCTTCAGACGGCGGCATTCAGAGGTACTGATCCCAACAAAGCTGACCCTCCTGATAGATAGATGGATAGATAGATACCTGTTCTTCTGGTTTGGTCGATTTCCAGAAGCTCCGCTGGTCTGTGCAATGGTGGGGGGGCAGGGTGGAGGGTATCAATAAAGAAGAAAAACTAAATCAACTGTCAGTTTGAAGAAGGCGGGTGCAGCTTGAAATGTGGAGTTTGGTCCAAAAGTGGGAGGAAAGCAGGAGGAAGGGGAGAAAAGGAGGAATTCCTTTGTAGGTTAGGGTTGAGGGAAGCAAACGGATCGGAGCCTCCTCTTCATCAGGCTGCTAATAAAAAGCCCCCAAACAGAGTTTGCAATTCAAAACAACAAATTCAAGTCATTAAATGAAGTGAACCGAAGTGAATTTTAATTAAACTAGTAAGGATTCGTACCAGAAAGGGGAGCAAAGACTTCCTTGTTGACAGAAGTCAATAAAAAAACTTTATCTGCAATAACAAACATTAAAAATTTAACTTTATTGATCTCACACTGGAGAAATTCACCTCTGCATTTAACCCATCCCCTTGGGGCAGGGGCGGATTTAGGAAATGTGGGGCCCTAGGCAAAGACAGGCAGGGGGCCTTCTGAACTGAGAAGACAACACATAGAAACAGCCCCATTCTCCAGATGTAGAAATGTTAATAGAATAGACATCCATTATCTGTTCTAGGTTGTGTCCCTCTCTTCTTGTCCCTCTCTTCTTGTTTTCCTCTCTATGTTTTGTACTCAGCTGACTTTTTCATGCTGTCTCTAAAGGAATGAAAGATTTTTTCCAAGCACTAAGCTCACTTAGTTGATTGCTCCTTCCTGTGTTTCCAAAAGGCCAAAGTAAATAACCCAGTCCTTTCTTTTCACTGTAGACAAGCCATGATCTGCTTATCTGTTCTCCATTTTTCATTTGGATGAAATAATAGCTGCATGAATCATGACAGCAGACAAGATAGAGGAGAGCAGGAGGCGGGGTTACCAATCTACTCGCTCTGGAGAGCAGAGTTCGCTGCTTTTTAGATGTTGTCTCCAAAGTCTCCAGTAGCAGAAAAGTCTTCTAGATTTGGCGCTAGGAGCTTTTAGAAATCAAAGTGCTAGAGGGTCTGAAAAGTGGCTAAATATAGCGACTAAAGCGCTAAGTTGGCAACACTGCTCTTTGCATGGTTTGTTTTCAAATGGTTTGCTGCTGTCTGTTTGGACCTTTCTGAACATGTGCAGCAAATGGACTGATCCAATATGGTGGACACTGAAGGGGGGCTGAGACACACTTAATATTATCAGCGTTCTGATGGCATTTTAGCCAAAAGATTTTTATCAAAAACATAATTAATGTGCACAAATTAACCATTATTTGTATTAATGGGCCTTGAGGAGCAGTGGGCTGCCATTGTGCGGCGCCCGGGGAGCAGTGTGGAGTTAAGGGTCTTGCTCAGGGGACCCAGAGTGCAGGCTATGGGATCAAACCGGGTACTTACAACCTTCTCAGAGCACTGCTATAACCACTAAACACTCCCCTAAGGCCAATAATATAATAAAAAGCTAATGATTTATTTATAGTTCACACTTTCATATTTACATGTTTTATGGCTCTAAAATGTCAAATTTCTGTTTATTTGTCCATGATTTGGTCAAGCACATTTGTTTGAAGTTTAATTTTTATCAATGAAAGGGAAAATATCTTCCTAAAGTAATATCTAAAGCGGTGTTTAGTTCTTTTAATGGTCTGAATGTGATTCAGACTCTTTAGTTCTTTCCTTCCTTTTATTTTTTATAAAGTTGTTCACAAAGTTCCTGCAGCAGGTTTTTATGTGACATTCTTAGGAATGTCTTTGTCCTAATCAGCCATTCAGGATTTTCCTTTCTGCAGCGGGTGTGAGCTCATTCCTTAACATATGCTCTTTGTATCTTCTAATCTATCTGAGGGCTTGGCATTATCTACTCTAGATCTGAAGACAGGGAAAGTCTTGCGAAAGGTGTTCATACCACACATTCAATTGTTTGTTTTTCCATGCTTGGTGTTACAACACGGTGAATCTGGCTCTTCTGGTTTTTACCCATAATGTCTTGTCAGATAACAGAGGATAAGCAAAGAGTTTATTTAATCTCCTGCCTCCTCTGACCTCTATACATAACAACATGTAAGAATAAGGGAAGACTTAATAAAAGAGAGGAATTTTAAAAAGAAAGGGTTAGCAATCTGATTGATAAAGGTGTGAGAAAATAAAACCCTTTTTGTTATATATATTCTGTCTTTCAGGAGAAAACCTCTATAGTCCTGCAAAATCAACCGCTAATTTCTGCATCCATCATCCTGGACTTCAGAAGAAGTGGTGAATCAGAGGGATTACTTCCATTTTCAGACTCATCACAAAACTAAAAGGTTTGATATAAACTAAATGACCCAGAAAAAGCCGTCCAATATCATGTAAAGTGGTTCATGATCTACTGCCTGATTACAACACCAGAGTATTAACAGTGTAATAATAATAGTAATCATATTATAATAGTAAAACTAATAATAGTAATGCAGAATAATAATTTTATTATAATATACTATTAATAATAATAATAGGATATGATAGTTAAAAATTGTTTATTTGCAAAAAAAATAGAGGTGGGCCAAGGACAGATCCCTGAGGAACACCATGAGTCAAGTGGGGAAAAAAACCCTAAACTTCTACATTTATGTACCAAGTTTTCATCGAAAATTAAACTGGTGGAATAGAGAGATTCTACATGAATGGATCGTAAGTGATTCCAGAAATGTGGATATTATACCCATGAACGGTCCCCCCAAACACCATCCATCCATCCATCATCCATCCATCCATCCATCCATCCATCCACCATCCATCAACCATCCATCCACCATCCATCCATCCATCCATCCATCCATCATCCATCCATCCATCCACCATCTATCCATCATCCATCCATCCATCCATCCATCCACCATCCATCAACCATCCATCCATCCATCCATCCACCATCTATCCATCATCCATCCATCCATCCATCCATCCAACCATCCATCAACCATCCATCCACCATCCATCCATCATCCATCCATCCATCCATCCATCCACCATCTATCCATCATCCATCCATCCATCCACCCATCCATCCATCCACCATCCATCCATCCACCATCCATGCAACATCCATCCATCCATCAATCTATCCATCCTTCATCCATCCATCCATCCTTCATCCATCCATCCATCCTTCATCCATCCATCCATCCATCCATCCATCCATCTATCCATCCTTCATCCATCCATCCATCCATCCATCCATCATTTCATCCATCCATCCATCCATCCATCCATCCATCAATCTTATCCATCCTTCATCCATCCATCCATGCAACATCCATCCATCCATCCTTCATCCATCCATCCATCCATCATCCATCCTTCATCCATCCATCCATCATCCATCCATCCATCAATCCATCAACCAATCCATCCATCCATCCATCCATGCAACATCCATCCATCCATCCATCCATCCTTCATCCATCCATCCATCATCCATCCATCATCCACCCACCCACCCATCCATCCATCCATGCAACATCCATCCATCCATGCAACATCCATCCATCCATCCACCATCCATCCATGCAACATCCATCCATCCATGCAACATCCATCCATCCATCCACCATCCATCCATGCAACATCCATCCATCCATGCAACATCCATCCATCCATGCAACATCCATCCATCCATGCAACATCCATCCATCATCCATCCATGCAACATCCATCCATCCATGCAACATCCATCCATCCATCCACCATCCATCCACCATCCATCCATGCAACATCCATCCATCCATCCATCCACCATCAGTCAATCCACCATCCATCCATGCAAATATCCATCCATCCATGCAACGTCCATCCATCCATCCAGCAAATACCATCCATCCATCCATTCGTCCATCATCCATCCTTCATCCATCCTCTCATCCATCCGTCCATCCATCCATCCGTCCATCCATCAGGTCATCCGTCCATCCATCGTCCGTCCGTCCATCCATCCATCATCCATCCTTCATCCATCCATCATCCATCCGTCCATCCCATCATCAATCCATCATCCATCCATCCATCCATCCATCCTTCATCCATCCATCCATCCATCCATCCATCATCCTTCCATCCATCCAGCCACCATCCATACATCCTCCATCCATCCATCATCCATCCATCCATCCAATCATCCATCCATCCATCCATCCATCCATCCATCCATCCATTCCTCCATCCATCCATCCATCCATCCATCCATCCATCCATCCATTCATCCATCCATCCATCCATCCATCCATCCATCCATCCATCCATCCATCATCATCCATCCATCCATCCATCCATCCATCATCCATCCATCCATCCATTGACAAAACATTATGTTTATATCTTGCTTTGTAATCCTTTATTGGCTTCATCTTACTATCATAATGGCCACTTGAGGGAACTGTCAGTATACGTTCTCATGTGAGGCTTTAAGAACTCCATAAGCAAGTGGTAATGAAATCTAACCCGTCTATTCGTAGTGTCTGCTTAATTTCATTTAGTATTCTGTCTCATAACTCTTTCAAAACCTGTGAACTAATCTTGTGCCTGTTATAGACATGCTAGCTGCTTACACATTAAATACTTTTGAACTGTATCATGGGTTTGCATGTGGAACAAGTATGCTGAATTTACAACATTTCTTGTGGGTACTTAACTATGTGTTATTTTCTTTATATCAGTGAATGCATTCCCTAAAATAATAGTTAGCTACACCTAAACAAGTTTAAATAACTTGTGTTTTACAACTGTGTTTTAGGTCAAGATGAAATCCATCGAGCAGAACGCTACAGCAAAGCAAAATGGATGTGAAGTCCATGAACCTGTGGCAGGCATATTTCTGGAGAAGACAGGAGAGAAGATCACAATTTATCAGGCAATGAAACAACGTTTGCTTAAACCAGGGACTGCATTAGCTCTACTTGAAGCACAAGTTGCCACAGTGGGTATTATAGATCCGATTGGCAATCGAATACTTCCTGTTGCAGATGCTGTTAAAGAGGGTGTTGTTGGTTCAGAAATGAGGGAGAAACTCCTTTCTGCAGAGAAAGCCATTAGTGGGTATATAGACCCTTACACTAATCAGATGATATCAGTGTACCAGGCTATGCAAAAAGATGTAGTCCCCAGAGATTATGGATTGAGGCTACTGGAAGCACAGATAGCCACCAAGGGTATCTTTGACCCTGTGGAGAAGACAACCCTTTCAATTGATGATGCAATTCAAAAGGGTCTTTATGAAAAGTCTTTGATCAGTGACCAGATGTCAGAGCTGAGAGTCTTCTACAATCCAAGCACACAAGAAAATCTTAACTACCGAGGCCTTCTGGAAAGATGCACTGTGGAGTCTGACACTGGCTTAACGCTTCTTCCTGTCTGCATTGCCTTCAAAGGTCTGCGAAAAGGCATTTCCTCAAGTGAACTATTAGCGTCAAAAATCATTGATCAGAAAACCTATGAAGACTTGAAAACCGGGAAAACCACCACGCAAGATGTGATGTTGATGGAAACTGTGAAAGAATACCTGGAAGGTAAAGGCAGTATAGCAGGAATTGCTGATCTTTCAAATGGCCAGAGAATGAGCATATATCAAGCCATGAAGCAAGGGATACTGATGCCAGGTACAGCTCTTGTTTTGCTGGAAGCACAAGCAGCAACTGGGTTTATGATCGATCCTGTAGAAAACAAAAAGTACACAGTAGATGAAGCTATTAAGCACAAACTTGTTGGCCCTGAATACCATTTGAAGCTTCGTTCTGCTGAACGAGCAGTAACCGGATACAAAGATCCATATTCAGGAGACACTGTATCCTTGTTTCAAGCAATGTCAAAAGATCTCATCGTCAAGGAACATGGAATTCGACTTCTGGAGGCACAAATTGCGACAGGTGGGATAATTGATCCAATCAACAGCCACAGGCTTCCCACACAAGTGGCCTTCAAGAGAGGCTTTTTTGATGCAGAAATGAATGAGATACTAGAAGATGAAGGAGACGACACAAAAGGATTTTTTGATCCAAACACAGAAGAGAATTTAACATACCTCCAGCTGATCGAAAGGTGCGTTATCGATCCTGTCACCGGATTGTGCCTTCTTCCTCTACATGATAAGACAGGGAAATTTAATTCTAGCTTTATAGATTACATAACAAAAACAGTCTTCAAAACGGAGAAGGTCAAAGTGGCATGTGGGAAGTACATGGGAATGGAGGTATCTTTGTGGGAACTACTGATGTCAGAGTATTTTGATGAACAGCAGAGGACAGATATATTTCTGAAATACAGGGAAGGAAAGGTAAATATTGAGACTATCAAAAAAATTGTTTTGCAAACCATAGAGACATCTGTAAAATCAACAAAAACTGTCTTTGGGGGCATCAGGGAATCTGTCACAGCCAAGCAGCTTGTTGAAGCAGAAATTATCAGCAAGGATGTGCTGGAGGATCTGGAAAAGGGAAGAAAGTCGGTAAAAGATGTAATGGAAGATGAAAATATAAATGTGTACTTACAGGGAAAAGACAGCATTGCAGGTATTCTGCTTCCAGATTCCCAAATTATGACTATCTACCAAGCAAGACAAAAAGGAAAGCTAATGCCAGGAACGGCTCTGATTCTACTGGAGGCACAGGCAGCAACTGGCTTCATTATTGACCCTATTGGAAACAGGAAGTTTTCTGTGGATGATGCCGTCAAAGCTAAGGTTGTGGGACCAGATGTTTGTCACAAGTTGCGGTCAGCAGAGAGAGCAGTGACTGGCTATAAAGATCCACATGATGGAAAAATAATTTCCCTGTTCCAAGCAATGCAGAAGGACCTGATCGTGAAAGACCATGGGATTCGACTTCTAGAGGCACAGATTGCCACTGGTGGTATCATTGACCCAGTAAACAGCCACCGAATCCCTGTGCACGTAGCCTATAAGAGAGGGTACTTCAGTGAGGAGATGAATCAGATTTTGAGTGATCCAAGTGATGACACCAAAGGTTTCTTTGATCCAAATACACATGAGAACCTGACGTACTTGCAGCTAATGGCCAGATGTGTCAAAGATCCCAGTACAGGCTTGTGCCTTTTACCTCTGAAAGGCAAAGGGAGAAAAATAAATATTGATGACAAGATGAGAGAGGCTTTTCAAAGAACGACAATCAATGTCAAGTATGGCAGATTCAAGGGCAGCACAACTCTGTGGGAAGCAATTAATTCAGAATATCTATCTGAGGACAGACGACAGGAGTATTTCAAACTTTACAAATCCAGGAAAATCACCATAGAGCAACTAACACTTATTATCATAGAGATAATTGAGAGTAAGGAGATAAAGCAGCAAGAAGAGCTCAACTTCAGAAGTCTCCGAGGAGAGGTCTCTGTTGTGGATCTTTTGGATCTTGAAATTGTGGATGATAAAACATACCACAATTTAATTGATGGAAAGATGTCAAGTAGTGATTTAATGAAGATGGAAAGTGTCCGAGCTTACCTGCAGGGCACAAGTTGTGTAGCAGGTTTGATACTGCAACCCTCCAATCAAAAGCTAAGCATCTATGAGGCACAGAAAATGGGTATCCTCACCCCAGGCACTGCCCTATGTCTCCTTGAAGCACAGGCAGCTACAGGATTTATTGTAGATCCTCTTAAAAACCAGAAACTTACAGTGGAAGAAGCACTGAAAGAAATGGTCATTAGTCCACAAACATACGAAAAGCTGTTGTCAGCAGAGAGGGCTGTCACTGGGTATAAAGATCCTTACACAGGTCAAAAGATCTCCCTATTCCAAGCCCTAAAAAAGGATCTTATTGTCAAGCAGCATGGCATTCGTTTACTCGAGGCTCAAATTGCCACTGGCGGCATTATTGATCCATTGAAATGCCTTCATTTACCTCTAGAAGTTGCATACAGGAAAGGTTATTTTGATGCAGAACTTAATCAAATCTTAACAGACCCCACTGATGACACAAAGGGCTTTTTTGACCCAAAGACACAAGAAAACCTGACATACATGGAAATGTTGAGTAGATGTGTGAAAGATAAAGAAACTGGACTCCTTCTCCTGCCACTGAACGACACACCAAAGACTACGAAAAAAACAGAAAAAACCTACACGGAAATGGAAATAAGGCAAGAGTTTGAAAAGAAATTTGTCACTGTAAGTGTGGGACGGTTTTCAGGAAAATCCGTTTCTCTCTGGGACCTGATTCACTCTTGTTATTTTACTGAAGAACAGCAGCTGGAAATGATTGAAAAAGCAAAATTGAGGCAGATGACCACCCAAAATATAATTACATTAGTGCTCTCTGCAATCGACAAACTGGAGAACGAAACCCTGAAAGTGACAACGGGACTGAGAAAAGAGGTCTCTGCACAGCAACTTCTCAATTCTGATATAATTGACTCAGCCATATTCAAACAGGTTAAGGAAGGAAAACTGGACTTTAAAGAAGTATGCCAAAAGGAATCCGTTGTAAAATACCTTAGGGGAACCGAAAGCATTGCTGGCATCAAAATTTATCCAACTCAGAATGTAATGAGCATATCTAAAGCAAAACATGAAGATCTTTTGACACCTGGCATTGCATTGGTACTGCTCAAAGCACAGTCTGCAACAGGATGGGTGATTGATCCTGTGAACAACAAGTTCTATTCAGTCGATGAAGCTGCGAAAGAGAATGTAATTGGACCAGATCTCCATGAGCAGCTTCTTTCAGCTGAGCGTGCTGTCACTGGCTATAAAGATCCTTACACAGATGGCACTATAAGCCTATTTGAGGCAATGAAAGAAAGACTGATTGAAAGAAGGGAAGGTCTCCTTCTTCTTGATGCACAAATCGCTACTGGAGGAATAATCGACCCAAATCAAAGCCACAGAATACCTTCTCATATAGCTATAAAAAAGGGATACCTTGATGAAGAAACTCACAAACTTTTGTTAAGCCCAAGTGATGATGCAAAGGGCTTCTTTGACCCTAATACCAATGAAAATCTATCATATCTTCAGCTAATGAGTCGATGTGAGCGAGATTCCAAAACTGGGCTGCTTCTTCTGCCACTGCATAAAGAAGAGTCCAGGGTGTTTCACACAGATGAGCAGGTGGAGCTTGCCTTTAAAAACAAGAGTATTTCCCTAAATGTAGGAAAATTCAAGAACAAAGAAGTAACAGTGTGGGAGTTGTTGCTTTCTGAATACATCACAAAAGAAAAGAGGGAACAGCTGATACAACAGTACAAAACAGGAGTTCTGAAAATAGAGGAAATAATTGAAATCCTCACAGTAATTATTACAGAGCTATCATCCAAACAAAGAAAGTTCAAAGGACTAAGAAAACAAGTTTCAGCAAGTGAACTGTTTGAGTCGAAGATTATCTCAAAGGAACTATTCAGCCAAATTATACAAGGCGAAGTAAGTGAGGAAAATGTAAACAAAATGGAATCCATTCAGAAGTACCTTGGAGCTACAAACTGTATAGCGGGTGTCAGAGTTGAATCTACAAAAAAAGTTATGAGCATCTATGAAGCTAAAAGTAGAGGTCTACTGACTCCTGGTACCTCCCTGGTTCTGTTGGAGGCCCAAGCTGCCACTGGCTTCGTCATTGACCCAGTAAACAACAAGAAACTTTCTGTAGAAGAAGCTGTTTCTCTCGGAGTGGTAGGCAAAGAGTGGA
Organism: Cyprinodon brontotheroides; assembly: GCA_018398635.1. NCBI lineage: Eukaryota > Metazoa > Chordata > Actinopteri > Cyprinodontiformes > Cyprinodontidae > Cyprinodon > Cyprinodon brontotheroides. Next base: position 1,523,277 of record JAGKQL010000026.1, read on the forward strand.
AGAACAAACTGCTTTCAGCAGAAAGAGCAGTTACAGGATACAAAGACCCCTACACCGGGAACACAATATCCTTGTTCCAGGCCTTGCAGAAAGATCTGATTGTCAAAGATCACGGAATCCGTCTCCTTGAAGCACAAATTGCAACAGGAGGAATAATTGATCCAGTCCACAGTCACAGAGTGCCAGTACAGGTGGCATACCAAAGAGGTTACTTTGATGAAGAAATGAACCAAATTTTATCTGATGCTGATGATGACACCAAGGGTTTCTTTGACCCCAACACTAAGGAGAATCTCACCTACCTACAGCTGATTGAAAGATGTGCAAAAGATCCTGTTACAGAGCTCAACTTATTATCAATTGTAAAAAAAGGAGAGTTCTACTTCTACGTTGATGAGGCCACAAAGCTCATTCTCAAGTCTACAACAACAACCAAAGCTGGCGGGAAATACAAAGGGATCACAGTTTCTCTGTGGGACTTGCTATACTCCAAATACATCACAGAAGAAAAGAAAGGACTAGATTAGTGAATACTGGAAGTGAAGCAAAGTGATACATTTTTCCCGTCCCATGATGCAGTACTTCATTTATTGTTTGTGTAAGAACCAATGGCGGCTAGTGGAGTTTTCTCCAAAAACCAATCAAACTTATACTAAGTTATCACACCAGTATATTTATATAAATCTTGCCCTTCTAAAGGCTATGAAGGTAAATATGTGTTTTCCATGGTCCTATATTGTGTCACAAACCTCAAAAAAAACTACCAGTTAAACAATGGAGAAGCTATTAGTCAGCTTTTAGTCAGCAAATTAGACTATATTCTATTGTTTTCCATGTGAATCCCAGATTGCTCATTCATCTTTGCCTTTTCTAAAAAGTGCTTTAAATCAGTCCTAAGTAGTCAGAAAAAAAAGTATTCAACTATTTGCTCCAGTTAAATAAAAGGAGATCGATGGATTTCACTTGATCATCAGTTAATTTTCGTATCTTTGCAAAGAGAGAACAGTTCATCATACGGCCCTTTTTGCACAGTAATCAGCCCTGTTCTGCCTGGAGCGGTGTTCAATCCTCCTAATTTACAATAATGGAAAGTAGTCAGGTGAAAATAATTACAGACACTTTGGTTAACCAGTAACATGTTATGAATAAACCCTTCAAGAAAGAATCTGGTTTGTTAATGGGAGGAAGAGGTATAATGTCTGGTCTAAAACACCCTCATGCAGGGGAATTGTGTGGCCTTTACCAGGTGAAACAGGCTGAGTGAAAAGAAACTTTTTATAGTGAGTAAATAGCATAAAGTAATATATGAAATAAGAGAAACTAAATTTTCCTACCACACCCTACCTGTCTTTATCCATGCTGGGTTAGATCCTGATGTTTGAAAAAAGGATGCAGGGAAGAGCAAAATGAAGCGTTAGCCTCGCTGCTGCATGCAATTAGCCTAGCCATGGGTATAAACCAGGTCCTGGAAAAAGACGTTTCTAGCATCTTTTCTCCTCCTCTCTCTCCAATGTGTCTCTTACTCCCACCACGACTCGACCTGTCACTCATGGTGAGCAAATACACTTCCTGTCGCTGCTCAGCTCCGCCCAGAGCTCTCCTATAGCTTAGTATTGCAGAGGAAATACGTCACAAATCTGACGAAAAATTGTTAAATATTTCTCCTGCACATCTAAAAAATATAAATCAATATGTTTCAAAATATTTTTAATTTAAAATATATAAAAAAAAGCTTTTTGTCTTTATTTTGTTTTTATAAACTAGATTTTAAATGCGATGATAATCACATTTAATTAATTTTAATGCCAATTAAGGCCTTTAAATAAAAAAAATAATAAGAATTTTATGAATTTCAATGGTTTTTAATAATGATCTGCAGAAACCCTGATGAATATCTTTTAACAATCTATTAATATTTGTTTTTTATTTAATTCAAATTAAAACTGCTCTCCAACACATTCTATCATTAAAGCTACAGTGTGTAATTTTTCCGCAGTACGACATCTAGCGTCCAGACAGGACGCTGCAGACCGCAGCAAGCATGAACATCTCCCCACCGCGCGCTTCTCCCCAACTTAGTCTGCGGCTGGCGTTGGGGACGGGCGCCAAAAATGTCTTCCACGGGCAGCGTCGCATCACCTACCTTCTCAAGTGATGAGGTTTTGTTTACATAGATAATTTTCAACGGATGAGTATGGTAGTAGTCTGGTAGTGATTTCAGTACGCGTCTCCAGTTCATACTCTCTCAACACCCGTAATTACTTTTACGGCGTAATGGGTGATCTACTTGTCATGGATTTGTTGGCTCTGCTGCACGTAAGCTCAAAGATGTCTGCCTCCATGGCCTCGCGAGACCAGCTCCTATGTAATTATAAATAACGAATTCTAGACAGCATAAAATATTAGGTTAAGGAGTGACTCGTAGATGATGATAAACTAACATAGTTATATATAATATATTACATTTTCTGACTGTATATCCCTGTATTAGTACACACTGTAGCTTTAAAGTTTCACTACAGCTGCTTGCAAAAGTTTTTCAACTCTTTCTGTTTTCACCAGTCTTCAAAGTCTAAAGCGAACCGCGGCGCCAATGAATAATTTTCAGAGCGTTTATGCATTAAAGGCAGGCGTAAAATAAATGTGATGCGTCCACGAATGCATGTAGCAGCTGCAGAAATATGCAAAAGGCCTGTAAGGGTAGCTGTGGTTGCCAAAGCAAAAATAGACAGCGAAATGTTGGGCATCGCTTTAATGCATACATGAGATTTGCCCTCTTGGGTCCATTTTAGTGGATTTCAGTCAAATTGAGGTGCTGAACTATGTGAGTGGAAATATTGCTCTGTTCTTCCTGGAGATATTCCAGAAGAAGATTCTATTTGTAAGCCGACAGCAGGGTGAGAAGCATGAGCAGCAACCATTCAACACAGTCTTTAGTATACATTATTTACATTTGTGGTGACTGTCAATGCGGCGCTTGTCGTGTTAGAAGCTGACAGCTATGGCCGCATCGCACGTGTAAATCGCAGTTAGAGCTTAAAGATAGAGCTTGGCAGTTTCAAAATCTTCTACTCTGAAGGCTGAGATAAAAAGATGGATTTGAATCCCAATGGCGGCCATTATGGATGAGAGGAGAGCTGTGGTTTTGGTGAAAAATGCGTTACATACAGACTTTGGGAATTGTACTTCATGTGGTGAACTTTTTTCAAAACTTTGCAAAAGCTTAAAAACGCGTCCAATTCAAAGTCAGTTGTAATAGAATCAATATGTCTGCAGTGTTTCAGTTTATTTTTAGAACAGAACACGCACAAAACCAATAATGATTATAGTTATAATCCATAAAATAAAATTTTATGGTTTAATTGGTTCTATTTATTTTTTTATCCCTTTATTTGTAAAAGTTCAGATAGAAATGATGGCGGTTTTACCTGAGCGCCTTCGCCGTGACCTTGGTGCCGGTGAGGTTCAGTGAGACGAGCGTGTTTGCATCAGACAACTGAGAGAGGAGTCTCAGCGAGCCCTCCAGGTCGGCCTCAGTAAAAGGCTGATTGGTGATGTCGAGCTGCCGGAGCGTATGACCCCACTTCTCTATCAGCAGGTGGAGGTTGTCCTTGATTCCATAGGGGTTGGTGAAATACACGCCCCAGAAAAGGCACTCAAGCTCTGAATCAAACACAAAAACCAGCAGAACGGATCAGCAAAACTCTCCGAGTCACAAACCCCGAGTCAAAATCAATAACCTGCATAAAGAGTCTTTTTATTTTTTGCCAGCGGGACATTTTCTCAGCTGAAATAGGAGGATTTATTTAAGCTTAACTGTAGAAAATGAAACTTTTATCTAAACTGTTGTGAAGTTTTACTCTCCTATGTAGGAATTTATAAAATTAACCACAATATGTAAGTATCTGATTTACAGAGTTAAATAAGTCACGCGGGCGTAATCAGTAGAAATATAATCTCAAATGTATTTATTATATAGGGGTCCTTTAAAGTAGCTGGGAGCTGCAATTACTTGATTTACTTTTGCAAATAGAATTAATCTTTTCGATTCTTTTTTTGATCAATCGATTAATAATTAGAGAGACAAAGGTTCCTTAAAGAAGAGTTTTTTTTCACGAAATCAAATGAGGTGGAAACTAAAGCGTTTTTAGAATTAAGAAAACTCTGGATTATAGAGCAGATTGACAGATGAAAAAAGTATTTTTTATGCTACCATTCAAAAGTTTGGGGTCACATTAAAATGGGGAAATCTCCTTATTTTTGAAGGAAAAGCTCTGTCTGTACTTTCAATGAAGATAACTTTTAAACTAGTCTTAACTTAAAAAACACTCTATCCATTTGCTAATGTGGTAAATGACTATTCTAGCTGCAAATGTCAGTCTGTTTTTTGGTTTAATATCTCCATAGGTGTATAGGGGCCATTTCCAGCAACTATAACTCCAGTGTTCTAATGGTACAATGTGTTTTGCTCATTGGCTCAGAAGGCCAATTGATGATTAGAAAACCCTTCTGCAATCATGTTCACCACATCTGGGGAAACGGTTTAGCTTCGTTAGAAGCTGCAAAACTGACCTTCCTTTGAGCAGATTGAGTTTCTGGAGCATCACATTTGTGAAGATTAATTAAAGCGCTCAAAAGAATGGCCAGAAAAAGAACTTTCATCTGAGAGCCTAAACCAAGTCTATTCTTGTTCATATATGCCAGTAAGAGCTATTCCATGTGAGAATTGCTAAAGAGGTGAAGATTTCCTACTGCTTGGTGTGTACTTTAACTCCTTCAGGACAGCGCGGAGGCTCTAACCAGGTAAGTGGGAGGCAGCGTTGCACAACTGAGCAAGAGATAGGTACATTAGAGTCTCTAGTTTGGGCAAACAGGCAGCCTCCTGAAAGGTCCCCAACTGGCATCTTCACGCGGTAGCCTGTTTGTGCTTTGTCCTCTGTAGTACTGAGAATGATAAATAAAGGAATGCCTCTCTGCCTCGAGTCCCCTAGAAGAGCATTACGCCCGTTTTATTGCTCGCGTTTTTCACTTTCTTTTAGGCGTAGATCTCATTATGTGTTTTTAATTGATGAACATTCTCTATCTGTTCTGGTTCTAGATCCTGCACAGACTGGTTAAGTGGAGCTTTGCTTTATACAGGGTTCCTACAGCATAGGGCGAGTTAAATTCAAGACTTTTTAATGCCACTTGAAATAAAAATTTAAGACCAAATTCACAAGAAACAAGAAAACTACTACTTGCGACAACAACCCAAAGGTTTATTTTTAGCATAAACCCACTGCACTAATGTTTCAAATGTTGAAAAGCTTCACAGAAGAAAAAGCTAAAAACACACAAATGAGAGATATATTTGAACAATTATTTAACTGAATTTCACAAACGCTTTGTTTTGAGCAGGGAACAAACCAAATCAGTTTTAAAGAGCCACCACATATCCAGCCTTCAAGTCTTTTAGCGAGCTATTTTTCTTTAATATGGTTTTCCTAGGATGTTTGATTGGTAACTCGATTTTGACGATTTTGGCCTTTGTGTTTCGTGCAGCCGCATAATGCGACTCCACTGCCATAATTCCCATCGTTCGTGGAGAAAACTAAATTTGGTTACATTTTTTACACTGCTCATATTTTCCAAACAAAAGTTAATGGTGCATCTCCCAAATGTCCCGGCCGCAACAACGCTTTTATTGGTTTCGCTATGGGGACGGAACCAATAATGCCGAGTCAAGTATTATTCTTTTTTTTTTTTCAAATAAAGTTTTCTCCAATTTTAATGTTTTATTTAGATTGCAAAAATAAATCGTAATAAAAATAATCCTATTTATGATGTTTTGAAAAATAAGACCTACGAAAGACTGATTTAAGACATTTTAATACCAATTAAGGCCTTAGTTTTATTTTTGAAGAATTAAATGCCTTTTAAGACGTTTTTAAAGACCCGCGGGAACCCTGCTGCTATAGAATGAGCCAGTTGTTATTTTTTAAATAACTTTTCATAATCTGTTCCAGTCAAATGTGAGGAATTGTTTTAATGTGTGTGTATCACAGAGACAGAAGCGAAAAAATCTGCTCATCTTTCCTAGACGGAGCCTCTCTATATGCAGTTAGTGTGATCGGAGATTAAAAAGTGGTATGCAGCTGCTGTGTTCAAGGCTTAAAGGTTGTTTACCAGCCCGCATAAAATGAGAAGATGAAGGAGACGGAAGCATAACCATCCATCAACGCCATAAAGCTGTAGATTGGTACCTGTAGAATTTGAAGTTAGTTCTCATAGATCCGGTGTAGGTACCAGATTGACTCGGGGGCCTGCGCCTTTTGAGATGCTGCCAGAGGCGTTTTACAGATTAAATGTGGAAAATCTGCAGTTTCTCAGTCACTAAACAGTATCAGAGGGACTTTAATCTCTCTGGAATATACTTTGTATTCGTGAGTATTTTTGGTTTTGTAATATTACAAAGTTTATTTTTTGTATCCCTTTAGCTTCATTCTCCGGAATTTATTCTCGCTACAAATGCAGACCAAGGGCTCAATGTAAGCTTGTTTGAGTGGCGCTACATAATAAAAAACACGCCATCGGATGCGCTAGCGTCTATGGGCGCACTGCGGATCGCCATCGGAATAGGGACCTTGGAGACTTCTTCATAAACTTGTCCGCTTAGCAAAACCGCAATCCCGCTAATAAAAACCTACACCCCGCTATAATTACTTTAAGCTGTCCAGACCAATCAAAATGTTTTGGCGCCGCAATTGTGCAAACGCTAAAACAATTATGTATTGTGACGCCTCATCAAAAGGCGCAGGCCCTCGAGTCAATCTGGCAGCCCGAAATAATCTGGTACCTACACCGGTACTGATAATTTGTCATTTATATTCACAAATGAGTGGTTTGATGTCGTGCATTCAGTGTATTTGTTCATGCATTTTTGCAAAGCCGCTCTGTTTTTGTAACTTTTATACCTGTATTCTCACAGATTTATGCAACGCTTTATTGGTGGTTGCCCACCTCGTATGGTTTCACAATCAA
>JAGKQL010000026.1:1530796-1541396 GCA_018398635.1 Cyprinodon brontotheroides
TTCAGACGCTTGGATCCAGGATCTCGCTCTTCGTCATGACCATAGATGAGGGTAGTGAACATGTATCGATCGGTAAATCGAGAGTTTTGCCTTTTGGCGCAGCTCTCTTCACATACCAACAGACCGGTATAGAGCACGCTTTCACAGCAGACGCCGCGACTAACGGCCAATCGATCTCTCGCCCATCCTCCCCTCATTCGTGAAAAAGAGCCCAAGATACTTAAACTCCCTCCACTAGGGCAGTACATCCTCCCCAACCTGGAGAAGCGCTCTCACCCCTTTTCCCGCTGAGGTCCATGGTCTCGGTTTGGAGGCACTGGATCTCATCCTGGCCGCTTCACACTGGGCTGCGAACCGCCCAGTGAGAGCTGTAGATCACACCCTGGTGAAGCCAATAGAACCACATCATCTGCAAAAGCAGAGATGCAATCCTAAGGCCACCAAGACCCCCTCCACTCCTTTTGGCTGCGCCTGGGAAATTCTGTCCATGAAGGTAATGAACAGAATCGGCAACAAAGGGAGAGTCCAACCTCACCGGAAACGAAGTCCCACTTGCCTTACTGCCAGCGACCAGGCTCTGACACCGGTCATACAGAGACCTAACAGCCCCTATTATTAAAGAGCCTGGTACTTCGTACTCCCAGAGAACCCCCACAGGACCCCCGAGGGACACATGGTCGAACGCCTTCTCCTGATCCGCCAAAACACATGTAGACTGCTGGTTTGGCAAACTCCCATGCACCCTCCAGAATCAAATAACTTTATAATCAGTTATTTGATCATTTTATCCCTCTTTTAGCCTGATTTAAATGTAGATCAGCAGCCTTACGGGCCTTTTATTCCTTCATTGATTCACCAAATGTGTTTTTGTAAAGACGAGCCTCCTCAGACAGATATTCGTCAGCCTTCAGATGTTAGCCGCTCTGCGTCTGAATGCATGTCTCTTTTTTAACCTGCAGGGCGAGGCAGAGGGAGGAATTTCCCCTGATGGAGTTCTCTGGAAGACGAGGGGTAGATGCCAGTAACCCCACCCAATCAGCCGCCGCTTTCTGCCTCAATTACAAGGAAAAATTTAATGAACGATGAAAAGCTGTCAGTCACACTGATCCCTTCATAACCTGAGTGGTTGATTACAGACAAAAGCTAAACTTCCTCCTGCAGAAACACATTCTGCAGGCTTCAGCATTTTTTTTGTACTTTAGTGCATCAGTTAGAAGCTTTTTAGCATTTTAAACAAGAGTTCATCAGATCAGGACTGAAAAGCACGATCTAGGTACTGAAATGAGTCCAGAGCTTTGATTACTAGTTGCACAGCTTGAGCTCTATGTAAACAATGTCTAAATAAACCAATGACAGGCTGGTAAGACAGTAGCAATAACCTTTAGATACGCAAACCAAGGTCTGCCATCTTTCTAAAGCCTTTTAACTCTGATATTAGTCATTTTTGATTCATTTTCTTTCACTCTTACTTAAATTTTGAGAGAAATTGACTCAAAATTTGATGCTACAGCAGAAACCAACATGGATGTTCAGATAAATGGAGAAAATATGTTCTCTCTAGAACCCAGATGGCTGCAGGGCTAATGCTGCAGCAGAGGCAGCAGAAGCAGCTAGCTTACATGCAAAGTCGATGGTTGATGCAGATCAAGGCGCAGAAAAATCAAGTGAATGCGTGCAGGAAATACAATGATTCGTGCATCATGTGCGGATTCGAACTATTGCGCAGACACAAGCGACAGGCGGGGGTGGGGAGGAGGTCGCTTGTGAAACCTGTGCAGCGTTTCTGTCCAAAGCGATGCTCTGATCAACCAGCGTTCAAGGCGACTGGGTGTCTGAGAGCTGATTGGATCAGTCAGATAAATAAGCCAGTAAGTTTGGGTTTACTCTCTGATAGTTACCACTCAAAGCTGATCATCCTGTGAAATAGCAGAGGTTGAATCCTCGAGTAAAAAACACAAATATAAGAATCATTTTACAGCTGAATATACTAAAGTATATCCACGTCTATTAAAGGGGAAGAATGATGTATGTATGTTTGATAAGCATCTCCCTGAAATGAGTTTTTGGAACTTTGGATGTCTGGTTGTGTAACTGTTGGCTAGCTGGATGCTTCATTGATCAACCAATGAGAGAAGCTTGATCTGGGAGCTGGCAGAGAGTCAGACGCAGCACTGCTGATGGCGAGCCAAGTGATCACCTCTGAAACAGTTTATTAACGCCCAAATTAACTTCAAATGTAGAAACCCGCCGGCAAAATATGTTTGATGTTATTATTCTGGTGCCTGCAGTTTGGATTAACATACATGAAAACGCTAACATCTACTCCCAGCCGCCACCAACAGGAGGGGAAAAACCCTGGAGAGGCGAGCGGGCCTCAAGCAGCTGCTGCTGGGGATTCCCAGTGACAGCGCAGCGCCGGTATGTGGGGGTCTGAGCGGCTCCCACAGAGAAATAATCTTTGAAGGCAGGATGGTAATCTGGATGAACTGACTGCACAGACCATGTTTTCAGGAGGACTTTCTCACTTCAACATAGATTCTAACTACTTTCTAATCCGCAGATCACAGCTAATATAGCCGCCATTGTTCCAGTGAAAGAAAGGATAGGTAGCTCCTCACAGACATCCCAAGTCTCCCTGAAGTTCTTGGAGTCTCCCTGATATCGATAGTTATTCAGGAATGCCCGCGAGTCGGATAAATTATCCCGGATTGTACACTCTGCAAGTGGTGCTTTTTAATGCTAGTGAGAGGCAATAGAGGCAATAATTTATACACAACTGCGATTGCGCAGGAACAACAACAGAGAGCGGGGTGTGGAGTGGAAATTGCTGGTGAAACCTGTGCACGGCTATCTGTCCAAAGTGAGTATCTTTGATTCAACCAGCGTTCCAGGCGACGAGTTGATTAGAACTAATAGAGTCTACAGAGTATAGAGATAGAATGAAGCAGAATGATGAAAAGGGGTCCCTATGTCACTCCAGCAGGTCCCAAGCCTATAGCAGCAGAACTATAGAGATAGATCAGGATAACCTGAGCGAACTCTAACTAGAGAAGCTTTTTAACAGAAAAGTTTAAAGGCTACCCTTTAAAGTAAATAAGGTGTCTGCCTCACATATCTTTTTTTGCCCCCGTTTGGTTTTCGATATTTGTCACATTCTGATATCTATTGTTAATCTCTTTTATGGAGCTTATTTTTAGCTTTTTATAAACATTGTTCAAAGTGCTTTCACAGGATGGAACTGCGTAGATAAGGATAAATCCATTTAGGCAAATCTACTTTTATTGTCCCTGCATTTCTGGCAGATTCCTTGTAGTGTGTATCTATGCAGCTCTTTTCAACCATCCGATCTGCTTCGGGTTGTAGGGGGTCCTGTAAACATGACCTCTGACTTTCCATCCTTATTCCTAATAGCACTGTTTGGTTTTCTTGGTCTATGTTCTTGTTGTATCGTCCTGTCTGGTTTCTTTGGACATTTAAACTGACACATAATGAGACAGATGGAACCATCTGTCTTTATTTTGATTGGATAAGACCCGCCGCCTTTAGCATTTCATAATGTCCATCATGGTTCTTAAAGAATTCATTTCAGTTTGTTTCTATAGAGTCAATTCACGTCATTTAAAAAGCAGTTTCAATACAGTCAGACTGGTTAAAAGTTTTAGGAAACAAACCACCTGCTGGAATATGTTGTTTTTTGGGACTTGGACAACTGACCAGTGCATGACCAGTGAGACTGATGTCTCTTTCGACTGGTAATGTTTGTTCCAACAGAGATCCTCGGTCAGGTTAGGGTGAACCTTCATGTCTTCATCTGGTAGTTCATTTAAAAGATGGCTTTGCTGTTTGAAGAATGTCATACAGCTTTTCTTCCTCATGCTGTAGGACTTGGTTCTTGACTATTACACCTGTTTTTCTCCCAGTATTGACACAACTCTGTGCTGTTTACTTTCAGGTGAGTGACTGATCTCCAGTTGACTGGGTCAGAGTCCCCCTCACGTCAGACAGTTTAGGTTTCTGCAGATTTTCCCTTTTTTCCCCCTGGCTAATGCAAGGCGGGCTAATGTTAGCACGGTGATAACAAGATGATTTTCTATTTGCCTTCCTTTCACCATAAATCCAAGGTCCTGATTTGCGACAAGACAAAGTAAAGAAAAGCTGACAAAGTGTAAAATCGACAGAATTGACCTTTTACACCATTTCAGATGTTAAAGGAAAAGTCCGGTCAGCAAACAATGATCAATGGATCATTATCTATACCTAACACTAAAATGTTCGTTGTGATTTAATGAATTAACAATGACCATTTCTCAATTCACTAGAACGTGAGTATGAACTCGTGTTCTCGCCAAGTTTGTTCTTGAGAAGAACCCAGGAAAGTCTGGATTCTGGGAGAACGGGAGCACGCAAGGAATAAATCTGGGTCAACTGGGTCAAGCGATACTGATGACATCACCACAATCAAAGCTTCCCCTCTGAAAGCTGCGTTTCAACTCCTGTTATTAACCTCTCTCTGGATAATAAGAAATTCTGACTGTTTTCATTTAGTGCAGAAATAATAATGAACATCCACATAAACCACGATTAAAATGAACATTTTGCCAAATAAAAATCAGAAAAAACCTCCATCATAAGCAGAGCTGACAGCTTCACGCCATGGCTATGCAGAGAGAGGGCCGCTGCACAGACGGGCTAACGTTAGCCCACTGGCTGCGCTGTTAGCCCTGATTAAGAGGTTCGATGGTGACGGACAAGTCTGCTCTGATGCATGCTGGGTAAAGAGGAAAAGGGGAGAAGAACAGCGCATCCGGGGACTTGCATGCCGTTCTAAAGTCTTCATGTTCTTCCTAGAATTGGAGACGAGCAGCTTACAACTTGGTATAGTGAGAAGCGGCCAATACATTTTTCATGCGTGATCACCGAAGAGTCTACTTGCGACCCATTTTACCCAAATAGCGGTAGCCCACCCTGCGATAACTGCGGCGACGGATGCTGGTAAGCTAAGCAAATCTCCCGCTTTAGAAGCTACAAAATCCCAATAGGGGAGCTTCTGGAGCATGCGTCGGCAACGGTGAAGGGCCGGGGACTTCCTGATGAAATTCACCGGAAACCCGCCAAATTAAGAGCGACATTGCCCACGATGCATGGCGGCACGGATCACTTCAGGAGCCTTATCGAGGGGCAAAGGGAAAAGGATTTACACAAGTAATAAACATTGACAGAAGTAGCTCGCGGGGCTGGGTTTGGTGGGTTGGACCGCCAGCGCTGAGGAGGATTACGCCATGAACTTCTGAGCCAGAAAAACCAGCCATGGCAAACCAGCATTTTGGAAGAAGAATAAGATATTTGGACCAGCAGCGGCGCGTTATGACGAAACACCGGGCCCAGCCGCTTTGGGACTTGCGATCAACGAAGCAGGCCTGCCGCGGCGGCGATCACTAACCGGTAGGTGACGATGAGGCGTTCCCTGGCCCCGACAAACAGCGGATGCCCTTTCGGTAAACACATTCACGTAGGTATTACCTGAATCAAAAACACTTATCAACTGCTAAAACAGAATGTCAGTTTTGGCAATACTTGCCGCAGCCACTTGTTTTCATTTCCGCACCCACTGCACCCATCTCAGTAATCCCGCCTCATCTACCTCGACTCCCACCATAGAAAAAGGATTACGGCCCGCGAAATGGCGCAGCGCGAAATCAGGCTTCGAAGCACGCGGGCCAGGCCACGGCACGTGCGCTACTCGCGAAAGGTAAAATCCTGTTGACGCGAAAAGTAAAGGGCAAGACAATTAGTCAGCACGCACATACGCTGAACGACACTTCAAAGCATCAAATGAAATGATATGAGTATCCCTAACTTCCGGTTTTCTCGGCTGGTTTCTCCCCTGCACACGGCTGGAGCGGCTTACTGCTTTGCTTTTCTTTTGCCGGGGCATGTTGGTTGCAGCTCAGTGTAATTTTCTGGCGGCTTGTGGTTTGAATATAATACAGTTTCACTAACATTAATGCTGTATTGTTATTTACTCTATAGGGGTCAGCGGTAAACGTGATCTCGAGGTCACTCAAGCAGACTTTGTTTGAGGTTCACTGATTCCCAGGGCATCGTCTCCATCTTAGACTGCTGTTTACTGTGAGTGGGAGGCAGAAGAGTCCTTGAGTCGCTGACTCGAAATGTCTGAGGATGTGTCTGGACCCGTGCTGTCATTTGAAACTCTCATTAATGATGACTTCATGTTTTGGATTGGATTGTTGACTTTTCAGGTCAGGGAGTGGAGCAGGAAACTGGTAGATTTATTGGTCTTCCTTTAGTCTGTAGCTTCAGTGGGAGTGAAATAAGCCTGATTATAAAGCTGTGACTCTCGTCTCTTTTGAAACACTTGACTTGTTCATTTCTCTGCATGTCCCCTCTTGCAGATCTTGCAGATCATTTGTGCGCTCTCACCATTTCACCGCAAGATTTTAACAACCGGATTCCCGTTGGTGGGCATCCACTGGAGGTTCGGAAAGAAGAAAAACCAGAGCGTAGCTGCGCCCCACAGAAAGAAGTTGGACGATACATTAGGGCGAACTTTATTTCGCAGCTGATTCTATTCACTGCTTTCACAGAGGTTTTTTGGCAGAGCTTTTAGTAAGGATCTACTTTAAGATAGACAAGATCTCCGGCAAGCTTTGAAGGCTCAAAGCTGTTCATTTCAAGGTTAGACAATTACTCCACTTTTGCGCTCCGTTTGAGGAGACTCGCCAGGAATTAATTGAAGGATAAAATTTTGGGTTGATACAACACCAGAATTTATAATTCAGAAAAAATTTGGAAGTTATAAAAACAAGTTAGAACCTTACAGCTTTGTAACAATGCAAGTAGGAAAGAAACAAAAAAATAAGGCACACAAGTAAGGAAACATTTGCTTGAGTAGCCGAGACTCCCCAATAACTTTATATGTGTTTACATACTTCCACACTCCACACCAGGAGGCTTTGGATTTCAGTGCCTCACACCTGCTGACGGTTACCACGTGAACGGAGTGTTCCTAACCTGCTGACTGCCACTACCTCAACGCCAGAGTGTTTGCCAATCTAGGGTACTCTAGAAGCTGAGTTTGCTGAGTCAAACTGAGTTTTTGTCAACCTGGAGATTTAACTTTGTTTTTTGTCTTTGGCTCTTGGCAGGAAGTTGTCATGCTAACTGGAGTTCTCTGGGGCGCTCTCCCTGGAAGGATCAACGCTGAGCTTCAAACTAGGCAGCTTGGGTTTCCGAAACAGAAGGTTTGGATCCACTTTCCCATATGAGATGGTTTGAGCTTCACAACTGAGAAAGGGATTATTCTCCACTACGACCCGTTCGAAGTACCGCAGGAAATCTGAGTGGCAGTCAGTTTCTCCGTTCACCAACTATCAAACAAACGCATTCTGGGTAAAACCTGTTCCGCCGTCCACCGAATCAGACAAACACTGGAACCACGGCACAAAGACAGGAGTCAAGGATACAACAACTTCACTGGAAACGTGAGTCGGCAACAAAAACCTCTTCTCCAAGTTTCAAGAGTCAGATTCCCCACTGAGCCTGAACTAACCACTGTATCTTCCCCTCACTTTACAGTTCCGGTTGAGCAGTGTTCAGAGCAACACTTCTCCCCCTGTTTTACTTCTTCAATAAAACCCGTTAAACCTTTTCCCTGGTCTCTGTTCGGTTTTCTGCATTTGGGTCTGAACATCACGTAACATCATGACATATGAGCATGTGTTCCAAATTTATGCATACAAATCAAAAATATGTGTAACATTCGATTCGTACTTGTTGATTTGCGATTTGTATTTTTACATTTATGAATTTCTTTCTTGCAAATTAGTATTTTCAATTTGTAAATTCATGGATTTAATGATATGTTATGTTACTGATGTAAAAAAAAACAACAATGCAAAACAATTAAATCAAAAAGAATTTTTTTTTCTTATAGGTGCATTTTTTCTTGAATTGAGGAGGTAAGTGAGACACTTTGCCAATGGAACAAGACAATTTACATTTAAAATAATAAATGCATTGTCTTATTTCAAGTGTATATTATCCAATGATCTTATTTTAAGAGTAAAACCACTCATTCCATTGGCAAATATCATATTTATCTGCTCAAATTAAGTGTAAATACACTTAATTTAAGTAGTTTTTACTCATTTCTAGATTATTCAGCTACACTTGAAAAACCTGCCATGTCACTCAGCTCCAGTCAATCAACTCTTCCCTCCTACACCCCCTCTCCTCCCTCCCTCTCAGATTGTCCCTCTCGCATTCCAATCCCCAGGCCCCCGGGGGGGGGGGGGGGGGGGGGGGAGACTATCCTGATCCCTTTCTAGTTCCGCATCCAAGCAAATGTTGATCCACATCATCATGTTGCAAAGTTCTAACTCTATAACTTCTATCCATAACTTTTAAACTTGTGTTTTCACAGATGAAGATCTGATCTACACACGGGGGTGGGAGGTGGGGGGGTGGGGCGGGGTGGTTGTCCATTAGGCGAAATTAGGGCCCCAAGTTCCTGGGGGCCCCATAAAACTCTGTTTTCATGTATGGTTAATACAACTATTCCTTATTTCTGCACATTAATTATGTTTTTGCCTAAATGCCATCAGAACGCTGATAATATTAAGTGTGTCTCAGCCCCCTTCAGTGTCCACCATATTGATCAGTCCATTTGCTGCACATGTTCAGAAAGGTCCAAACACAGCAGCAAAACCATTTGAAACAAACCATGCAAAGAGCAGTGTTGCCAACTTAGCGCTTTAGTCGCCATATTTAGCCACTTTTCAGACCCCTCTAGCACTTTGATTTCTAAAAAGCTCCTAGCGCCAAATCTAGAGACTTTTTTCTGCTACTGGAGACTTTGGAGACAACATCTAAAAGCAGATAACTCTGCTCTCCAGAGCGAGTAGATTGGTAACCCCGCTCCTCCTGCTCTCTCTCTATCTTGTCTGCTGTCATGATTCATGCAGCTATTATTTCATCCAAATGAAAAAATGGAGAACAGATAAGCAGATCATGGCTTGTCTACAGTGAAAAGAAGGACTGGGTTATTACTTTGGCCTTTTTGGAAACACAGGAAGGAGCAATCACTAAGTGAGCTTAGTGCTTGGAAAAAATCTTTCATTCCTTTAGAGACAGTATGAAAAGTCAGCTGAGTACAAAACATAGAGAGGAAAAACAAGAAGAAAAGGGACAAGAAGAGAGGACACAACCTAGAACAGATAATGGATGTCTATTCTATTAACATTTCTCTATCTGGAGAATGGCTCTGTTTATGGGTTGACTTCGGCCCCCTGCCTGTCTTTGCCCAGGGTCCCAACATTTTTAATAAAAGCGTTATCGTAGCTTAGAATTTGTATTTTAGAAAGAAATAGGGGGTGGTGCACCCAGAGAGGAGAAGCCATGTTGCATTTTAAACCATAACATGATGAGGGAGTAGCGTCTGAATGGAGGAAAAGAATTCCTTCTGCAATGCCTTAGTTTATTTCTACTCAACATCATCTAAAAAAGTTATTTTTTGTCAGGTTTTCGATGGGATATTAAAATGTTTTTTAAATCTGAAAAACCAAAATGTCAGAAAAGCAGACTTGTGTTCCTGCAGATGCCAGATGTTTTCAAAGGGCTGATTACTGGAAGATGATTTTTTTTCCACAGACCTGCTCATTGTTCAGGTCCAGCAGGATATTGCTGGGCTCTTCCTGAAGCTCAGGCATTTACTTTATAAACATGTTTTCATTGTAGGGTCTCTGTTGGCACCGCACCCAAACACTTTGCTTTTCTTGTTCTGTTTCTGCAGATCTTATCTCTTATGAGGAATGTAAAATCTCAATTAAGCACAAAGGCTTAAGGAAACAAGCTCAGAAAGCTGTGAATACATCAGCTGTGATTTAGACAGTAAACCCTTCAAAAACAAACAAAAATCCTCCCAGCTGCATGTTTGACCATCTGAACCCGCTGTCATGCCATTGGGTCTCAGACTGCAGAGGTTTGAGCCTCGGATGATAAGGCCGCTCCTTTAGTTCCTGGAAAACTCCTCAAGTTTGAATTCTGAAACAATCCAGTGAGTCTGAGTGAAAGTAACATGCTGTGCTTTGCATTCCAGCGGCACGCCGAGCTGGTTTCATCCTCCGTGTTATCTCAGACACACCCGGCCTTTCTCCTCTCATGGAGGAGCGGATAACAAAGGTCCTGGCAGCCTTACTGACAAGGAGGGAATCGTTACACAGATGTTACACAACTACAGTCCTGTCAGCGTGCTTAGATAAGACTTTTAGATGCAGAAGAAGAGAAAATCCTCCAGACAGCTGCTTTTCTGCTTAAAGTAACAAGCAAAGTCTCCAAAAAAACATGTAGAAAATTCAAAATCAATCATGAAGAAATCAGGGCTGCGAACCATCCCAGTGAATTATTTTACCTTTATTTTTACCAGGAAAGAAATCCATAGAGATTTATAATCTCTTTTACAACAATGTCCTGGCCAAGAAGTAAAAAAGCTCAAGTTATAAGGTGCAAACAAGGAATTAGATGTACATATTGGCTGGGAGTAAGGGAGGCAGATCTTTTAGTTCTCAGGCTCCTCTCCTGT
>JAGKQL010000026.1:1554981-1596035 GCA_018398635.1 Cyprinodon brontotheroides
ATGGATGGACATAAAAAATAAAAGAATAAAAATAAGGCTAAAAATACATTTTTAGATTTGAACAGCAAAAGTTTCTCCTCAGAACCTTTTTGAATTCCTGGACTGTATTTCTTTAAATATCCATTTACAGCAATTAATGGAGCAACATTCACTTCATATTCATCCTTTCACCTCAAAACAAAACCGTTTGTTGAGTGAAAAGCAGTCTGTTTACAGCTGCAGGTCTGACCTCTCTGCTGGTGGAGTGAGGGGATGACAGGACGCTCTGCAGGACATGAAATGATGTGAAACTCAGGCAGGATTTCTGTTTACTGAGTGTTTTATATTATCCTTAGGCATTCTAAAACAAGGTTCTAAAACAAATTTTTAATTCTTCAGAAATATTTATCTGTCCAGTCAAGTGTACTTTATGCATTTTATGCAGTAAAACAATCTAACTTACCAAGAAAGTCGCCACATGATATAGTTGTAATTTAGTTTTCCAGTTGGAGTATGTTATTCTGTTGGATGCTGCTTCCTCTGCTCCTCTGTAGAAACTGAAGCTGTTTGGTCTTTTTCCTCTGTGTGTCAGCCATCTTGGTTTCACTGAGTTTTTGTGTTTTTCTTCCATTTCAATGATCAACAAATGAGCTTGTTAAGGGAATAGTGAGGGGATGTCATGTCTACAGACACCCCTCACTCAGGAAATGTGTGGCTTTGCAGGTGAAACTGACTGAGTAAAAAACTTCTTTGAGTGAGTTAATAGCATAAATTATTATTTGAAATAATGCAGAAACTACATTTTCTGACCACAGCCATTCAATAACATGTCCCTGACGCACTTCCCAGCTGTTTGATCTGTTTTGACATTTTGGCATGTAAAATTATTTATATCTCCTTATATTAAGTGGTAAAATTCCAGCTCTGAACTAACTGGGGTTTCTGATTTCAGACGCCATTTGAGCTGAGTCATGCTCCGAAAATGTTGAGTGTCGAGCACTGATCCACGCTTTTATATGACCTTATATGGTCATGCGGATGGAGCATCATCAAACGTTGTAGTTCAGAGCTTAAATTTACCACCTAATCTAGCGGAGATATAAAATAATTGCACATGTAAAATTTCAGCCAGATTAAACCGGAAGTGGGTCGAGGCATTGCTTATTGTGTGAACCACAACATTTATTTACTTTTATTAATTTTATCTACATTTACTGGATAGTTTCAAAGTTATAATAGTGTAAAACAGTGGAGCCTCAATACTGTTAGCAAATATTTCCGATTTTAATGAAATTCATTTTTTTGCTTGCCTTAAATTCACACATACTCTTAATTATTATAAAAATATCTGCCAAATAACATTTTCTAAATGCAGCTGATTTTCACTTTAGTAAAATAATTTGTTAAAGGATGATTAATTTCTGGGAAGATATGTAAAATATCAGCGTTTTAATCTGTGCTAAAGGTTTTAATCTGAATGTAGATCATCCCACTGGATGAGCAGACTTTTTATTTAAATCTTCACCGCGTTTTGATCATATTCATTTTGTTATTTTCTGTTGCACTAATTTCTAATTAGAAGTAAAGTAATAATTTTAGGGGGGTTTCTCCTTCAGTTGCTCTTTTTTAAATACAAAATTGATCGGAACCTGAGAGAAACCAACAAACTGACCGATTTCTTCTTTGTTTTCACGTTAAATCGACGAATTTAATCTAATTATGGAAAATTTTATCACCGAATATTTGCTTCTGATTTCTAATTTTTTTTTCACTGAAATCCACCAAAGGTGTGGAAGCAGTTCTTACCGTGAGGCCGGTGGCTCCAGACACTCTGAGGGCCCCGGGGCCCTGCGGGTCCAGCCTGTTCTGCAGCGGCCCTGGATTCGGTTCGATGCTCCGGGTTCCTGTCACCATTTCAGACCCTTCTCTGGACCCGGCTCCGCTGGGTGAGGAGGCCGCAGACTGGGAGCATATGGGCCACCTTGGTTCTGACATGGCGGTAATAATCCAGCCTGGGTTTGGATCTTTTTTCTCCAGATTGTGGGAACAATAAACTGACCAATCAGACGCAGCCTTTCCATCAACATGGTGCCACCTGTGACCTCCAGGGGGAGTCCTCACTGACCTCTATTCCCTAGATTGCTGATTGCTCGTTGGTAGTAAGGGGTCCAAGTGAAGCCACCAGCCGCCATATTGGTACTCCCTAGTCTCAGCGTAAACAATCTGTGCACCACAGCATCGAACAGCAATGATGTTCTCATTTTCAGGAGGATTTAAGACTTTAAAATAAAGATAAATTCATCACTTTGACACAGACTGGCTGTTTCAGAGCATCAGTAGATTAACTTTAACTTAGAATAAAAAAACTCGGCCCATCACATTGCAGAGTCATTGTTACGGTAATTACATATAATTTAAAAGTTTTACATAAAGACTGAATTAAAAGCACACGTCTGTTTATGCTGTAGAATTTTTCTATTTGCAAATTTTGCATGCATGATGCCGTATACTTTATGCCGCGTCTTTAAATTAGCCCTCAAATCTGACAGATTTAAAAAATCAAAATGAATGAACCAGTTTGATCACTCCAGAGCTTCACTTTCTACACTAACAGAATCACATCAATTGGTAAAAAATAACAGAAAACATGAAGTTCATATTTTGCTTTTTGCTCTTAGTTACAAGAATTTGATCATTTGAAAAACTATGCATAAAAGTATGTATGCACACACTGACCCTGACTGAAATTACCTGTGAAAACAACTGCCAGGAAACTGCTGGTTTCTGCAGCCAAATGCTGCAGAGGGAGGCATTGTCATGTGCGTCTCTGTGGGAGTGGGGAGTACCAAGATGGCCGACGGTAGCTTCACTTTTTTCGGGCAATCAGAAATCCAGTGAATAGAGATCAGAGGGATTCCCCAGAAACCAGGTGTTAAAGGGCCACGAGGGTCCAAGAACCCGTTGGAATTATGTCACACATGACGTCATGCGCAGAGGTGAGATGGAGACACTTTATTAAAAATTAAATGTAAAATACTGTTTATCAGAGGTGTCAAGTCACAAAATACTTAAGAAGAAATATTGTTTATCTATACCTTTACTGGAGTAATTATCTTATCGACAACCCTTTTTCCTTCTACTCCTTAGCATTTTAAAAATAGATCCCTTAGTTTTGTTTCATTTAAGCTAATTTTCATTATAGCCTGTTATTTAATTTAAGTTGGTGCTGCCCCAACTTGTTGCTCACCAATAATACCAAAACAAATAGTTTCTTTCAAAAACATGCAAAGCTTGTTGTGGCTGCTTTTTCCATTAGTTTTAAAACTAAGAAATGAATTGATCATCCAGAATTGTAGAAAAATTTTCCTTTAATAGAGTAGAGCAGTATAGCCAGAAGAAGATTAGGGCCAGTGGGAAAAAAAAAAAAGTTAACTGATTTTAAATTTTATTTCAGTTTAGTATGGGAAAAGTCAAAATTCTGACCTTTTTCTCGAATTGTGACTTTAATATCAGAATTCTGACCTTTTTTTTTTTTCTGAATTCTGACTTTAATCTCAGAATTCTGCCAGCTAACAAACATGTTAGCATCAAGCCATAACCATGTCTGTTTTAGAGACTAGCTCTCTTGTTTTAATGAGCTTCTGCTCCTCCATTAATGTGGGGACCCTTCGGGGAACGTAAAAAGTTGCCTAATTCCGTCATTTTGCACCAATGTGTCACTGGCCACCTCAAACAAACAGCTCCACACATCTCTTCCTTCATGGTGCCCATCTACATTAAGATCCACAACTCTGAGATTAAAGTCAAAATTATGAGATTAGAGTCAGAGAATTCACTGAGATTTACAATTCAGAATTCTGACTTTTTTCCAATCATTAGAATTGAAATAAAACTTTTTTGGTTTTTTTTCAGTGGCCCTAATCCTCTTCCATACAGTAAAGCTTCTGGCCTGCATTACTTTTACTTTTATACTTTAAGTATTTTTTAAAAATGCTACTTTTACATTTTACTGGAGTAAAAAGCTGAAGTTGATCCTCTAACTTCTACTAAAGTGTTTTTAAACAGCAGGATTTCTACTGGAGGAATAAACATGAATAGTTTTAACACCTCTGTTATTTAATAAAACATTTTCTATAAAAAAAATCCTAACTTTATGCATTTCTTTACTTAAAACTTTATTCATTCATTCAGCTTTAATTATTTCTATCTTGTTTTTATATCAAAATACATTTTCAAGATAATTTTTTTGTGTAATTGTTTACATGAAAAAGTGTCACAAATAAAACACTCTTATGTCATAAATAGTTTAAGTGTTTTAAATGAATTAATAAAGTATCCATCTTAAAATAAATGACTAAACAAATTACAAATTAAACAGAAAAAAATGTTGATGATTATGTGTTTTGTTGTATTTTCTGAGTATATTTCAATTATAAAAAACACGTTTTGTTTTATATCAGGCATTCATCTTGATCTGATTACGACAGCTGATAATAAAAAGTAATAAAAACAAAAAGACACTTTTTTCTTTTTAGTTTCTGTGTTTATTTACAGGCTTAAGGTGTAACAACAAACTTCCACAACCCATTTTATTTATTTTTTATAAATACACCAAACGAGGCTTGATGAACCCTCACTAAGATACAATCCTTCAAGCCTCTAGAAACAGCAAAAAATAAGCTTGGAAGGATATAATACCTGCTGCTTCTATTATATGTTAGTAAATCATGCGAAGCAGAAATATAGAATATGAAAATAAAATGAGATATAGATCAATGGGCTGCTTTACAAAGAAGATTTAACATGAAATAAGTACATTTAGTGTCGAATACAAATACTGGATGTGCTGCAAAGCTTAAAGATCTTCCTCAAAAAATGTTAACTTATGGCTTTTCCTGCTGTTCATTTATCATCCCTACAGTCTGAATACGAAGTTTATGGATTAAAACTCTGGATGAGTGACGTTAACCTGGGCTAAAGAAGGCCTGACGTCTGTAACCAGCAGGGTTTTTACGGCTGGAAGCTGTTTTTTAGCTGAGCTTTGAGTCATGCATCAGTTGGATGCTTCTCTGAACAACCAAAGCTCAAAGAGTCTTCTGCAGATTTTTAGAGCAACGCGGCCGAACCGAGCAGCAGAGCAGCGCTGGTGTTTCAGCGATGTGGCGTTTTAAAGCCGCTGTAGCTACCAGATCTGCTCTGGTCCCGCTTCCTGCCAGTGACGTTACGCTACATGATTGGCTGAACGTTGCTTACATGATGTCAAACAGTAATAACGATAACAATTATCCCCGCAGCGTCAGTGTGCCGAGTCTGGAGCATCTGTAGCGTTAGCGTGTCTAATGACGTGTTCTGAAGTTTTACCTGATCGATAACAAAACTGAAAAAAGGTCAGTTTCAGGTGAATCAAAGTAACTGTTAGACCGTGATATAAATGGGGAGAGGTGGGTAGCCCTCCCGCACGTAGTGCTAACAAAATAATAAAAAAGTAAGAAAAACACCAGTATTCGCCTACCCAGAAGTTATTCTGTTTGCGCAGGACGGATCGTGCTTCCGGGACGGATCGGGTAGTGACAACGCAAACTAGGATTCTTCTTCTTTCTCTCAGACGAAAACACAGAAGCATGGTGGGAACGCGAGTTACATAGAGTTCTTTCTGTAACTGACTGACCGAAGTAGCTACCAGAGTAGTTCCTATCGTAGTAGCTACGTCGTCGCCTTTTCTTTTTAGGGCGTTCAGCACAAAACTGCACAAATTACCAAGGCAGCGCGTTTCCCTCTAGTTAGCTTCATATCCCTCTTTTACTCGTTTGGCTCCCGGATAGACGAGTCCGAGTAGCGCACACAGATATTCAACACACTCGATCCTCGAAATCGGATATCAAACTAAATCCAAAGTTTCTCTTTATAATCGGCTCTCTGTGCCTCCAGGAAAAGCAGGAATTTAGACAATCCGAGTCAAACTGGCAGATGTTCCTTGCTTGGTGCCTGTTGCACTGTGGTGCACACGTCGCTCTAACTGCAGCGCTCAGAACCTGGTGATGAAGCTGAGTTTATGCATTTCAGAGTAAATATGGCAGTGAAGCCCAGGAGAGGAAAGATATTGAAGCTTGGCATCCTTTAAGCAGACTATCCATTGACTCCATATTCTGCTCTGCAGAGAAGAGTTTTCTCTTGACTTTTCAGAAATATACACATGGACAGAAACCTTAGTTTGTACATCCGATTTGGTTGGGTTAACAGTCCGACAGTAGGTTTTGGGAAATGATTGTATGTTTGTGGAAGACTAAATACGTATCTTAAAATGAATATTAAAAAAAGTCAAAACCAAGACAATTGTACTGCTTACAGTACATGATCATGAATCTAATGAGGAGTCAAATATACAATAAACCAAAAAAAAATAAGCTGGTAGAAAATAAAAAAATTGCAAGTGTTGTAACAACCCCATGCAGAACACAATAAAAGAAGTTATTATTCCACAGGGAAGTAGGCATCTGGTGAGCGTTGTGATTTTAAAGCACATCCGTCCTCAGTAGCGCCGGCTATAGCTCGGAGAACCGTAGGAGGACGACGAGAAGGTCGTTGTGAAACTGGATCCCGTGGCATCAAAGCTGCCTCTCCTGGAGCCTGATCTGGAGCCGGTTCTGGAACCGGATCGTGATCCGGTAGCAGAGCCAGAACCGCTGATGCTGTACGGGCTGTAAAGGCCTTTGGTGGACTGAGACGATGCTTCGAGCAGCCGCAGACCGGTTCCTTCCTCAATCATGCTTCTTTCCATGGCATCCTTGTAGGAGATCTTGAGCTTGGTTTTTGGGCAGGTGAGGTATTTTGAATATGCGCTGACATCTCGTAACTTCTGGGCTGTGCGGGTGTCTAAGGTGCCCTTCTTCATAGCCTCATCAATGGAGACTCTGCCTGAGGCATCTGGCTCAATAAGCCCACCAGTAAGATACTGGACCTCAAGGAACCGCTGTCCGGCTTCGTAGTAAAGCCATCCTTTCTTCAGGGCTTGGGCAGCAGACATTCTGGTTTTAGTTCTGGGATCCTCAAATCCATTGTACGCCTTCTGGGCTAAACTGATGCGGTCCACCATGATTTTATCCACAAGTCCTTTATTCATCGCATCAGCTACAGAGAACTTCTCTCCTGTGTTTGGGTCAATAATCCCCCCAGTGCAGGCCTGAGCTTCCAGTAACCGTTGACCTGTTATGTTGTCAACCAGGTTTCGGTGAATGGCCTCGGTGACAGAAACCTTCTCCAGTGTGTCTGTGTCTAATATTCCAGCTACAGGCCCAGTTTCCTCAGATGGGTCATTCCAGGTGGTTGCTGGTGTTTTAATGGAAGGTACTGGGCTTGAGGTATAGGAGGAGGAGGAGCCAAAGGAGGAGGAACGTGATCTGCTTCCACTCATGTTTCCAGAAAGCATGTCTGCAAACTCTGTAATGGACAGGGATCCTGCTCGGTACTGATCCAGCGCAGACTTATCTATCAGGCCTTTTGAGATTGCATCATCAATGTCATACTGCCGTCCGGACCTTCTGTCGATGATCATGGACTTTACCACTCCATCAGATGAAGTTATCGTTATCTCCTCCCATTCGCACTCCTGCTCTGAGAGCTCTATGTAGGTCTGGTGATCAATCAGACCTTTCTGATATGCTTCATAAACAGACATCTCCTTGCCAGACTCTGGATCAACGATGACAACCCTTCGCTTACGAACCGAAGACTTGGACGACGTCTTCCTCTCACGTTTCTTCTCCTTCATCAGCAGCAGACGAAAGCCTGTTTCTGGATCCGTCATACACCTCTCCATCAGTTGCAGGTAGGTGAGGTTTTCCTCTGTGTTTGGGTCAAAGAAGCCCTTTGTGTCATCTGAGGGATCTGTGAGGATCGTATTCATTTCCTCGTCAAAAAGGCCACGCTCATATGCCGTCTCCACTGGCAAACGGTAACTCCCCTGGGGATCGATAATCCCCCCGGTGGCGATCTGGGCCTCAAGCAGCCGAATGCCGTGGTCTTTTAGGATGAGATCCTTTTTCATCGCCTGGAAAAGCGAGACAATCTGTCCAGAGTAAGGGTCTCTGTAGCCTGTGACTGCTCGTTCAGCTGAGAGGAGTTTGTCTTTAAATTCTGGGCCAACGACACCCAACTTAACAGCTTCTGTGACATTCAGTTTGAGGTTCTTGATGGGGTCGATGATGTATCCTGTGGCAGCTTGAGCCTCAAGCAGCTCAAAGGCTGTTCCTGGCCGGATCATGTTCTTTTTCATTGCTTGGTAGATAGAAAGGCGATCTTTGGTAGACTCGACATACACACCTGCTATACAGCTGGTGCCCTCAAGGTACTTCTTCAGTCCTCTGCTGATCTCCTCCACTGTGATGAGGCCATCAGTGAGATCGTTGTAGGTCTTTTGGTCAATAATTTGTGAACGAAGGAGCTCGTCTGCAGTGATTTGTCTTCTGAGACCCTTGAAGAGCTGACTGCCGGCCAGGGACAGCAACCGCATTCCACTTTCTTTATCAACCCTGCATCTCTTCAGCAGCTGTGCATAGGTCTGCTCCTCATCGGTCGCTGGGTCGATGTAACCTCTAACATCCGCCGTAGGTTCGGTTATCCGATCAAGCGTTTCCTTATTAATGTATCCGCGCTGCATTGCAACATCTACAGGAAGGTGGAAGTAGTATTCAGGATCCATCAGACCTCCAGTGGCATTCTGTGCCTCCAGAAGCCTTAAGGCATAATCTTCAGGAACCAGGCCTTTTTTCATGGCCTGGAAGAGAGAAATCACCTTCCCACTGTATGGATCCCTGTATCCTGTTACGGCACGCTCAGCTGAGAGGAGTTTGTCATGGAGCTCAGGGCCAACAAGGCCCTTACGTACAGCTTCATCAACTGTTAGGAGCTCGTCTTTCACTGGATCAATCATGAATCCCGTTGCTGCCTGGGCCTCGAGAAGTTTCAAAGCAACTTCAAGCTTAACTTTGCCATTCTTCATGGCTTGGTAAATGCTGATTTTAGGAGGACTGTCTGATAAAATCCCTGCAATGCAACCTGTCCCAAAGAGGTACTGCTTGACCGACGGCATCTCCATCACCTCTCGGATACTCATCTTCTCTTGCTTCAGGAGGTTGTATGTGTGAAGGTCAATAATTCGAGCGCTGTACAGCTCCTCGATAGTGACTCTTCTCCTGATCACATCACACGACATGCCCTGCTCCAGCTTTAGAGTCTCTCTTTGTTCAATGATTTTGATGATGATGATGAGCATCCTTTCCTTGGTGATTTGTCCCAAGCGATACTGTTCCAGCAGCCTCTGTCTCTCGCTTTCAGGGAGCATGTTTGAGTTCATCACGTCCCAAATGGTCATTGTTCTTCCTGCAAAGCTCTGATGTGGGATTTCAATAGGAGTGTTTGCTAGATCTTTTTGAGTTTGCTCCTCTGTGTACTCGTAGGACTTCTCAGTCGTTGCAGGAGCTTCACCCTTTGGCAATGGCAGGTAGCACAGACCTGTGTTGGGATCTCGAATGCATGTCTCCAGCAGCTGTTTGTAGGTTACCCTTTCATTGGTGCCCGGGTTGGTGAAGCCCTTAATGTCACCTGTCGGTTCGTTGAATGATTTTAACATTTCTTTACTGAGGATGCCACGCTGGACGGCGACGTCAACAGGAACACGATGGCTGCTGACTGGATCGATGATTCCACCAGTTGTCATCTGAGCTTCTAGAATAGGAATAGCGTGCTCTCTCAACACCAGAGCTTTCTTCATGGCTTGGAACAGGGAAATCTTACTGCCAGTGTATGGATCTTTGTATCCTGTCACTGCCTTTTCAGCAGACAGAAGTTTCTCGTGAAGCTCGGGGCCAACGACTCCAGCCTTAACAGCATCATCCACAGAGTATTTCTCATTTTTCACTGGATCAGTTATAAAACCAGTCCCAGCTTGGGCCTCAAGAAGTTCCAGTCCAGTGTTATGCTGTAAGACCTTCCTTTTCATTGCTTCATATATGCTCAGCTTCTCATCAGAGTCTTCCATGGTGATGCCATCGATGCGGTCGGAGCCATGCAGGTACTTTCTGACTTTATCAGTTTGGCTGATGTCTTTGGGGGCCTTTTTGCCCTGCTGAAGTTGCTCAAATGTGGCCTTGTCAATAATGTTGGAATCAAGAAGTGAGCTGGCACTGACCCGTTCTCTCAGGCCTTCAAAACAAGCTTCTTCCTTTGGTTTTTCCTCTTTTTCATCAACCGTCGTAATCACAATCTTAATCAGCTTCTCGATTGTTATCAGTCCCATTCTATACTGTCGGATCAGTTCTATTCTCTGTTCCTCTGTGATGTATTCAGAGTTTATGATCTCCCAAACTGTGACTTTTCTTCCTTTGAAAGGTCCATATTCCAGCTCCATTGTCTTCTCGTTTAGAGCCTCTTTGGTTTTGGCCTCAGTTATTTGTTTGTCCTCTTTCGGCTTTGGAGCCTTCTTTGAAAGAGGAAGTAAAGGCAGTCCGGTCTCTTTGTCTCTGACACATTGATCCATGAGTTGTGCATAGGTGGTTTCCTGCTGTGAGTTGGGATCATAAAACAGTTTTGTCTCATCTGTGCTTTGGTTCAAGGTCTTGTTGATTTCTTCATCAAAGTATCCTCTTTTGTAGGCGACTTCATTGGGGATGCGACAGCTTTTAACAGGATCTATAACACCGCCCGTTGAAATTTGGGCTTCCAGCAGACGGATTCCTTGGTCTTTTTTTACGAGGCCTTTGCTCATGGCTTCAAAAAGGGACACCTTTTTCCCCGTGTAGGGATCTCTGTAGCCGCTGACAGCTTGCTCTGCTGACAGGAGACGCTCATGCAGCTCTGGACCAACGAGACCCGATTTAACAGCTTGGTCAACAGGCATGCGTTCGTTTTTCACAGGGTCGATCAGAAATCCTGTTGCTGCCTGAGCTTCCAGAAGATTCACAGCTGTCTCTGGGGACAGTAGTTCTTTCTTCAAGGCTTGATAGAAAGGCATCTTCTCTTTAGTAGGTTCGTTCAGGAGACCTGCGATGCTGGGGGTACCCTGCAGGGCCTTCTTTACAGTATCCATCTCAGAAACCTCTTTGACTGAGATCTTCCCATTGCTCAGTTTGTTGAACAAGTCTTTGTTTATGATCTTAGACTCCAGGAGCTCATTGGCGGTCACTGGAGCCCTCAAACCCTTGAAGACGTTTCCGCTTTCCTTCTCCTTGTCTTCAACCACAGTGATGACGATTTTGATGACTTTCTCCACGGTGATCTTACCAGTCTTGTACTGCCGGATCAGCTCTCTTCTCTGTTCCTCAGTGAAATACTCGGAATTGATCACTTCCCAGATGGTGACGGTTTTTCCTTTAAACTTTCCAAATGGAACGTTGACATTGGAGCTGCTGAACACCTCTTTGGTCTCCATATCCGTGTATGTTCTCTCTCTCTGACCAGCTTGCTCTGTAACCGGTAAAATCAGCAGGCCCGTTTCTGGGTCTTTGGTGCACTTCTCCAGCAGCTGTTTATATGTGAGTGGCTCCTGAGTGCTGGGATCAATGAACAACTTGGACTCGTCACTGGGATCTGTGAGTTTCTTGTTCATGTCTGCATCAAACTGCCCCTGCTTGTAAGCCGTCTGGAGTGGGACTCTGTGACTGTTGATGGGATCCACGATTCCACCCGTCGCAAGCTGCACGTCCAGGAATTTGGTGGCCTGCTCTTTATCCATTAGGCCCTTCTTCATGGCCTCAAACACAGAGATTCGAGCTCCGGTGTATGGATCTCTGAAGCCAGTGGCCGCTCGCTCAGCAGAAAGGAGACGTTCATGGAGTTCAGGTCCAACTAACTCCTCCTTAACAGCCTCGTCTACAGAGAGAAGTTTGTCCTTCACTGGATCAACAATGTAGCCTGAAGCTGCTTGAGCTTCCAGAAGCATTGCAGCAGCCTCCGGGGTGATCTTGTTCTCAGTCATGGCTTTGTAGACACTCGTTTTTTCTTTGGATGGAGTCAGGATGCCTCCGATGCAGCTCTGGCCTTTGAGACACGATCTGACTTTGTCGGTCTTCATAAGCTCCTGCACTGTGACTTTGCCTTTTTTCAGTTTGTCCATGTCCTTCTTGCTCAGGACACCAATGTCCAGAAGTCTCTCTGCAGGAACCTTCTCTCTCATTCCGTCAAATGCAAATGGGGATCCGCCATCTTTCTTCACCCCGTCCACTTCCACTGAGCCGTTGAGAACTTTCCTGGTGGTTCCCAGCTGTTCCTCCTGAACTTGTTCAGTCTGAACTTCTATTTCCTTTGTTTTGGACGTACCCTTTTTAGGAGCAACCTCCAAACTCTGCAGTTTCTCTCTGAGCTTTTTGTTCTCCTCTTCCAAGAGTTTTTCTTGCTCCAGTCTCTTCTTTTCAAGCTCCTCCATCTCCTTCTTTTTGTTTTTCACCTCTGCTTCAGCCTCCTTCTGCTTCTTCACAGCCTCGTCCATTATGGCCTGCAGCTTCTTCCTCTCCTCCTCCATGAGTGTGAGCTGCCGCTCCTGTTCTTCTTTAAATGCCTTTGCCTTCTTTACTTCCTCCTCATACTGTTTCTCCAGCTTTGTTTTCTCCTCTTCCACGGCTTTTTCTCTTTTCAGTAGCAGCTCTTTCTCAGAGAGGAACGTTTGTTCAAGTAGGACCTTCTGTTGCTCAATCTGCTCCTGTTGGGCAGTCGCCATCTGTGGGAGAGAAGGGGTATAACCTCTTAGTTATAGGCACGACTTTCAGAAAGAGAGGGATCAAATATTTAACAAATTGGTTAAAAAAGTAGTAGCTTTCATAGCTAATCACTACAAGGGCTCAATGTAAATGTACTACCCTGAGGGTCTAATGCTTCGTTCACTCCGCACGCGATTGAAGCAGCAGGTTTACATAATTGACCTGCATCAAGGAGCAACAAAAGATCCTGCTGCGCGATTGAGGTGCGGGACAGACGGATGGAGTTGGAAAATGTACCTTTTAGCTGCTGGACGCCGCATCAACCAATCGGAGGAGCTGGATCCAGGGAGCTGGCAGGGAGTCAGACACAGCACTGCTGATGCAGAGAGCTATTATGATCACTCCTCTGAAACAGTTTATTAACCCCTAAATTAACTTCAAATGTAGAAACCTGCCGCAGAATATGTTTTCTATTTCTTGGTGCCTGCAGTTTGGATTACGCCCATCAAAAGCGCTAACAGTCGCTGGGATCAACAGGAGGGGAAAACCCCCAGGAGGCGAAGGGCCCCTGGGAGCAGCTGCTGCTGGGGATTCCCAGTGACAGCGCCCGCTAGTGTACAGGGTTTCGTGCTCCTCCGATAGCAAAATAATATTCAAAGGCAGGATCATAATGTTTTCAGGAGTGAATTTCTCACTCTAAAAATAGATTCTAACTACTTTTTACCCGCTGATCACAGCAATATAGCAAAGCTGCTCTCTGGCGTTGAACACAGGAGCAGCAGAAGTATCAGAAGCATCTGGACTCACTTTACTGGACGCCTGACCTTAATGTGGAAAAGCTTCAGAAATAAAGCAACAGAAGCTTTTGATGTATGCTCGGTGTGAACGTAGCATTAGTCCTGCTTTGAGTGAGGAACTGACACGGCTTTCCTATTGGGAGAAACCAAAAATGGGCTGATGGTAAAGGCTTTTAGATTTGCTATTCTGTCTGTTTGTTAGCCCAAATCGGTTACTTTCAGATGGAAATTTACTTTTTAACTATTATGAAAATAAGATCATAAATAAAATATGCTAAAGCATGCTAACGTGAGGGTTAAACCGGACTTTGTCGCTCCTTCTGTTGACTGTACCTGTTGAGTCTTCCTCTGAAGCTCCTCGGCATCTTTCCTCAGCTTCTTCTTCTCTTCCTCCAGCTCTGCTATGGCTTTTTTCAGATCATCAGCTTCCCTGCTGCTCTGCAGCCTCTGAGTCTCCAGTTTCTGCACAACGGTTTCCTTCACCTGTATCTCTGTGTCCTGGAGACGGCCTTTAGCTTCTTCTGCCTGCTTCTTGAACTTCTTGGCCTCGTCTTCGGCTTTGGACCGAGCCTCGCTGAGCTCCTTGACTCTGAGCTTCAGCTTCTCTGCCTCAGCAGAAGCTTCCCGGTGCCTGGTGCGCTCCACCTCTAGAGATTTCTGGAAGTCCTCTGTGTCCTTCTCAAGGCGCTGCTGGATCTGGCGTTTGTCCTGCTGCAGTTGTTGTGCCTTCTCCTGAGCCTGCTCCTTGAGTTTCTGGAGCTCCTCTGCTTCAGCCTTCAGTCTCGTTGCCTCCTGGATGGCCTGCATTTTCTCCTTCAGCATCTTCTCAGCTAGTGCTCTCTGCTCAGCCAAATCTGCCTCCGCCATCTGTCTCTGCCTGGCCGCCTCCTCAGCCTCCACAGAGAGCCGGGCTGCCTCTGCTGCCAGGTTCTTCATCTTCTCGGCCTCCTCCTGGAGTAACTTCTGGGTGCTGTCCTTGTCTTTCTGCATCAGGAGACGGTTTTGCTCCTCGATCTTGAGTTTGACTTTAAGGAGCTCATCCATCTGATTCTTTACTTTGGAAAGCTCTTCCTCCACCTGAGCTTTCTGTTTGACGGCATCGTGGACTTCTCCTTTGACTCTCTGAAGCTCCGCCTCCAGCACTTCTCTCTGCTTGTCTGTTTCCTCCAGCTGCAGCTTGACGGCTGAAAGTTCCTTCTCCACCTGGGATTTCTGCTTCAGTGCCTTTTCAGCCTCTTTCTCGTGCTTATTATCTCTGGCGTCTCGCCTGCTGCTTCTGCTTCAGCGCCGCTGCCTCGGCGGCGACTCGCCTCGATGCTCTCTTCCTCTGCCTCCTTCCTCAGTCTTTCTGCTTCCTGTTGAGCTAAGTGGCCCGTTTAGCGGCTTCGTCCTCAGCAGTTTTTCTCTGCCTCTCGGCCTCCTCGGCTTTTCTGTCGAAGCAGCGCTGCCTCTTTCTCCGCCTTCTCTTTGTCCTTCTCGGCAGCCTCAGCGAGCTTCTTTGCGTTTTTAAATTCATCTCGGAGCTTCTCCTGAGCCAGAAGGTCCTCCTTGTTCTTGCTGAGAACATTCTGAGCTTTCTGCTCGGCGGCGCCGCATTTCTGCGCCGCCTCCTTGGCCAGGACCGCCTGCCGCTCCGCCTCCTTCTCGGCGTTGTCCCTCTGCTTGTTGGCTTCCTCCGCCTTCTTTTTGAGTCGCTCCACTTCCTCCTGAGCAGCTTTTGCTGCCGCTGCCGCCTCTTCCTCTGCTAAGGCAGCAATTCTCTTCACCTTTCCTCGGCTTCTTTTCTACTTCTTCTCCTCCTCTGCTGTTAGTTTTTTTTCAGTTTCTCCTCCTCCTCAGCTTTTAGTTTGCTCTTCTGCGTCTGATCCGCCGCCTCCTTCAGTTTCTTCAGCTCCAGCTCCAGGTCGGACTTCTCCTTCGATGCTTTCTCAAAGTTGATCCTGATGATGTGAATTTCCTCCTCCACCACCTTCTTCTGCCTCAGAGTTTCCTCCACCACAGTTTTCTGCCTCTCCATCTCGGAGTCAGAGGAGCCCTTCAGCTGGGTGATCTTCTCCTCTATCTCCTGCTTGTGCTGGGCAGCTTGGTCCTCCAGGAGCTTCCTCTGATACGCCTCCTCCTCCGCCTTCCGCTTCAGTCTCTCGTTCTCCGCCTCCTTGGCTTTCAGGGCGATCTCCGCCTCGGTCTTCAATCGCGTCGCCTCGTTGATGGCGGCCAGCTTTTCCTTGAGGATCTTCTCGGCCTCCGCTCTCTGCTGCGCCGCCTCGTCTTCTGCAATCTGCCTCTGCTTCTTTGCCTCTTCAACGACCGCTCTGAGCCGTGCGGCCTCCTCGGCTAGCTGTTTCATCTTCAGAGCTTCGGACTCCAGGAGCTGCTTGCTCTTTTCCGACTTGGACAGCGTCTCCTTCTCCGCTTTGACCTTCATCTGCAGCAGGGCGTCCATTTCACTGCGGACTTTGGCCAGCTCCTCTTCCAGCTGCTTGCGCTGGTTTTCTGCAGCGCTCACTTCATTCTTCAGACGTTGGAGCTCGCTGTCGAGCAGCGCCCTCTGCTGTTCGGCGTGGTCGAAGTCGGACTTCAGCCGGATGCATTCCTGCTCGGCGGAGAGTTTTTGCTGCGCTATCTGCTCTGCGAACTGCCTCTGCTTCTCCAGCTCTTTTTCAGCGTTTTCTTTCTGCTTCAGCGCCGCCTCCTCCGCCTTCGTTCTCCTCTTGGCGTCTCGTTCGGCTTCGACCTTCTGCCGCTCCGCCTCCTCCTGAGCCTGGCTCTTCTTCTGGGCCTCCTCCTCCGCCTGCAGCCTGAGGCGGAGGGCCTCGTTGGCTTTCTGCCTCCATGTTTCCAGCTCCTGCTCTGCCAGCTTCTGGCTTCTCTGCCTGCTCCTGCTGCCTCCTGGAGGCCGCCTCCGCCTCCTTCCCAGCTGCAGGACGGTGCCCTGCTCTTTTCCTCAGAGGAAGTTCTCTCAGTTCTGTCGTCTTTTGGCTGCAAATGACCTGGCTTCGGATCTGCAAGTGGGCGGCGCGCTCGCTGTGCCACCTCCTCCACCACCTTGATCTGCCTCAGCTTCTCCTCCTCGGCCTGCTTCACGCCGCCTCTCCGCGCCCTCGCCTGCATTTTAACTTTCTGCAGCTCTTCCAGAGCTTTCTGCTTCTGTTTGGCCGCTTCCTTCTCGGTTTTCAGCTTTACGCGCCAGCTCATCTTCAGCGCCTTCTGTCTCCTCTCGCTACCTGCTTATGGAGCCTTCCGCCTCGTCCTGAGCGGCTTTCCTTGAGCTTCTCCGCCTTCTGCTGCTTTGTCTCGGAGGTTCTGTAACTCGGACTCGGCCGTGCTTTTCTGCTTCATCGTCGTTTCCAGCTGGATCCGGATGATGTGGATCTCCTCCTCGATCTTGGTCCGACTGTCCAACGCCTCCTTGAGCTGCTGACTCTTGGACTTGATCTCCTGCTCAGAGAGGCTCCTCAGCTGCTGCAGCTCCTGCTGGATGTTCTGCTTCTGCTTCTCCGAGTCCACGGCCACATCCTGCCTCCTGTCCGCCTCCTCCTTCATCTTCAGCTTCAGCTCTTGGGCCTCCTGCTCTGCTTTGGCCACGGACTTCGCCTGCGCCTCGGCCAGCTGCTTCTGCTTTTCCAGCTCAGCCTGAACCTCTGCCAGTTTTCTTCTTTCTTCTTCTTTTAGTTTTTCTGAAGCTTTCTGTTTTGGAGGAAGCAAAGCGGAAGAGCTGGTTAGAGCTGTTAGATCAGGTCAGAAGATAACGTAAAGCATGCTGGGAGTTAGAGTTTTAGGGCTCTGTCACACCATGACGATTTAGCCAGTTTATGCCCGACATCCCAGAATCTCCTAAAACATTCAGAACTTATGTCCGACGACAGCCTAACTTATGCATAACGTACAGCAGTGTAACGGCATTACGAAGCGTCAGTTAAAGCTGCTTCTCTCAGGAACATCGCTGCCCCCCACAGGAGCAGCGATGCGCCTGCAGGCGCCTGGTCTGCATAAAAAGATTTCTTTGATCGCAGTATTAACCTAGCTGCCCTATAAGCTGGTTTATGCTCACAAACCAGGTCGTCTGCGTGCGTCGCAGTTAATGCAGATATGCCCCGCCCCCTTCCGCAGTCACTCTGCTGCACCTCTAAAAAATTATAGGTGACCTCAGACAGGAGGCCTCTGATTGGTTAAATCTACATCCGCTCTACTCTAGCTGTATTTCCTGTTTGTTTCCTTACGGCTTGTTTTTGTTTTGTCTGACCGCCATGATTGGAAAACGACTGGTGAAGATGGAGCAGCTAGCAGAAGCTGGAGGTGCGAGAATGCTGGGACCCTCTTTTCCACCTGGGATCCTGGCCTTTTTGGCCCTCATGTCCTTCCCGCTGTCGCTCCCCTTCCTCACCGCCTCGGCCGTATCTAGACCCACAGCTATTTCCTGATTGGCCCCTCTGGCGTTGTGGCGTGGAATAACAGCGCAGACCACGCTTTGGGCATAAATCAAAAAATATCTGCAACACGCTGCTGCAGGAGGATAACCAGGCCTTATGATGGGGATGAAGTCTGGAGGAGAACCAACGGTTTCCTCCTGTGAACCGCCTTCCATTACTCATAGTTTCTGTAGAAGCTCGAGTATAAGCGCACGTACGCTGGCATAGATCGGGACGTTCTCGCCAGTATGTCGTGTTTCAGCGTCTTCATAACTTAAACAAAACGCACCCATAACTTATCAAACGTATGCCGGCGTTCTGATGTTTCATACTTCAGGCATTCGCTGGTCTAAAACCGCCAAGGTGAGACAGGAGCTATACTGAATGTTAAAGGCATCAATTATGGAAGCAGTTTATTAAAAACTAAATAAAAAAACTGTTATTGATGGTTATCAAATGTTCAAATAATAAGATTCCATATTTAATAAAAACTTTATCTACTTCTAGAATATATATGATTTAATTATTGCAAGATTTATCTATTTACCTCAAGAGGAATTATTTTATTCATTAATAATTTATCTTAAGCTTTATTTATTTAAAATATATATTTTTTTTGTATAAATAACTTATACTATAATACAATAAAAAGAGAAATATACATTCAGAGAGAAATACTGGAATAAGTATTTCTATATGCATTGAAGCTTTAATTGGTTTCCACTGTAATGAAAGAACAGCGGTGCTTTTATTTCAGTCTATGAGGTTAAAATATTATTTAATGATGTTTAATATTTTACATTTTTTTTCCTTATTGTTACCAGATTTTTTATGACAACTTCCTGGATTGATTTAAATGATGAAATCCTGTTTTGATAATTTCCATCCTATTATTTCTTTATCCCAGTTATTTTACAATTCAGATAAATAAAATAATCTTAATTGACATTTTAATATTAAAGGACTTTAACCTGCAGTAAATGTAATAATTTTACGCGTTCTGGATTCAGGAAAATATCAAAAACATTGAAATGAGTAAAACAAGTAAAATTCAGTTTGAAAATTCAAAACTTGAGATGGATTTAATCATTTGCTTAGATTAATACAAATATTAAGTTGTATAAAAAATAAACTCATAATAAAACCCATGTTTAATTCTGAGAGGATTTATTTTAATATAAAACTTTGTAAGCAGCTCAGAAATATATCCTCTTTCATTTATGTTTGTTTTTTTAGTAAATTTCCAGTCAGCCTCCATTGGGTAGAAAAACAGAAACTGGTTTCATTTTCTGCTGGTTTCACATGAAGCAAACGTCTCACAGCTCGTTTATATAAAGAGAAATCTTTGTCTTTTAGTTTATTAAATCTTTAAATCTTTCTTAAATCTTTAAATCAACCTTTGAAAGAGTAAAATAATAAAGAGGAAATTGTGAGGAAGAACTCAGCAGCATGCAAACACAGAAACATCTAGAAAACATCCATCAGTCTGAAAGGAGGATCACAACAAAAAAAGGTTTTGGAGCAAAAGTGATGCAGCGAAGAGACGAAATAAAAAAAATCCCACACTGACTGAGAACATGAATGCAGCAGGTGGGAGATGAAGCTTGAGGAGGAGCAGGAAGGTTCAGGGTCCCTAGAAATCATTCAGGAGGGAACGCGAACAAGATGGAGTCAAAGGTCAGGAACGGATGAAGGTCAAGGTTAAAAAACGTCCTGCCTTTCTTCGACCTCAATTTTAGTTCTAAGATTTAGGAACAAAAGCTAAATAGAAATGTTTTTACTTTAAATCCAAGCGTTCGTCTATTTTAAGATTTTAGATTGAACTATATTAGATTTATATGACATCCATCCATCCATCATCCATCCATCCATCCATCCAATCCATTCATCCATCCATCCATCATCCATTCATCATCATCCATCATCCATCATCCATCATCCATCCATCCATCCATCATCCATCCATCCATCCCATCCATCCATCCATTCCCATCCATCCATCATCCATCTTAAATCTAAATCTTTTAATCTCAGACTTTTATTCTTTTAGATTTAAAGAAAGTTTTAGTCTATCAAATGTTTATAGATTTAAAGCTGAGATTTGAATTAATCATCAGTACTGCCTTGTGTCGATCTCAGTTTTAATTTCTCTCTGTTAGGTATCATTTTATTGGGAAGTTTCTGCTGAGCCGCTTCTCATTTATTCTCTTCTTTAATTGTAAGGAAAAAAAAGACTTTATTTAGTCCTTATTTAGCTGCAGATTAGCAGAAATAAAATGTTTCTGTGAATTCTGCTGCATCCAGATGTGTGAATGATTCATCTGAGGGTCTGGCTCTGTGAGCTTCAACCACAACCAGCAGAATTCATCAGTGAGCCGAACGTAAAAACGTGTAAAAAGCCGGCAGGGTTGGAGAAAGTCAAACCTCACGGTCTGGTTCTGGTTCCAGCCTGAAAGCGAGAACATCTGCAGATTTTATAGAAGGAAATTAAAAACGATGAAGATATTCCTGAGAGATCAGAAAATGTTCATCCAGTTAAACAGATTTCATCCAATTATCCTCCAGGTTCTAGCATCAGATTAAAAGGATTTAAATCTTCAACCTGTTAATTATTGAGGTCAAAGGTCAACATAAATTCGCTGTTATGGAGGTCAGATAAACTTTAATCGTGTTTGAATCTGGACTTTTGTCCTTTTTTAATCCCAGTTCTAAACGTTTGGGAAGACGACTGTCGGCCTGCTTTATCTAGGATCTGGGTTCAGGATCAGGGTCCAAGTGGACCAACCAGCTGGGTCCTAGGAGGACCAGGTTCACCGGCCTCAGAGAAACCAGCGTGACATCATCCTGGTCCGGATCCAAACCAAACCTTCAACACGCTGCAGTCCACAAGGACAAAGCAGACGTCCTCTGAACAGACGGGACAAATGTTGAGATGCTTGTTCAGAACGAGGACTTCTGACCTAACAGGTGAAAAACATGGAGGAGGTAGCATCATGCTGAGGGATCGGCTTCACAGCCACGGTGGGGCCCGGGTGCATCAAAACACTCCAGAACTGCCCCTCAAATCAGCAGCTTTTAGGCTCAGTCTGATGCGTGGTGACCTCGGACATAAACCCAACGCGGTTCTGGATGGCCGCAGGCTAGCAGCTTAGCGGACTAGCGGCTTAGCGGCTGAACGCTTAGCGACTACTTGCTTAGCGGCTAGCACCGGTACTGGAGCAGGGAAGGCTACAGAAGGGTAGGAATGTTTTAAACTCTTCTCCTGAAAAACCGGCGAGTGAAATTCTGATTCAGAGATTTCCAACAGCTGAAACTAAAG
Source organism: Cyprinodon brontotheroides (assembly GCA_018398635.1). NCBI lineage: Eukaryota > Metazoa > Chordata > Actinopteri > Cyprinodontiformes > Cyprinodontidae > Cyprinodon > Cyprinodon brontotheroides. The sequence continues at coordinate 1,576,175 of JAGKQL010000026.1, forward strand.
CCGGATCTGAATGATTCACTGAGACCTTTGAACCTTCCTTCGCACAGACAGGAAGTGATGCAATGAGCCAGGGATGGGGAGGCTGCCGCTGGTAAATACCTGGAAGCTTTGGGGTAAACTCATGTGAACGTTTTTCACCATGCAGTCGTTTCAGAGGAGGAGCCAAACAGAAGATAAAGTTAGAAACAAAGAAAAAGGTCAAATAATGGCTGAGAGGCAGGAAGCAGGAGGGAAGCCTCCTGACCAGCAGGTGGAGCTAAATTAAACTGGGTTTCCTGGTTCCTGACTGGGTTTCATGCTTTAAATGAAGGACGTCGGGTTTTACTTGCAGCGGGGATGAAAAACGGGATGAAGGTGTTTTTGCTTCATCACCGTCTGCAGACCGTTTCCTGTCTCCCTACGTGTGGAGGAGGAGGAGGAAGAAGAAGAGCGCGGCGGGCGGCGGCGGACTCACCTCGTCGTCCTCCAGGCGGCGCTGCGTGTCTGTGATGAACCTGATGTACTGGTTGGTGAGCGTGTATCAGCTCGCTGTAGCGGGTTCTCAGGGTCACATACTGCAGACAGGCAGAGACAGACGGCGGGTTAGAGATCCGGATCAGACCGGTTCTCCTGCTCATCGCCTCAGAAGAAAGTTCTGATCTTTGAACCCAAATCAGCAGAAGGTGGTGATCCAACGACGGCCATCTACAACAAGTTCATTCATTCATCTAATCCATCCATCCATCCATTCCATCATCATCCATCCATCCATCAATCATCCATCCATCCATCCATCCATCCATCCATCATCCATCCATCCATCCATCCATCCAACATCATTCATCCATCCATCCATCTAGCATCCATCTTCATCCATCCATCCATCCATCCATAACATCCATCCATCCATCCATCCATCCATCATCCATCCATCCATCCATCCATCCATCATTCATCCATCATCCATCCATCCATCCATCCATCATCCATTCCATCCATCCATCCATCATCCATCCATCCATCCATCCATCCATCTATCCATCCATCCATTTCATCCATCCATCATTCATCCATCCTCCATCATCCATCCATCCATCCATCCATCCATCATCCATCCATCCATCCATCCATCCATCATCCATCATCCATCCATCCATCCATCATCCATCCATCCATCCATCATCCTACCCATCCATCCATCATCCATCATCCATCCATCCATCCATCATCAACATCCATCCATCATCATCCATTCATCCATCTCTCTCATCCATCCATCCATCCATCCATCTCATCCATCCATCCATTCATCCATCATTATGACATCCATCCTCCTATCATCCATCCATCCATCCATCCATCTATCCATCCATCCATCCATCCATCTATCATTCATCCAGTCATATTATCCATCTCATCCATCCATCCATCCATCCATCCATCTGATCCATCTCCTATCATCCATCCATCCATCCATCCATCCATCCATCCATTCCATCCATCCATCCATCCATCCATCCATCCATCATCATCCATCCATCATCCATCCATCCATCCATCCATCCCATCATCCATCCATCCATCCATCATCATCCATCCATCCATCCTCCATCATCCATCCATCCATCCATCCAACGATCATCCATCCATCTATCAATTCCATCCATCCATCCATCCTCCATCCATCCATCCATCCATCCATCCATTCCATCCATCCATCCATCCTTCTCCATCCTATCCATTCATCCATCATTCATCCATCCATTCATCTATCATCCATCCATCTATCCACCAATACCCATTCATCCATTCATCTATTCATCATCCATCCATCATCATCCATCCATCCATTCATCCATCTATCCATCCATCTGATCCATTCATCATCCATCCATCCATCCATCCATCCATCTCTTCCTTATTGTACTAAAGTTTATTTTTATTTTTTACTGTTTGTCTCAAAGTTCCCATTTATTCAATCTGTGGGAACATAAAGCATTAAAATCAAATCCAAATAGTCAGGGAAAAGATCAGCTTATGTGGTAACTGGAATGAGGATGAGGAGGATGAGGAGGAGGTATGGCGCCACTGCAGCAGGTGTGAAGGGTGCAGCTGAGAGGAGGGGTTGCGAACCTCCTGGATGATGTCGCCTGAAGCACACTCCATCCTGGGTTTCTTTCAGAGGAGAAGCCATGGGATCCTGCAGAGCTCTGGTAGGTCAGGACCAGCAGCTCGTAATCCTTCAGAACACAGAGTCCAAACCCGTCAGAACTCCGAAAGAAACCCTGGTTCCCATGGAAACCTGCAGCTCTCAGCTGTTACCTTCACTGAATCGATGCACGCTTTGGCATTTTTCTGACAGCTTTGGACTTCTTTTTCATTTTTTCTCAATTTCTCCAAGAGTTTCTGAAGAACCAACAGACTGACGTTAGGCTCCGATCGACCTTCACAGAACATCACAGGCCGCCAGTTAGGTAAAGCTCACTACCTTCTCCTCTGCCAGCTGCTCCCTGAGAGCCTTCCCTTCCTCCATGGGCACAGACTGGATCTTCTCCTGCCGCCTGCCGCGCTCCTCCCAGCCATCGGATCAGCCACTCGTAGCTTTCCTTGTAGCTCCTCATCCGGGCGCCCCAGGAGGTCCAGCTCCCGCAGCCGCAGGTCGATCTGAGCTGAACAGAGCCTGCCAGCGCTTCCAGGAGGCCGCCACCAGCTGCCGGTAGTGATCCAGCTCGCCGTCGCGCCGCCGCGGGATCCTGCTCATCTTGTCGCTGATGGCCGCCGCCTTGCGGAGTCGGGCCCTGCAGCCGGGTCGAAGACGCCTTGTCGGCCTCGCTTCAGCCCGCACGCCTGCTCAGGGAAGAGAGGGAGGCGGTCATCGGAAGGCGTGAACAGACGGCGCTCCTCAGCCAGCCGACGGCTACCTTCATAGCTGGCCGCCGCCGCTCCTACCCCACCTCCTTCTCACACGGGCAGGGAACCTGTGCTGACGCTCCCAGGCTGACGGGTCTCAGAAGTTCTTCAGCGCAGTCCTCAGCGACGTTAGTGTTCCTGATCACCAGTTTCGACGGCTCTTCAGCCTGGAAAACAAGTTCACGGCTCAGAGAATCCCAGACCGTCGGCAGGGAGGGAAGGGTCGGTGGGTGAATACACTTCATTTAAAGAAACTTTTTAATTATTGTTTTTTCCAGTGAGAATAGATTCAAACTACTTTTACCCCGCTGATCACAGTAAATATAGCTGCCATTGTTCCAGGCAAAAGAAAGGATAGGGATAGGGTAGCTTCGGCCAACGCCAAGTATCAGACCCGCTTTAATACTAACGCAGCAAAGATGCTTCAGCTGCACGTCAGAACTAAACTGTAGAAGCATCAGAAATGAAGTAGCACGCTGCGTTTTTGCTGCTCCTGCTGCATCGGTCTGAACGTAGCATTAGAGCAGAAAGTCTCCAATAATGTAAATCAGTTTATTAATTGATCAGATTCCCTCTTAGAGCGAATAAATGCATTTTTGCTGTTTTGGAACTGTGCTAAAATCCCATTTCCTCCTAGCTCACTGCCTCCTAAAACCTCTGTGGAACAAACATGCTTTAACTGATTCAGTCCAAATCTGCTTGAGTTTTAGTCAAGATGTGGATCTATAAAATCTGAGTTCATCCAGAGGTTCTAATAGGCTTTCATTGTTGTTGAAATAATTATGTATAAGATACTTAATGTTTGTTCTTATGATGTATAATGTGTGACATATTACTGATCCAGAGAGGTGTTGCACAAGCAGTATAGGTTTTAACTATCAGGAAGTATTGCTCAAGCTTAACAAAACCAGGAGGTTCTCGGACCATTTGACCGCAAGACAATTAAATGCAAATTGACCTGTTCACTGAGGCTGCAAATTTAATTGTATTTCTTGTTTCCTATTCCTTCTAGCGCAACCTCAGCTTGTGTAACTAGGGAACCCCCCTGACTTTAATAAATAGCGAGGAGAAAGCTGAAGACTGGCAGAGTAGGGTGGAGATTTGTACACTATGCAGTCTCTTCCTACTCTCCTCGTGAGTAAAAAGAATTCTGACTCTGTGCCTTTCTTTCCTTGTTTTACAGTGTTATAGGTGTTAGACCTGACAATGGTGCTTTTCAGTTTATTTTGGAAAAAAATGTGGTGAGACTGAATATTTTAAATTTTTTCTTTGTTTAATCACCTATAAATCAAACATGGTGACATTTAAAATAATGGTTCCACCTGAAAAATATTCCTCGATGCCTTTCTGTCGTACAAATACAAACTATTGTATTTCTAATGTATAGTTTGGGAGCTGCTCTTAAATTAATTCAGATGTAATTTCAGGCGGAATTTGCTCCTAAGAGCTTCTGGGCTGAAGGGGTTAAAGAAGCACTAACTTGTCCAGGTAGACGGTGGACAGTCCGTAGACGTGCTCCATCTTCTTCAGGGTGACGTCCAGCTCGGAGCGCAGCATCGGAGCAGAGCTGGACTGCTGAGGAGATGCCAGGACCTCCTCCGTCTTCTCAGCGATGGAGCCGAGGTCCTTCTTCAGGCCCTCCAGCTCCGACTGGACCTTCTGTCATGGAGACACAGAAGCAGGACAGTTGGAGAAGAACAGAATCCTCCAGAACCTGCTGCTCGGCTCTGCTGATACCATCTGCTCCGTGGTCTTGGCGGCGCAGGCTTTCAGCGGTTCCTTGTCCAGCGGCTGCCGCAGACGCGTCACCGTACGGTTCTCGCAGCCCTCCAGCCTCAAACGGAGGTCTTTGATCTTCGTCAGGTAGGTCTTACACACCGACTCGTCCTGCTCGCCTGGTTGGAGAAAACACACCAGATCCATCAGGAACAAAAGCAACGATTTGACCTTCCAGAAAGGACCGAGGAAAACATTTAATCTCTCATCAGTTTCAGTATTTTTGTTCATTTCTACATTTTAGGCCCTAAGATTATGGAGTCATATTTTTCCATTATTGTTGCAAAGAACATTTTCTGTCACTGGAAAAAAAAAAAAAAAAAAGCAGTCCAGAAATGAAAATCGTATCTGTTTTCACGTAAGTTCATTTTTTCAAATTATTATTTTTTTTATTTTTTACTTTTTTTTTTATTCAACTTTTCTGATTAAGCTTTATGTATTTCATTCTTTTCAGATCACATGTTCTTCAATTCTGGGGGCGGCCATTGAGGAGCAAAGACGCATTTCTATTGGCCAGCTGGACGACAGCGAAAACATCGTATTGGTCGACTGCGAAGTAAAGACATAAGAACGCAATTTGGGAAACTTTATGAAAAACATTTGAAAAAACAAAATTTTAAAATATAAAATATATTTAAAAAATAAAACACATAATATAAATATATATATATATATATATATAAAAATTTGAATGTATAGGATATATTAAGAAATATATAATATAAAATATATAAAAAATACAATTTGAAAATATAAAATATATTTAAAAATATGAAATATCTAATATAAAATCTTTATTGATTGAGAAGTTTTTCCAAGTTAAAATTCTGGATTGCAATTTTTTAAAACATATTGTTTGCAACAATAATGGAACAAAATTCCCCCCATACAGACATCCCAGAACCAGTTTCCCAGTAGCTGAAGCTTCTCCTCCCTGAGCTTCAGACAGTGAGCTGCCTGCAGCAGGAGCGGATCCAGTCGATGATGCCGGATCCTTTCTGACTGATTCAGGAACTGATCAGGATCTGTTTGAACGTCCCGCCGCGTCTTAAGTAGGCGTCACATTAGAAACCAACAATAAATGAATCAAAGAGCTTCCTGCCATCCGCAGGTGAGGCCTACACTCGGATCAGAGCCTCCATCATTTGCTCCACTCATTAAATCATTCGGGGTTAATAATGACAGATTCTCAAACATGCACAGACACACGATCAGAGCGGTTAGGATGGTTTAGAGAGGACGGTTAAAAACAAAGCACACTCAGTCCCACTCAGCCAATCACAAGCTGCCGCCGTAGACCCGGTTCCTTACCTGCTCTGGGCGGCGCGAAGCCTGCAACGGGAACCCGACAATCATTTCACTCACTGATCACATGGTGTCAAAAACAGAAATAATGAGATGAGGTGGAGGGTGAGCAGCCGGACCCGAACAGAACCAACCTTGCTCTGCAGAGCTGACCATGGTCTGGTAGTGCTGGTTGGCGCGGTTGTAGTTGGACTCCACCTGCATTCGGTCCTCCGCCCCGAACATCTGGGAGTCCTGGCTGTCCCTCAGGAAGTCCTGGTAGTGCTGCTCCAGGTTCCTCAGAGCCAGCCGGTACTCGTCCACCCGCAGAGTCTTAAACTGGACCGGAGAGGTTAGAGGAAAGGTCAGAGCGGGTGTTTTTCTCATCTACACCGTCTCAAATATGAAACAACACGAATACATTAACTCATCTATCTTAAAGCATCACCAAGACTTCTAGAATGCGGTTTAACTGGCTTTGGTTATTAACATGGACGCCGCAGTGGCTGCTGCTGCGTAACGTCCACGACAGCCGCTCACACATACTAGGTCTACAACATCAGCCCGAGTGATGCAAAAACACAAACATAAAACAATACAATAAAGAATCCATAAAAGCTCCATTACCCCATTTACACTACCCTCTAAAAACCGATCCATGCGAGTCGGTCCAAGCTTCCGGATCAGTTAACCAGGCCGAGCCTCCGTTCTGTTGACGTTTACACATCACGCTACCTCGCCTCCTAGTGACGATCTGTGGTATTACTGCCAGTATTGAAGGAGGAAATCAAGCAGTTGGTGGCGGTAATGCACCAAAAGTTGTTTGCCAACCGCCATAAAAACACAAGAAGAAGAAGGCGAAGAAGGAGGGAATCAAGCAAATCCAAATGGCGGCGCCCGTCACATTCAGAAAGTTATGCTTTATTATTATTGCTGTGCTTCGGTGTTATTATTTAAAATGTTGCGTGAGAAGATTTGGATTGTTGTTTATAGTTGAAGAAGAAGTTGTTCTTCTTCTTCTGTTTCTGGAGGGGCATTACCGCCACCTACTGGAATGGAGTGTGAATCGCGATGTGCAGCCAGCAGAGATGGGAAGTAACTTAAGTACAAATACTTCGTTACTGTACTCAAGCAGATTTTTCTCTGATATTTTTACTTTTACTACTTATTTTTTATGGCGACTTTTACTTCTACTCCTTACATTTACGCATAAAATTGGCTCAGTTACTTCTTTAGTTCTGAATCATTTCAATGGAGTTACTGCTATTATTATTTTTCACGCCATCATGTACCAAATTCAATCTAATTGGATGGGAATCTACGTTGCATTTGGTGCACCACTTTCACTCATGTAAGATGAATCGACAGATTCGGGCGGTATTCATTGGCGGCAAATCATTGCAGCAGTGGTATGTGGCGTTAGCATAGTAAAGCATGGACCCGCTGAGATGATTGAAAATGAACACAACGGAGATCTAGTCCTTATTAGCAGACATCCATTTAAAATGTAGACAACGGCATTAAGAAAAAGTGGTTTCTACTTTACCCTTTTATACTTTTCCCAGTAAATTTGAAATTCTGATTTTTTATTTGCTTTTTACTTGAGTAAAGAAGTTTACGTCAGTACTTTCCACTTTAGAAAGAGTATTTTTAACACAAGTATCTGTACTTTTACTCAAGTGCGGAAAGTGAGTACTTTTGCCATGCTCTGTGCCGAAATGTTTCGCTTTAAGTCAACAGACTGAAATCAGTGCTTTCCAGCAGCTCTACTGATACTAAACATCTCAACCTGACAACAATGCAGGTAAGACAGGAAACTTTAGCGCTTTCGGGGTGCTGAAACCCCATCATTCATTCCGATACATATTTTTTGCAAAATTATCAAACATAAATTTGCCAAATATAAGAGAAACATCGTAGTTTGGTGTAAAGAAAACATTTAGTTTTTATTATAATTTAGTTTGTTACCAGGATTTTACCGTTTGAAGAAATAGAAAATGGCACCATATGCCAACCGTCACTAGGAAGGAAGGGCTATATATGCTGCATCATTTAGGTAGTTAACTTTAGATTACTGCATGACTTATTTACTGTCACAGGAAGGAGCTTAGGGGGCCGGTATGATTTAAGGCGGGTCGGTCCTCGCACGCTGAAATCAGGACCGGCCCACCGGGCAGATGCCCAGGATCACAGAGGACCAGTCTGAGCCTGGGTCAGAGAACCGGGGAGGAGCCAGAACTGAAGCTCCGCCTCCAAACGGCTTCAATAAAAAGAAGCAAAGCAAAACATCTTTGGTAAATGAAAAAAAATCCAGAATATCTGAAAAAGGTTTTAATCAAAAAAGGTTTTTAGAACTTTGACATTTATTTTTTGAATAAAAAAAAAAATCTTTTTAACAATAAAAATTGAGTCCAGACCAATTGGTGCTTTTATTTCTGCTTTTAGTGATTTGATTGGCTTTAAATTGGATTATTTCTTCTCTTCTACTCCTGCTTCTGGTTTAAATTTGATTTATATATAAAGTTCAAATGTGGAAATCCAACAATTTAATCCACATCTTAGTTCATGAGAATTTAATCACAATTTAATGACTTCTCACAGGAAAAGTCCAACGTTTCTTCCTGTAATAACTGGGGCCAGTGGGAGCTAGCAGCGAACGCCTCCTGAGACACTCCATGTCTGTGTGGCACCGTGTGCGTTGCGGTTACCATGGTGATGTTCCAGGAGTTGATGATGTGGATGTCTCTCATCAGGTACTGCCAGGATAACAGACTCTTCAGGTCCACAGACATGGTCTGCCAGGTGGTCTGCAGCCTCTGCAGGTTCCCGTCCAGCCTGAAGGAGACCAGCTGGAGGTTAAACCGGCTTCTGCACAATCAATCAGCAGCCATCTTTTTAGCTAACGTAGCAGCTAGCTGCTAACAGGATAACCTGATCAGCTCGTTTCTGTGACACATTTTTAGTTTTATAAATGATTGTTTGTTTTCTAAACACCAGTTTTGTAAAGTAATTTCTTAATGGAGAAAAAAGATGAAAATGCAAAAACTATTTTAATTTGAATTTTTTCTAAATATTTCTACCTGCTGGACAACAAACTAAAATCATAAAATAGCAAAACAGTCTATTCTGTACAAGAAAAAAACATCAATAATAATAATAATAATAATGAAATAATCTAATTAAATAATTACGCTCTCATATAATCTCCCAGGTATTTAAATTTTAGCGCGTTTATGTTTTTCAGCCTCCAGAGGATTTCTTCAGCCAAGTTTGAGGAGCTGAACAGTCGATTAATTCAGGTGGCAGTTTTAAAAAAAACAGTTTAAAACCAACAGTCCAGTTTGAGTTTAAACGGTTAAAGTTTAAGCTTTTCATTTTTGTTCTTTCCTTTTAAAGTCTCTCTAATATTTATCCTTTAACGTGCTTCAGCATCAGACAGGAAAACCCTATAAATTCCTCCCAGGGGCCATTTTGGGCCCCGGGGCCTCACTATGGAAACCCCTCCCTCATCTCTTTGGCGTCCTCTGCCTCAGCTCATGTTTTTGAGCAACATATTTATAAATTGTTATAAAATTACAAGAATAAAGTTGTATTTTATGACAACTCTTGCAAGAGCAAAAATGTTTATTAATGTTTTTATAACACCAGATATTTTTGTATGAATATGCAACGCTAACATATAAGAAACAATCTAAATGCAAAATAAATATTAGAGGGGATCCATAAGTCAAATACACATTACTGTATTTTACACAGTTAGGTTTTACCACAAAGCTGCGCTAAAAAGGAGAAGCAAAGTATAAATAAAATTCACATCTTCTGTAATAAATGATCAATATAATAGTGATTAATTTACTTACTTTTATTAAATTACTTCCATATTTGTTCACATAAAACTATTTATTTTATCTGCGCCATGGAGGGAATCTAAAAGGTACGGAAGAGGATTAGGGCCAGTGGGGAAAAAAAAATTAACTGAGTTTTAAATTTTATTTCAGTTTAGTATGGGGAAAAATCTCAGAATTCTGAGATTATAGTCATAAATCTGAGAAAAAAAGTCATAAATCTGAGAAAAAAAGTCATAATTCTGAGAAAAAAAGTCATAATTCTGAGATTAAAGTCAGAATTCTGAGGAAAAAGTCAGAATTCTGAGATTAAGTCCAAATTCTGAGATTCAAGTTCAAAATTCTTAGATTAAAGTCATAATTCTAAGATTAAAAGTCAAAATTCTGAGAAAAAGTCATAATTCTGAGGAAAAAGTCATAATTCTGAGATTTAAGTCAAGAATTCTGAGAGTTTAAAGTCAAGAATTCTGAGATTAAGAATCAATAAAAGTATGAGATTAAGAGTGCTAAATCTGAGGTTAGAGGTGATAAAGGGCTACCTTGGAAAAGAAATCAGAATTTACGGGGATAAGAGTGCAGAGGTACTTAGATTAGAAGTCAGGGAAGTGCGAGAAAAATTACGAAATTCTGCAAATTCCAAGGAGTGTTAAGCAATTACGAGGATTAAAGTCAGAATTCTGAGATTAAAGTCAGAATGCTGAAGATTAAAGTCAAGAATTCTGAGAAAAAAAGTCATAATTCTGAGATTAGAGTCATAATTCTGACTTTGAAAGTCATAATTCTGAGATTAGAGTCAAGGCCTGTGATTAAAATAAGAACTGCAGAAAAAGAATCAGAATTCTGAGATTAAGTCAGGAATTCTGAGAAAAAGTCAGAATTCTGAATTAAGTCAGAATTCTGAGATTAAAATCAGAATTCTGAGATTAAAGTCATAATTCTGAGATAAAAGTCATAAATCTGAGAAAAAAAAAGTCATCTGAGAAAAAAATTCTGAGATTAAGTCAGAATTCTGAGATTAAAGTCAGAATTCTAAGACAGAGATTTAAAGTCAGAATTTCATACTAAACTGAAATAAAATAAAAAAAAATTAGCTAACTTTTTTTTTCTTCCATTGGCCCTAATCCTCTTCCTCCGTAAAAAGGAGTAGTAAGGCTAGGTTAGAGATTTTTTTTCTATTTCAGAAGAATAAAGTCGCAACATCACCAGAATAAAAGTCGTGAAATTACGAGAATTAAATGCGTATTTTCACGACAACTCTTCCAGAATCCCTTTCTTCCCTAAAATGAGGAATGTGGAGCATCATGTGAAGTTATACTTAAGCACGGTTTGACCAATCAGGAAATCTTTTAGCAGCAGCATCAAACTGGGCAGGATGTCAAAGTGGACTCGGATGCTGATTGGTGGAGCTGGTCGGACATCATCTGCTGGGCGGAGCTCCAAGCCTTCTTTCTGAAACTGGTTGCTTTATAACGACTTCATTCTGTAATGTTACGACTTTATTCTCAAAATAAAAAAGTCTCTAACTGGCCCTGATGCTCCATCGTAGGAATCAGTCGGTAAAATAGCAAAACGCTTCTGATTTAGTTTGAGGTGTAATGAGGTCACCCCTCGGGGTCATCCTACCCGGCAACCAGGTTGACGGCGTCCTTATTGGTGGGCGGCACCAGGAAGCAGATGGACGGCACCGACGCCTCGCTGCCTTTGTCGTTCAGAACTCTCCAATTAAACGGCTGCGAGTTGTTGAGCAGGGCGCACTCGTCTCCTCGGTGGACGGTGATCTGCAGGAAGAGCAGAACCCGGATCAAAGCCGCCTCCGGGTGGCACGCTCCATCGGGAGGGACCCAGACGTCCCGCTTACCTCCATCTGTTTGAAGTCGCAGACGGCCTGGATGGGCAGTTTCCCCTTGATGGCGCTGGCGGGGTTCCGCGGCTTCAGCTGGACCACGGTCTTGGCTCGCCGCTTCAGGCCTTCCAGGTGAGTTTGAAACTCGGCCAGCTGCTCCTTCTCATCCTGCAGTCAAAGAGTTTAACAGAGAGGATGTGCTGGTGTTCTGTCAGATCAGGATACCCACAGTCAATATGCATGAAAATACACTTTAAACTACCTCAGCGGGCGTCTATCCCTTTAGTCACAAAAAAACTATTGAATTACTTTTTGTTGGTTTTTGAAGCGTGTGGTGATCTGACCTTAAATAGTTTTAAGTCTATTTTTCGTACAAATCTGAAGGGATAAACTAAATAAACTAAAGGGATAAACCGGTATTGTCTATGGTGGTGATGGGTCCAGTAACACTGAAGCGTTGGTGCATTTCTGGAGCCCATAGAGTAAAAAAAACACTGTATTGGTGCACGTGTTGTTTTCAGAAAGTCATGTGACCGATCCAGGAGTCGTTTCTAACTGACTGATTCACTAAACTGGGTTTATCCTGGTGAAAGATTCTCTGTCATCCAGGTCATAATCATCCCAGAAAAGCTAAAAATCAATCCTCTGGACTTTGTTTCCAAGTTTGAAGGCGTTCTCGCACCATCCAGGAAGATTTTTCAATCAAAATGTCAGAAATAGCGTTTGGAGTCCAGGTTTTATCCAGCAGCCCAACAAAAGCCTGGTTTAGTTTAGAAAACATGCAAATAAAGCTTGGATAAGCGGGCCCCCACTAGTGGAATGGGGTTCGTTTGGCTTCTTTGTTAGCCTCACAATGCCCCATACCTGTCTATGTCTCTGAAAGGGGTCCATTAGAGGGAATGGACTGGCCTGGATGAATGGGTGGGAGTCTTCTGTTCTCCTGTAAAGGGGTTGGAGCTGCAATGATAGCAGGAACCAGTGTCTTTAAGATCCTTCTTTTTATTGGAGGCTTGGATTCAAATCCCAGCAATAACCTCATAGTCTCATTGCAAATGCAGTGAAAGGAGATCACATCTAAACACTTTCATGCCTTGAAAAGGTACTTCTCTCATAACATATTTCACAACTTGGTGACAAATATAGATTTATTTAAGAAAAGTTATATAATATAGCTTTAATCTGTATATGAGAGAGAACAAAGAGAAATTATTGGCTTTTTTTTCAGTTTTACACATTCTACAGAATTTTGCACATTGTTTTGAAATAGCACATTTAAAAACAACAGAAATGTTTGTACTGTTCATGAACGGCAGAGAAACAGAAGTACTAAATAAAGATGTTAAATGTTTAGTCCAGTTCTGTGTGTTAAATATCTAGGTGTTTTTTATGTGAATGTGGGAATTTTAGATCAATTTTTGTGATTTTGATCATGTTTCACATTTTATTGTCACATACTGACGCTGGGTCTTGGTCTTGACTTGGTCTGAGTTGCCTAAAGTCTTGGTCTTTTGGTCTGACCCTAAAAGTCTTGGTCTTGACTTGGTCTCCGGTTGGGTGGTCTTGACCACAACACTGCGGGAAGTAATCCACCTGTTCTGAATTGGGAAGGTTTTGAAAACTGAAATCTGTTCTCCCCCACCCACCCTCTGTTTAAGGCTAACAAAGATGGCTTCCTTCACCCCTCTTTTTTTTTTTTCCTATTACGTGTTTTTCTCTGGCCAGAAGTTTGATGGCAAATCCTCCCTCTTCAAGTTGGCGATCACTGCTGGAAGATGGCAGGAGGGAGTGCTGGCTATATTTGGGTAAAATGGCGGCTCCCAGACTCGTGATCATGCACGGAAAATTATTGTTTTTATTTATTTTTACTAATTAAGCGCTAAATTCATTACATCACTGCCGCGTATTAGTTTTAGGTATAAATAATGATCCATTATTGATTATTCTCTTATGAACGGACTTTTCCTTTAAAGGTTTTTTTAACTTTAAATCTTTTTTAATCTTTTTTCTTTTATCCATTTTTTATGTGTAGTATGAAATCAGTTTATTTTCCAAATAATTATTTAGTTTCACTTTTTCTTCTGTTTTGAAAAGAAAGTATTTTTGAGGAATATTTTTGGCCCAAACTGAGGCTCCGTACGTTCCAGCATCCAAACAGTAATGAAACTGTGACGCAGCTGAACAGCTTAAATACGATGAACTCACAGCGGCGTCCTGCAGCAGATCCTCCAGCCGCGTCACGGTGACGGAGCGGTCGCAGGTGTACTTCCTCTTCATCACTTCCTGCATCTTCTTCATCCTCTCCTCAGCCTCTCTCACATCAGCAAAAAACTGCATAAAAACAAACCAAACAGGTTCAGACCTGAAGAGACGTCTGAGCTTTCAGCGACTTGACTTCGTGTTCCGGGTCGCGACTCTTCATCCCGGCTCCTCTTCCCGCCGTAGGTCAGAGGTCGTACCTGGAAGTAGGCTGTGTTCTCCTTCAGGTGCGTCTCGATGCAGCAGCACAGCTGGAGGAGCCAACTCCACTGAGTCTGCAGCGCCGCCGTGAAGGCCTGAGGAGGAGGAGTCCATGTTTCAGGGAACATTTCTACAACAGGAGGAGGAGTCTGTAGACCACAGCGGCGCAGACCGTCTCACCTCGATGGTCTGCCTGGCGGGGTGTCCGTCCCGCAGCAGCTTGTCTCCTGTGGCCTGAACTCCGTTCACCTTCTTCTCCCGGAGCTCCAGTTCCCTCATCAAACCCTGCAGCAGAGGAGGAACAGGCGCGGGAGTCAGCGAGAGTCAGCCCCCGCCAGCTGCAGGAACCGACAGAAACCTTCGCAGCCACAAAGACGACATGTTTTACCGTACCGAGTAGCTTTCCTTCTTGGAGGCCATGTTGGTGTTCCGCTCGCTCCAGTCGAAGTTCACCTCCTCCTCCTCTTTCTCGTTGAGCCACATCAGCTCCTTGGTGGCGGCGCTGACGAAGGCGTGCAGCTCCGCCAGGAAGCGCAGACGAGCCTTTGAGGCGTTCTGCAGAGAAACCAAACCCTTATTTCTCTGGGACAGTTCCCCGGGAAGCGTTCGCTCCGTTACTCACCAGCAGCTTTCCATTTTTAGCAGCTCCAGTTTCCCCAGATAATCACGGTACGCAGCTTTACTGGCGGGAGAAATCTGACTCTGGAGAACATCAGAAACAGGATTCAGCCTCGCTTCCTCTCATCACTCTGAGGAAGGTGTTTGCTGTCCATCCTACCTCATCGGCCTTCGCCCGTTCGATCTTGGAGCGGAACTCCTCCACGGACTGGTGCAGGCCGCGGTGGCTGCCCAGCTGCGCCTCCACGTTGGGCAGGTCGGAGCCCCACTCGCCTTCATCCACGCGCCGCTGGTTCTCCTCCACCCAGCCCAGCAGGTCATGGACGTAGCGCAGGGTGACCTCATCCAGCTCTGGTCGCCTGCTGGAGGACTCCTTCAGGCCGGGGGTCATGGAGACCCGGGTGATGGGGATCTGGGTGATGGGGATCTGGGTGATGGGGATCTGGGTGGGAGGTGGTCACACCCGACTTCAGCCGCAGGTTATATTCACTGCGGACGTTTACGAGTCTCTCATGGAGACGATAAACTCTAAAGGAAAAGAAATAAAGGTAAATGTTGGAACAAATAAAAGAAATTCTCCATCCAGCCACCTCGTTTTCCGGTCCATAAGAACTTTGAAAGTCCTGTGATAATTAATGTCGTTCTCTACCTGCGGTACATCTGTTCCGCCTGCAGGTGGCGTCCATCTTTCAGCCGCTGAACGTCATCGAAGAGGAAGCGGATCATTCCCTCTGCTTTCTCCAGGTCGGCCTCCACCTCTGCCGTGTGCTGAGCAGGTTTGCCGGCGCTCATCATCCTCACATCCTGCAGAAAACAGGAAGATCCTCCAGACTCACAATCAACCATCATGCATGTTTCTAAGGCTGTGGAAAGGAAACCTCTGACAGAAAACAAACATGCTGAAAGGTTTGGGATAGGCTTTGGTCTAAAGGTCAAAAAAAACAAAAAACATCAGTGTCTAAATAAATTAAAAAAATATGCTGAATGTGGCTCGATTCATTGATCAGAACTCCTCCAATCAGGATCCTAAAGCAGAAAACACTGATCCTGCTGTTTAAACTCTCACAGATCATCACATGACATCACATGTGAATAATACAGATGAGCCAAAAGTGCTAAATTGATGATGTACATGTGATATACATGGATTTATTACATTGTTTTGGTGATTATATCTTACATATCTGATAATCCATGCAATATTATATATATATATATATATATATATATATATATAGACATGACACACACACACACATTCCTCGTTTTCCAGCCACTCTTTAGCTTCTTCTCCTCCTCTCAGCTTCTTTTCGAACATACAGCCTTTATGATCAATCGCACTTTAACCAGTTATATTCTATATCTGGATGAAATTCATTTTCTAAACGTATTTTTTTTTTAATAAAGCATTTTTAATGCCACAATAATCACATTTAATGACTTTAATGCCAATTAAGGGCTTAATTTAAAAAATTATAATTGAATGATTTTTAATGACCCGTTAGAACCCTGATATAACCTGTAATATATTTCAGCTTATTACTTTTTCTAATGAGAAATAGAACAAACGCTACAAAAACGACAGAATCATCCACTTAATAAAGAATTACTACTCAAACAATCACAAACATTAAATCCATCCTAAACTGTGATGTGATTGCATCATCTGGTTTTCAACCAGCTTTTTTCTAATTAGTGGTTTAGTTGAGATTTACTAGTTTTTAGTTTTTAAATAAAAAGAAATAAAATTGAAAAAATGAAATGAAATATGTTTGACGTGGAGCTAAAAGATTTCTGTTAATAAAGTCTTTTGTTTTGAATTTATTCCATATATGTGCAGAATTATCTATTCAACCATGATATGAGCTCCACTTCACTTTTATCTGTTGTTCTAACTCACAGCCAGTAGGGGGCGCATGTTCATCAGCAATAGATGACAGTCTGAATTAAATAAGATGTTTACCACCCCTGTTTGGGCAATAAATATATTAAAGCTGCACAGTAATGTCATGTGCTGGTTATCTGATTTCTTCTTATGTAGAATAGTATTTAAATGTTAAATTAAACAAGAACTTTTCTTTGTTTTTCTATTTTAAACTTCTGGGAAAATAAATTCTCATATTTTCATCGTTGGCTTTAAATTAATGAATGAATGACACACAGATTGTTTTGTTTAGAATCCAAATACAAAACTTTTCTTTAGTTTCAGCAATAAAAGAGTGAATTTTTTTATTTTCTATTTTTCTATGCGACAAAAATCATCTATAAAAGGATGATTTCCTCACATAATGAGCCTGGATCGGGTCACATGTGATGAAAACAGATATTTGGGGATTTTAAATGGACCAAACGAGGCCAGTTCTTCACTTTCTCAGCAAAAGGAGATTTTTCTATAAAAATGAATAAAAAGTTTTGTTTAAATTTCTTTCTCATTTAAAACATTTAAAATGTTGTAATTTTCAAACTAAAAACTTTGGTGTTCAGTTTCCTCATGGATTATTTTTCATGACCACGATTCATTCGGCTGCCATTTTTCTTTTTTGTTTTTTTTCGTTATTTTTAAATGTAAATACGGTTTCTTCTCTAAACTAAATGTATTGCAATTCTCGCCAGTGATTGCTTCCTCATCTCAGAATATAAACATTTTTCATTTTAAAGTTAATCTAGTTTTCCTTTTTAAAATAGAGAAATGAAATTAAATAATTTTTTCAAAATATTTTGGATTTTTAAACAAAAATCATCCAGGCTCTTGTTTTTTTGGTTTTAATTTTAAAGAAAATCATTTCTGCCTCCAGTTTTTATTTGAACCTTCCTCTCAGGTTATGTTCTGCTGCCCCCTAGAGTTCAGACGAGGCACTGCAGCAGCAGCAGGACTTTCTGCTGAGGAAGGAAGGTTGCGTTCTAAAGGAGGACGGTGATGCGGAGGATTCTCACCGTCTGCAGCAGCGTCTCCACCTGGTTGAGCTGCTCCTCGCACACCCCCGACTCCATCTGGACCTTACTGACGATCCTCTGAAGTCGCTCCAACCTGCAACAAGGAGAAGAGGTCAGGAGGCATCAGATGAGGAGGAGAGGAAAAGCGGCGGCACTCACTCCGTCCTCCTGTGGAACACGTAAAGGTAGCCCTGATGAAGGAACGCCATGGCGTGGATCTAAACTGCAGCTCAGCCTAGTGAGCAGCTGAAGCCACACGGCTGGGAGCTACGCCCTGACTGCCATGTGATGGGGGGTTATGAGCCAGTTTGTGAGTGCCGTCTCCATGGCGATTAAACGGCTGTCATGAGGTTTTTTTTTTTTTTATTAGATTTTTCACTTCCTGCCCAACAAAACAAACAGCTTTTGATGTGAGCGGACGGCATCATCAGCCGATGAGTCATGGTCCCACTGGAACGCTGCGGTTTTCCGCTTGGTAACCGATCATGTGATGAGCTCAGTCCCCTCACCTCTCAAACTCGATCCGAAGGAGGCGCTCTCGCTCCAGGATGGCCACGTGCAGCCGGCCCCACTCCTTCTCCACGTCAAACGGATGGTAACCAGGAGGCACCTTGACCTGCCCGGCCTGGACGGCGCCCTGCGGAGGGAGATCTGCGTGAGTCCGGCTCCCGGCCGCTCTGCGAATCTAACGCAGGGAGGCTCACCTCAAACGACTGGAAGATGTGTTTGGAGCGATTCTTGTCGGCCTCTTTGGCCGGAAGCTCGGTTTCCTTAAACTTCAGGAACTGACGCCAGAGAACCTGAGGGCGAGAGCACAGAGAGGCGGGGTCAGCGACGGCTCCTCTGCGGCGTCTGCATTACGGCTGAAGCTCCAGGCACCTCGATCTCCTCGTAGCTGTTGGGGAACTTCCTCTCCTCGAAGACCAGGATGTGGTGTCTGATCCACTGGAGCAGCATGCTGACCACCTCGTAGTACTCCTGCCAGCGCAGCTCCAGCTCCTGAACCACAGAAGGTCACAGTGACGACGTCAGAACGGAAAATACAAAAATACGACAGAGAAGACGCCATTAGCGTCCATAAACTGTCTGTTAGATCAAAGACGAGTGATGGTTAATGAGGCTTTGATCCTCCTTCAGGAGGTTATTATTTTGAAATCTAAAAGTGTAATTAAAATAAAAAAATTGAGCCCACTGGTGAGTTGTGAACTCACATTGGCTCTTATCCCGTCCTGGACGTCCGGCACTCTGGGCATGGCGTCGTACAGCGAGGAGACGTAGGTGATGATGGACTTCTCGTCCGGATGAGGAACGTCCACATCTGGACAGAAACATGGAAGAGGTGAGAATCCGAACGGAAGCGAATCGGTTCATGTTTGCTGCATGTTCTGCTCTCTATTTATTCACAAAAAGTGAAGCCACCGGCCGCCATATTGGTACTCCCCACTCCCACAGAGACGTGCATTAAAATGCCTCCCTGTGCAGCATTTAGCTGCTAAAACCAGCAGTTTTCTGTCTGCAGGAAGACGTTCCACTGGTCATTTCCCAGTCAGAATAAATCCATCTATAACCGATGGATCCTATAGTTTAGTCTGCAGACTAACATTAGTCTGGCTATCTCAGGATGACTCCAACATAATGTTAGTCCGGCTATCTCAGACTGATTGGAAGACATTGACTGAGTTAGACGCTGACATTGGATCTAATGTTAGAAAATAGAAAGTAGAGGAAATGGAAAGTAATTCACTGTGAAATGTTAATGTAATAATTCTTTATTCCGTGGATGATGCTGTAGTTTTTATAACGTTTGATGTTTTTCTCATTTGAAAAAGTCATGGAATATATTGCAGGTTATATTGATGGAAAAAAGCAACTCAAACAGTTAATCTACTGATGCTATGAAACAGCCAGTCTGTGTGTCAAAGTGATGAATTTATCTTTATTTTAACAACACCTTTTGTTTCTAGATGTTGGAGCTAGGTCTCTTTTCAGTGTAGTCCTGTTTCTCTGACTGTGACTAACTTTGGATGTGCTCTCTTCATCTCTGACATGGGAGCTGGCTTTCTCGGAGCTGGAATCTGCCTGGCTGTGTGTTTCCTGGGCCGAGGCAGCCTGTGGAGCTTCAGTTCGACGGTTGCCTTTTGTATCTATGCTTCTTTTTCTATGTCTGCTTCTGTCTCCTTGAACCCCAGTAGTCCTCAGCAGATGGCCGCTCACA
>JAGKQL010000026.1:1596313-1615997 GCA_018398635.1 Cyprinodon brontotheroides
TGACATGATGTGAATTGGAGCTATAGAAATAAACTGAATAGAATAGATTGTGCCTATCTTTTTATTCTAAGTTAAAGTTAATCTACTGATGCTGTGAAACAGCCAGTCTGTGTCAAAGTGATGAATTTATCTTTATTTTAAAGTCTTAAGTCCTCCTGAAAATGAAAACAGCATCAATGTTCAATGCTGTAGTTCACAGATTGTTTACATTCAGCAGGTCTAACTAGGAGTACCAATATGGTGACGATTGGCTTCACTTAAAACCTGTAGTACCAACGGGCATTCCAGTAGTCAGTGAATAATAAATAGAGATCAGTGATTTGTGGGTGGGGGGCCAAAGCGGGACCCAAATGCCTGACCTTCTGGATCCAGCAACCTGGTGGCCCAGCTCCACCATCTCGCCGCTGAAGGCCTGCTCCAGGTTCTCCCTGGATTTGGTCTGCGGTACACCAGATTCATATCCACCAGACGGACTGCAGACATCAGGGCGTTACACTGGTTCTGGCTGAAAACACACCTAAAGCAAACCAACTTTATCTATAAAGCGTCTTTCAGAAGAACAATAAGAACTGAGCTGATCGGCCGTTCAGGAAGACCTGCTGAGACATTCGGTCCTCAAACAGCCTCCGTCCTTCAGGACCATCTAAACCGTTCCACTTCTGGACCGGAGAGGTCGACCCAGTTTAAAGTCCCTCTGATAAAATTATCAAACGCGTCAAATGCAGCTCTGAGGTCTAATAGAACCAGAACCGTCACCGAACACCCGGACAGGGGCGGATTAAGGACATTTGGGGCCCTAGGCAAAGACTCCTCCCTGCAGAGGTCAGGTTGACCTTTAACAGAACAAAAATCCCATAATTATTTTTATTATTCGGGGTTTTTTATGACGCTTTGGGCCATTTTTAACCTGATGGAAAATTTGTACTTTTAACATCGATCTTATTTTTCTGCTATAAATCCTGTTTTGGGACGAGGAGCAGCTCTTTGTCTCCTCAGGATCAGGGGCGGATTGAGGAAATGTGGGGCCCTAGGCAAAGACAGGCAATAGGGGCCCCTCTGAATGGAGAAGACGACTCATAAAACAGATAGATATAAGGAATAGATGTATTAACCGGTGACATGGAAACAAGAGTTTTATGGGGGCCCCCAGTAGAGACTGACACGGAGTGGATTTTTCACTCCTGTCCCGTCCCCACTCCTGGTGAAATGACATTCCCCGCCTCCTGCTTCACTCCCCGCGGGTAAAACACTCAGAGCCGAAGCACTGTTGGATTTTGGGTCATGTAGTTTTTTGACTCTCGCATTTTATAGTGTAGGCTTCAAGGAAAAAACTACAAAAAATGGCGCCAGTACTGGATTTTTTTCTTTCTATTTTATTTTATTTTTTTGGCATCAATCCTTGTTTTTTAGTTATTATTGGTTTGCTCCGTTAATGTTTAATCCTGTACCGCCCCAATCACGTGATCGTTACTAATCGCGGGATTCCCGAAAAATGTCGGTCTCCTAGCCCTGATAGGAAATTGGGGCCCTAGGCAGCTGCCTGGTTTTGCCTAATAGTAACCCCCGCAGAGATCCAGATGAGGGCAAATGAGACGATCAACCCGCTGCTGTTAAAACGACAGCATCCCAGCATCAAGCAGAGGAAACGCTCTCAGATCTAAATAAAATCCCAGATTACAGGTGAATCCAAATTTTACAGGAGAACAGAGGATCCAGCACTTTCCCCTCTAACGACCCCCCTTCAGAGACATAGACAGGTATACATTTAAAAAGGGCTAATTAAAAGAAGCTTAAGCGACCCTAACATTCCTAAGGGGGACCAGTTCATCCGTTTCTATTTGCATGTTTTCTAAACTTAAACCAGGCTTTGTTGGGCTGCTGGATAAAACCTGGAACTAAACGCTTATTTCTGACATTTTGAATTGAAAAATCTTCCTGGATGGAAGAGAAACGTCTTCAAACCTGGAAACAAAGTCCAGAGGATTGATTTTTGACTTTTTAGGAATGATTATGACCTGGATGACTGAGAATCTTCAGCAGCAGCTTTCAGGTGATTAAAACCAGGAGGAAATGTTTTGGTTTTTAGGAAGATCAGGAGAACATCACTAACATCGTCTCTAATGATCTTCACTAACCGCAGATTTGTTCACAGGTTATTCTGAGCATCTTAACGTCGCCACAGGCGGCTTTTTTTACGCCTGTCCTGATTCCAGCACGGACACGTAGCAACAAGCGAGGACGTGGAAATGAATTCATATCATGCAGGAAAAAGCAGACAGAAGGAACATGCAGGAACAAGCGGGAAGCGTCTAAACGTGTCCCGTCCGCCGCTCTGCAGACGTGGACTGAACTCTCCCTGGTCCCCACATTCCCGGGCCCCTACACGTCAACGACGTCCTGCTGGTCCCCGGAGGACAGGTGGATCAGAGCAGCTTCCAGGGCCGTCCTCTGGGACCCCTGGCTGGACCCGTCCCTGGGGCCCCAGCTGGAACCGAAGGAGCTCTCATCTGGTACGTCTTCGCAGGTCATGATCACCCGGTCCTCCAGGTCGCTGACGGAGCCCGCGGTGCTGCTGGAGGTGCTGCGCAGGCGCCTCTTGGGATGAAACCGTCTCCTCAGCTTCAGCATCTCCTCAACTCCGTTTGGAAAAAGGGAAAAATCCTAAAGCGGCGTTGAAGCCGCGGCGGCTCCTCGCTGCACCTCCTCCTGCACCCAGACTGAATCGATCTGAGAGCTGCTATGCTGCGACCTGCAGAGCCTGCAGTGAGCATACCTGCAGGGTAACACCTTCTGCTCTCCAGCTGCAGGTTCCTCCTGATACACACCTTCACTGACGACTCAGAGCCGCTCAGAGAACTAATAGGAGAGAAAAAGCTGCTGAGTGACTCTGGTTACTATGGCGATTCCCTCCATGTCTGGGGGATAGAGGGACCCGACTGAAGCCCTGATTTCAGCAGACTCACCACTATGGCTCCAGTGAAAATGTAAAGTCATATTAAACTATTTCCTGAACTATTGGAGTCAGAAGCTCCTGCTGACTGCATCTCTACCTTCCTGCAGGGTTTTCTGTCAGATAACGTAGAGCCGTTTCCTAGAACTCGGATAGAAATACCTTTAATTGGAGGGAGGAACTGTTAATCCAGAATGTTCTGTATACGGGTGTGTGTGTGTGTGTGTGGCCATGTCTTTAATACCTGGTGGGGACAATTTCCTAGGAATATGCTACATTTTGGGGACGGACTCATAGGTACTTGTGGGGACCAACAACTGGTCCCCATAAGGAAAGTTCTTTCTCTTCTTGGGGTGGGGTTAGGTTTAGGACTAAGGTGTGAATCTGAGTTTAGGTTAGGGGTTTAGGGATAGGTATGTGTCGGTAATGGATTTAGGGTTAGGGCAAGGGTCATGGTTAGGCCATATAAATTAGTGGGAAATGTTTTCTGTGGCATCTTTATGCTTGTACTTTTTAGTTCTGTTTTTAATGTTTTTATCTGCCTGTACTAGTGTCCTTGGGTGTCCTGATGATAAGGCGCTTTTCAAATAAAATGTATTGTATTATTATTATTAAGAAGGGTCCGCGGTTGAGCCACCGCTATAAATTAGTGGAAAATGAATGGAAGTCAATGGAAGGTCCCCACAAAGATATTGTGTTAACACATGGGTGTGTGTGTGTGTATCGGGTGTCTGGTTGCAGCCTGTTTTTGATTTGTTTTTATTTCTTTTTGACACAAAAAAACTAATCCTGATGAGGAAAAGCTGTTTGGCAAAATAATCCAGATTAAGAAGCTGCCAACAGAAAAGAAGAACAGCAGATTTATGATCCTTTAATCTGAAGGTTAACAGTTAAACTACTGTCAGATGGAGACTATCGATGTTTAGATCCGTAAACTAGAGATGATTTAACACTTTTTATTAATCCAAGAGCAAAGTGTTGAAATATGCACCTTAATCTGCCACCGAGAGCGACACAGTGTTCTGATCAGCAGACCTGTAGCCCAGAGATGGGAAGTAACGAAGTACAAATACTTCGTTACTGTACTCAAGTAGATTTTCTGATATTTTTACTTTACTTTACTACTTATTTTATATATGACTTTTTACTTCTACTCCTTACATTTTTACACAAATATCTGTACTTTCTACTCCTTACATTTTTAAAAAATTGTCTCGTTACTTTAGTTTTGAATCATTTCAATGGAGTTACGTTATTATTATTTTTCACGTCATCAATACCAAATTCAATCTAATTGGATGGGAATCTATCGTTGCATTTGAACGCACCGCTACAAGATGAATGCGACAGATTCGGCGGTATTCATTGGCGACAAATCATTGCAGCTTTGGTGGCGGTGGCGTTAGCATAGTAGCATGGGCGGCGAGATGATTGAAAATGAACACAGCGGAATCTAGTCCTATTGGCGAGACATCCATTTAAAAATGTAGGCAGCGGCATGAAAAAAAGTGGTTTCTACTTTTTACTTTTATACTTTAAGTAAATTTACAAGCCTGTACTTTTGTTACTTTTACTTGAGTAAAGAAGTTTAATCAGTACTTCCACTTTTACCAGAGTATTTTTAACACAAGTATCTGTACTTTTACTCAAATACGGAAAGTGAGTACTTTTGCCATCTCTGCCTATAGTCAACACGCATGCACAAGATGTCAGATTTGCGTTTATTCTTTTAGTTTTGGACAAAAAATAAACTTTAAACTACCTAAACAGGCGTGTTTCCCTTTAGACAGGTACGAAAAATTTTTTTTTATTTAAGGTCAGATCGCATAAGCTTCAAAAAACACCAATAACTAAGTTATGAAATATTTTTTTTTGTACTTGACTAAAGGGATACATGCTTGTTTAGGAAGTTTAAAGTTTATTTTTCGTATAAAACTAAAGGGATAAACAGATATTGACTGTAGGTTTGCTGAAGCAGTTCTGTGATCATTGTGTCAATAGTGGAGATAAACGGACGTTTGGATTCTGCGACTCTATGGATCGACGCGGCATCCTGACGAGCCTGGAGGACCAACCACATTGGAGCATCAGTGTTACTATGGCAACAGTGGCAACGGTGAGGATGAGTGATTAGAAAATCATATTGATGGAATCCTTTTTAAACTAAAATGTAAAAACGAGCGACAGAAACCCAGAAATAAGAAGCAGCTGCAGGTTTTCCTCCATAACTTTCTAGTAGATCCCATAATTAGATGGGAGAAAATTCAAGATCAGGTATCTGTAGAAATGGGATGGAGCTGTAGGGGCCTATCTACTCTGCCTATTTCTACATTACATTAAACTTGGGCTGAAAATCTCATAATTTGCTGTTTTGATGCAAAAACGGATCTAAAAATAAGTAAAGAAAAGATTAAAAGAAGTTTATTTTCAATTAATTGAAGCAGATAAATAAGATTTATGCCTCTAAGGTGGTAGAATAAGATCATAAAGTTGTTTTACTTAATTTATTCAGTTTAATTCATTTAAAAATATTTTACTGATCCTAATAGGAAATATAATCATTTCATTTCTGTTGGAAAATTATCTTAAAGCTTAAATTAAAGGTGAAAAACACTCAGTTCACAAAATAAACCTGAGATTTTTACATTTTAAAGTTTGCTTCTTTTCCGACCTTCAACCAATCAGGACGCTCATTTAGATCATAGAGAGGAGCAGGGGCGGATCCAGGATTCTAGGAGATCGGGGGCCCAGAGGGTGAAGATTTTAATTTTAATTTAAATATGACAGATTACCCGGATTAAAGACGTTTCTAGTTTACTACATGCTATCACACATAACAGTTCGCCCTCCATGGGAAGAAATTAATTCACCTGCAAGTCTTTAACTGTGTTTATTTCTCTCTTCATCAACAAACTCTTTGGTTACATTTGATCATTATTTGCCAAAGTTATGAGAGGAAAATCAAATATTTTAGGCACCTGATATTAAATTAAGCGTTCATTACTGCATGTTTTTTTTTAATCAGAACAGAAAAGAATTTGGTTCTGCTGAGCAGTTCTTAGCGGTTACTATCTTACCTGCAGCAGGAAGATGATTTCTCTGCATCCCGTTAGCAGAACGAGGCTAACGAGGCTCAGCCTGATGGTTTCAGGAAAGATGAGCGATCAGAAACTATCGTTACAAAATCTGCTTTTATTGCAGCTTCTTTTGAACATTTCTTTCCCAAATCAGGCTCCTCTAGCATGGATGAGAAGCTTTCCAAACAAAATGATCTAATTAGGGATCTGCTCCACCTCAGAGGTCACAGATCTGCTCTTAAACGGAACGTTTTCTGTCATGAATGAATAACTAGGTTGAACATAGCAGCATCTGATGGACGTCCATCTTCACGTCGGATTTTCTGTCCCAACAAGTCAGAACCGGAAAAAAAAAGCAGAAAAGATTCCAGCCTCCAAACCGGAGCAGTAAATACTGGAAAGAAAGAAAGCAGCCAGCTGATGTGAAATATGCAGAGGGTGACAGAGAGGACTGGGTGAGGATTTCAGGCCCTGCGGTTCTCCCTGCAGAGCCGAGTCCAGGCAAGTTTTGGGAAGTTGCTGCTCCGGTTTCTGCAGACTCACCTGTGTTTGTGAAGGATGGCGTTGAAGAGCCTGCCGTCCCTCCAGCTGGTGGTGAAGTTGTCGCAGCGCAGACCCTGGTAGCCCTCCACCATCCGCTGGGACCAGAGCAGCAGCTTCTCTTTGGCCGTCATGTTGTCCGACTGACCGTTGACCTGGATGTCTGAGATCTGCAGGGCGACAGCAGCAATGAGCTCCATCGTCCTTCACTGTTCAATTCTATTCAGTTTAGTTCTATAGTGCCAATTCACAACCAGAGAATGTGAACGGAGCGCCGCGAAATTCCCGCTCCCAGTTCAGGAGGAAGTCCGCTTATTAAAAAAGGTCACCTTGCATCTCATTGCAGATGAGATAATGCATATAATGCATGTATGACATCCATTTTCATAAACAGGCTCTAACCACAACAATCACTTTATAAAAACCCACTCTATATTAAGTATAGCTATTGAATGTTTTTATGATATCTTATCCCCCTTTTTATCACCAAATATGCAATCCTCATCACTACGATTCCCCGGTAAAGTTAAAAAATAGACTATGACAGATTATAGGCACAGATTACAGCATAGGCATCGGCCTAGGGTTTAAGTCAAACATGAAGTTAAATAAGGGCGGAGCCAAATCCGCTCTGCGCTCCGACATATTTTTTCCGCTCCGCTCACAACACGTCATCTCAGGTCACTTTATAGATCCAGTTCAACCAGATCATCCAGTCAGATTGATTCAAAGTTTTCTATCTACAGGAAAACCAGCTGATTGCATCCGACTCATTGACTCTTCAGCAATCCCTCACACTAAAGCATGCTTGTAGCGACAGTGGAAGGAAAAACTCCCTTTGAACAGGTAGAAACCTCCAGCAGAACCAGGCTCTGTGTGAGCGGCCATCTGCTGAGGCCCACTGGGGTTCAAGGAGACAGAAGCAGACATAGAAAAAGAAGCATAGATACAAAAGGCAACTAGCAATTTTTTTCAATAGTCGCGCGCAGCTACAGCTAAAACTATGCGAGAAATTTAAGTTCAAAGCTTACAATGTTTTCACACTGTGCAACGCTTTAATCACGATCTACCTGCACTCACTCTCGTCTAAAAACCAGGTGGGGACTCAGCTCCGCGGTGGATGGGCTACTCGGACTTCGTCTATCTGGAAGCCAAACCAGTAGCAGAGGGAGCATGAAGCTCACTAGAGTGGCTTAGCGCTTTGCCTTGGATATTTGGGCAATTTAGTGCAATGATGTATTTGGACAAAGAGCATACGGTCATGAGCTACAGAAAAGAACTCCATTTGGCTACTACGGTCTGACAATTTTTTTCTTAGAGGAAGATCGAAGAAAAGAACCTTGTTTTCTTGCTGCAATTCCACGAACCACCTTATAATGACGACCGAATTTCAAACATGTTTGATTTTCTCCCGACCTTACGATGCCTGATAGGGGGAGGAGGTGGTTAGAGGCTGATAAAGCCCCTCGTTACCCCCCGTACTACACCACGCACCATCAGGCTGAATCCGATCGGAAAATGTTCGCATTACTGGAAAATCAGCCCTAAAGGGTAAAAAGTCGTACGCCTTCAGTGATTGTTTTTCTCACATTTAGCACAGAAAGGCTAAATGTACAGAATAACAATCACAAAAAAATAGTAGAGATGCGATATTGGGATTTTAGCCCGATATCCGATATGCCGATATTTTAAAACTCATGTGGCAGATAGCGATATCGATACCGATGTTAAAAAGCTGGACAAAAAAAAAGTAGTCATTGAAAATATGCAGTTTTGTTATCCATTTTCTGACACTTTGAAAAATAATATACTCAAATATATTTTCATATGCTGATATCAAAATAGATTTTTAAAAGCAGCGGTATCGATCTATTTTACTTTTCAAAATCTGGTGAAATTTCATCGGTTCTGTTACAAACTCTGGTGATATTTTGCAAATTCTTGTGAAGATTTTGTTAGTAAAGAGCGGAAGTCGATACAGCGTCAATAGCTCAACATATAAAAAATATGGCAAAATTTGAGGTGGATTTTTAGGTGGGATTTACGTAGCATACTTGATGACGCCAGAACCTGGGTTTTGTCATTAGTAAAAGAGATTGATATGGTGTTTTTAAATGGCAATATATCAACATAGGAAGATATTGGGATATTTTAATGGATCAACTTATTTTTTCCCTAGGTCTTTAGAAGTTTTAAGTTTTGAGGGAAGAAGAAGAAAGTAACATTCTATTTTTATTTTTTAGACTTTAGAAACTTTCAGAAGCTGATCAAATATCAGGGTTAAATATCGGTGGTGGGGGCGATGTCCGATATTCAGTTTTCAGAGCGATGCGCGATAGGGGGCCGATTATATCCTGCATCTCTCCAAATAATTTAAAGGTATAAAGATTCAAAGTATTACATGACGTCTATGTTTGTTTTCTTACTATTTTATTTAAAATAAAAATAAAGTAACAAAAACATATATTTAATGAGAAGATTCCAGTTTATTAGAAAAGTAAGAAGAAAATCAGGATTTATTTCTAAACTTATTTGTTTTTTCACCAGAAGCATCAAATCTGCTTCAACTTTTAAATTGACGTCTTGTTCATGTTTCCGTCTTTTCATCCTTTTTTCAACCCTTTCCTGTTGCTGATCTCATCCAAAGTTTCTATCTTCTCGTTGCAGAGCTCATGACATCCATAAAACTCGGCTGAAAATGCTTTGGGGCCATAAAACGAACCAAACGGAGCCTTTCGGTGTGAGAAAGTGGGTCTGATTTCCCAAACTAAGGCTTTTTAATGTGTTCCCATGCAGCCAGGAACAAACGCTGGACTGGGAAGCTGGAAAGTTTTATTAAACTCTGAGTCATGCCAAGGATAAAAAAAATCCCACAGGAATATTGGATTACTCACTGCAGAAAAAAAACAAAAAAAACACTTGTTAAAGTTCATTAATGACGCTGAAATGGGCTAAAATCTGTTCTGGAGCTCTGCCCTCAGTGATAGATTATTTTATCAGCTAATCTGGATTAATTGATCATCGTTGAAACGCTGCAGCTTTAAGAACGTTTTGCTTTTTTCTCTGCTGCTGCAGAAAAGCTACAGTAAGTTTCTGTGTTTGGGATTATTTTGGAGAAAAGCCTCGCTCTGGGATTATTCCCTGCAGGGCGGATGGCTCCCCTCCCCGCCTGTTTCATGCTTTCCTTTTTTAGGGGTTTGATGAGTCAGAGCAGAACTGATCATTTCATGTTTTTAAAAACAGGAAGGGTGGAGGAGACGAGGCATTTTTTCCTTCAGAAGGAAACCCCCAGAGCCGCGGTGGGCAGAGTGACTCAGGCCCTGAACGGAAACACATCCTCCACCCTCGCAGCGCAGCCTCCGTAGATCCACTTCCCTACAGCAGATCCATGGCTTTTATTAGCAGGCAGCCGGTCGGGCAGCTCAGAGGAAGGCCCCATTGTTCCTGGTTGTTTCCCTGAAAATGTCAGCTGTGTCTCGGTGTTTTAAAACCCTCGATCGAGTCTTTGGGTCACGCCACTTCTCCTTGTGGGAATCTCTGCAGGAATGGGGGACTGAATCCCGCAAACGTCCCAACAGAACCATCATCCTCCTAAATCATCAAAGCCTCTCCGTTCCCGCCCCTTTTCTGCGGTTAGGACACCCAAACCGGCTGCTACCGACTCCGTCCTGTTTCTAATTGGTAGCAAGGAGCCGCTGTTGGGTGGAACTCCTACAGAACCACAAACAAGCCTTCCTCCATGCTAGGACTCCGGGAATTTAATGCTCCCATGAGCCGAAAGGAAAACGTAGGAAAAATATTTCAGCTCAACCAGCAGTTTAGAAGCTGCTGGTACTGTTCCTTTGTATCTATGCTTCTTTTTCTATGTCTGCTTCTGTCTCCTTGAACCCCAGTGGGCCTCAGCAGATGGGCCGCTCACACTGAGCCTGGTTCTGCTGGAGGTTTCTTCCTGTTCAAAGGGAGTTTTTCTCTCCACTGTCGCTACAAGCATGCTTAGTGTGAGGGATTGCTGAAAGAGTCAATGAGTCGATGCAATCAGCTGGTTTTCCTTAGATAGAAAACTTTGAATTTTATTCTCCAGGCTCCTCTCCTGTGGAACCAACTACCAGTTTTAGTCCGTGAGGCAGACACCCTGTCTACTTTTTTAAGGCTAAGGCTTACAAAACTTTCCTTTCTGATAAAGCTTCTAGTTAGAGTGGCTCAGGTTATCCTGATCTATCTCTATAGTTCTGCTTGCTATAGGCTTAGACTGCTGGAGGACATAGGGACCCCTTTTCATCATTCTGCGGTGAGGCGGTGCTGAAGTGATGCAGAGCGCTATGATCACTCCTCTGAAACAGTTTATACGCTTAAAATTCAACTTCAAATGTAGAAACCTGCCGGCAGAATATGTTGGCTTTTATTATCCTGCTGCCTGCAGTTTGTAGCACAGACCTGAAAAACGCTAACATCTACTTCCAGCCGCCACCAACAGGAGGGAAAAACCCTGGAAGGCGAAGGGGCCTGAGGCAGCTGCTGCTGGGGATTCCCAGCCAGCAGCAAAGATGCTTCAGCCGCGCTTCAGAACTAAACTATAAAAGCATCAAAAAAGAAGCAGCACGCGCGTTTTGCTGCTCCTGCCGTGTGCGTTCTGAACGTAGCTTAAGGTTGGAAGCCAATGTCTTACTGCTGGCGCCACTGGCAAGAAAACATGACGTTGCTTTAATAAACTCAAAACATGAAATAAAACAAAGACAAATGTTTGTAGAAACTGAACATCTGGAAATGGATCAAACTTGCTGCCTGGTTCTGCTGGAGCGACTGAGGGACAAATAGGAGGAAAAAGTTTCTGACTGTTGACTGAAAAGCTTCATTTGCAGAGAAGAATGAACACGTTTCAGTTTGAGTAAAAAGAAACGAGTGAAGCATAAATAATAACTTTCCCTTCCTGCGTCTGCAGAACGATCCTGCAGATTAGGAGCGTCCTCATCAGATTACCTGGAAATGAAGGATGATGGTCCAGATCAGGCCCAGGGTCAGCTTAGGGTTCCCATCCGCTATGTCATCGTTTCTGATGTTGACCAGTTTAACCTGAAAAGGAGCAGAAAGCATCACTCAGTCGGACAGAAGTTCACCGTTACTGAAGATTGTTCTTTAGACTACAGACCTGTCTGTGTTTGAGGAAGTCCAGAGCGATCTGGACATTCTGCAGTTTGTGGAAACGCATTCGTCCCTTTTCCCGCGGCTGGAAGAGACAACAGAGGACATGAGGACAGGCGGGACATGCCGGGGAACAGGTGCTTCCATCGACGTTAACGTCTACCCTACGGCGAGTCGGAACGGTCGGTGCGGAACATCACAAGTGAAAGGAAGTGTAACTGCGTATGAATGCGACCAAAGCCGGCGCCGGTTCAGGGCCCGGCTGTGCATGACGGCGTGACCCAGAGATGCATCAAGATGTCTGCAGATGAGAGCGCGATGATGGAGGACGGACATTCTCAGTCTTTCTCCAGATCACCGTGAAACAAGCATTTTATTCAGATTTATTTAGTCAGACGGTGAATAAAAAGTTTCCCTATTTCAGCAGAAAAAAGCAGCATCAACAGGAGCAGATTCCCAAAGAATCTAAATCTGGACTTTAACCAGAAAAAAGGACTCAAACGTCTCTAGTTTTACATTTCTATGCTGCAGAACTGAATAAGATTAATGTTGGCATCATAACGCATAAAGTTGAATTATTCAGTTATGATTTAATTTTACTGTGAAACTGATATAAGGCGATCATTTTCTGATTTGGTGAAATAAAAAAATGCATCATCAGCGTAGGTGATAAATTCTTGATTCATTAGGAAAAAATGTGGTGGACCCTAGAATTTCTAAAACAAGAATGGCCTGTAAATTTCTAATAGTCAACTTTTGATACGTTCCTTTCTGATAAAGCTTCTAGTTAGAGTGGCTCAGGTTATCCTGAGCTATCTCTATAGTTCTGCTGCTATAGGCTTAGACTGCTGGAGGACATAGGGATCCCTTTTCATCATTCTGCTTCATTCTATCTCTATTCTCTGCTGCTGCTAGAATCTGTTACGCACGGAGGACATCTCTAACGTTCTGCATCATTCTCTTCATGCTTTTCTCCACTCTGTAGAATCTGTCATCTGGAATCTGTTCCTGTTCTGCTCTGACTGCTTTTCATCCTGAGAGAAATATTCATTTCCTGTTTGGCTGCGGCTGCCATACCAGGAGAAAATATCAGCGCTGCTGCTGACAACACTTGTTTCTAGATGTTGGAGCTTAGCCTGTTTTCCAGTGTAGTCCTGTTTCTCTGACTGTGACTAACTGGATGTGCTCTCTTCATCCTCTGACATGGGAGCTGGCTGGGGCTGCGTCTGCCTGGCTGTGTGTTTCCCCTGGACGGGGGCCGCCTGTGGAGCTGGTTGACAGTTGCCTTTTGTATCTATGCTTCTTTTTCTATGTCTTCTGTCCCTTGAACCCCAGTGGTGGCCTCAGCAGATGGCGCTCACACTGAGCCTGTGTGGTTCTGCTGGGAGGTTTCTTCCTGTTCAAAGCGCGGGAGTTTTTCCTCTCCACTGTAGCTACAAGCATGCTTGATGTGAATTGGAGCTATAGAAATAAACTGAATTGAAAAAATTGTAGTTTCCCTTTTCTACTGAAATAAATTCCAACTTTTTATTTATTTTTCCAACATATTTTTTTTTTTTTTAATAAAGTATATTCAATTAAACTGGAAAACTCTATAAAACACTTATATTTTAAAACAGTCTGTAATTATTTCCAATTATAACAGATAATCTTGTTAATCTGTAGATTTCTGTGTATTTTAAGCCGTTTTTTAAGCGTTATTTTACTAAATATCCTCCATATCTGATCTTATATATTGAATTTATCTGCTAAAGGTTTAATCTGAGCATCACAGCAGCATCAGTGACGCTGAAGCAATTAATTAGTTTCAGACATTCTCATATCTTCCTTATTCTGCTCTTTAGGGACCTCTGAAGCTCCGCCATGCCTCCTGAGGCCGCCATGCCTCCTGAGGCCGCCATGCCTCCTGAGGCCGCCATGCCTTCTGATGCCGCCATCATCGCGCTGAGTAACCCATGAAAGGTGACGGTGAAAACACAAAGACAGAGAATGACCGGGGAAGGCTGACTGCCAACATGCACGACCCAGCAGCCACCTGGGGAATGACACATGCCACGCCCCCCCCACTGGCCCGCAGTCCAGGCGCCACTCACCAACCGCACGCTCCTCACAACGTCACGCTCCCTCAGCTACGGCGCGAGCAGCGCGAGACAGGAAGGCAGAGGGGAGAGGTCAGGGTAGGCAGACAGAAAGGAGTTAGAAAAAAGGAAAAACTCAAACAAAGACAGAGAAATGCAGAACGGTTAAAAGATGGACGCCAGGAATGAAATTAGTGTTTTAAAGTTTGCTCGGCTTCAGCGTCTGGAAACATCTAAGACGCATGCAGACGTGGAGACAGATGTAACGTCTAACAATAAAATCCACAGGAAGGGCAGATGGAGCGCGAACGGGACGGAGGGACACGGGACGCTCACCAGAGTCTCTCCTGAGAGGACCTCCAGCAGCGAGATGAGGTTGTGTCCATCTCTGAGGTCTTCGTAAAGGTCGGTGATGTGCCGCTGGGCCTGCAGACAAAGAAAAGCTCTGATCAGATCTACGTCAGGAGAACTCAGATACAATCAGCTGTTAGCAGGCTGCTCCTGGACCACAGAGGAGGATTCTGGCTGACCTTTGACCCCTCCACTAAACTAGTTTTATGGAGTCCCGGTCAGAACCGCCTCTGGACAGAAAGCGGGTCGGGATCAGACTGAGGGAGGGAAAAGTCTGGAGAAGGTTCTCCTCCAACAGAACCAGAACCTGTGATCCTGCAGATTCCTGCCCAAATGGAACCATTCGCTTAGAAATGATTAAAAACTCATTTTCTGAATTTAAATAGTCGTATTATTTTTTTTTTTTTGCTTAAAAAACATTTAACTGATTTCTCTTCTTGGAAATGTCGGCGTTGGTATGGAGTGAATTTTGTTCCATTATTGCCCTTAAAGAACAATAAAGTTAACAGAAATGCAATCCAAGGAACGTCTAAAAGGTATATAGTGGGAGTGAGTTTTGTGAATTTTTAAAAGACCCACCCACTCCATTTAAAAAAAAAAAAAGCACATGCACAACCCTGTACCCACCTTCTTGAGAGGGAACGCCTATTGAACACGTGTCAGAGCATGCACGAGGAGAAACGGGCTTGTGCACGCTCTCGCACGTGTTTAAAAGTTCCTGTTTGCATCGATCATACCAGCTCACTTTCCAAAAGAAGATTTTCTATTTTTCCACCATGTCAGACTCACCAGCGGTCAGTGGAAATGGGAACGAGCGCGAAGGACGGCTTTACGTAAACATTTCACCAGAATGATTGACAGTTAGAAGGACCAATTATTTAGATGATCCACCCAGAAAAACAACATCCTTCACATTAATCCATATTTTAATCAAAAAGGGAAAAAGGATTTTTCTCAGATTAAAATTTCTATAAATTATATTGATTTCTTTTATTTTCTCGTATTTTATTTTTCAAAATAAAATATCTGTTTTCTATGAGAGAGTATTAGGGCCAGGCTAGAGATAA
This sequence comes from Cyprinodon brontotheroides, assembly GCA_018398635.1. NCBI lineage: Eukaryota > Metazoa > Chordata > Actinopteri > Cyprinodontiformes > Cyprinodontidae > Cyprinodon > Cyprinodon brontotheroides. The sequence goes on from JAGKQL010000026.1 coordinate 1,611,516, forward strand.
TTTTTATTTTTATTTTGAGAATAAAGTTGTAATATTACGCAGAATAAAGTCATTGAATTACAACAACCTGTTTCAGAAAGAAAGCTTGGAGCTCTGACCAACAGATGACGGCCGACCAGCTCCACCAATCAGCAACCAAGAGTCCACTTTTGACATCCTGCCCAGATTTGATGCTGCTGCTAAAAGATTTCCTGATTTGTCAAACCGATGCTAAAGTAGAACTTTCCCATGATGCTCCACATTCCTCAGTTTAGGGAAGAAAGGGCTTCTTGGAAGAGTTGTTATAAAAATACAACTTTATTCTTATAATGTTACGACTTTATTCTTGAAATAGAAGGAAAAAATCTCTATTCTGGCCCCAATTCTGCATTGTATTGTTCAGATACATTCTTTTCAAATTGCGTTTCCCAGATCCTGCTCTCTTTCCTTCTGGGGGCGGGCTTTCTTTCGCAGTGAGAACAAAAAATGCATTTTTATTGGTCTGCTGGACGTTAGAAACGTCTTTATTGGTCAAGAGCGAGACGTTGGATCGGGCTGGAATTTGAAAGAAATGAAATTCATTAAACTTGATGTGAAAAAATATTACATGTGAAAATATTTGGAAAAAACAAAGTTTGAAAGTAAAAGTTGAATAAAACAAAAAAGATCTGAGAGAACCTCAAAGTTTCTATTTTTTGATTGCATTTTATTCTTTTTTTTAATTTATTTTTTATATATTGTAATAATCCCAGAGGGAAATTACTTCTCTGCATTTAACCCCTCCCCTCGGGGAGCAGTGGGCTTCCATTTACAAAACTTGTTCTCTGCAACAATAATGGAACAAAGTTCACTCCATATTTTGTTAGTCACTCAGAGACTCGATGGAGCCATTTTAATTTAAAAAATAAAACACAAAAATCAGCAACAAATGAAATCTGATTGAACCGAAAGGAACAGAGATTTTAAGAGTTTTAACAGATGCTAAAGCAGAACCATTTAAATCTGGAAAGTTTTGCTGCATTCATCAAATCACAGCACTACCATCTAAAAGTAGAAATAAATACACTGGAAGCAAATTATTCATGCTTTTATAAAACGTTCAGCTTCTCATCTTTAGCGGCAAAAAAGAAAGAAGGAAACTGCAGAAAAAGCAGCTAAAGATGTTAGAAAAGGAGGAAAAATGGGCGGTTAGAGGAAAACATGCAGGCAGGAATGAGTGGCTCCTACCTCTGCCTTCCAGTGCTGAGGAGAAAGGATGGAGGAGGACAGGAGGAAGGAGGGAAGGATGGAGAGAAGAAACAGTTTGCTGTGAGAAGATGGAAAACTTCATGGAAACGTGGAGGAAACTAAAGTTTCAGACTTTGCTTCACGGTTTGTTTCCACCCTGAATCTGCTTCAGTGGAGATAAAGAAAATCAGGAAGCATGTGATGGTCAGCCGCCGAGCTGCAAACCGTGACTCTGCTGCAGAAACATCTCAGAGCTTCTGGAAGCAAACATCTAATCACCAGTTTTCTATCTGAACTTTAGATTTTATTCTTCTCTCCGTCTTTAAATTTCTGGTGGATTTAGTTTAAATGAACCTTGTTAATTATGTTGATTATATTTGCTTATAATCTCACACATGTTTGGCGTTTTATGGCTCAAAAAGTTCAAATTAATTAAAAATAGAATAGAATTTAACTTTTATTGTCATTCTATAGTCATAAGAACAAAGCAATGAACTTTCCTCTGCATTTAACCCCTCCCCCTGGGGAACAGTGGGCTGCCATTGTGCGGCGCCGGGGGAGCAGTCTGGGGTTAATGGTCTTGCTCAGGGACCCAGAGGGGGAGATTCCAAGTGCAAATCCCCTAACCACCAGGCCGCCACCAAAATTAAAATGTTCATTAAAGAAAAATACTAAAGACATAAAAGGCCCCCCCCAAAAGTGAGGAAACAAAATCTAAAATAAATGTTATATATTTTATATTAATAAAAGTCTTCAAAATATCGACATAAATGTCATCCTAAAAATTAAACTGAAGCAACACGTAAAAAAAATAAAATTAAACTTAAGTGAAAAAAATCCACACAGATCAAATCTACACAAAAAAACATTTCATTCAAATAATTCCAGCAGCTGTAACCATGGTAACGACGCCTTATTTTCAAAATAAAATTTTACAGAGCGTTAGAAAATGGATTCTCTGATTTCAATAGAAAAATATCTGCAGGTGTAAAAAAATTAAAGATTTATTTGACTAAAAATAAATAGAAAGCCTTATTTTCATCAAACCAAAATTATTAGCTGCCAATGATTGACGCTATAAATATGATGATTAAATATGATTAGATTAAAGGGTTAAAATATAAGAAAAAAAGGCAAATAAGAGAAATAAAAATAATTCCTGTTTCCTTCTCCTCTAATGAAATAAATAAAAGGCAGTCTTTGTTCAGAAGAAGAAATCTATTCAGAGTTTTTCTACCAACATGGTGGATTTTCATCTCATTTAATCCATTAATTAAACTCACTGGACGTTTGATCGTTTCTGTGAGAATCTGGAAAGAATGTCAGAGTTTGAACAGAACAGTTTTCCTTCCTGAGACACATTGAGCTCCACGGCCTCCTGGACGAGTCTGGATCCCAGATGTGAAACCCGAGCGGTTCCGGCCCGCTTCAGTGCGGTTCTTCCTAAATCGGATCCAGGCGGGAGTGACTCACCGAGTCTCAGGCAGAGAAAAACTGTTTTTGTTCTCCGGCTGGAGTCTTCCTCAGTAGGAGTTTATCTGCTGATGCTTCTGGTTCCGCTGAGGGACGGAGGATCAGAACTTTATGCTAAACCTCAGCAGAGCTGGAGATTTATATAGATGTGAAAATTAAAGAATGTGAAGCTTCAGCTAGCTGAAGAAGAATCTGAGGATTCAGGCTCTGGAAAAGTTCATGAGAAGAAGACAATTTTTATGTGAAGCCTCTGCAGAAAGCAGGACTCCTGCAGAGCTGAAGGCTGCCTTTTTTGTTTCTGCATTTTTGGCTGTTACAACTGTCAAGATCAGGGATCTTGTAGAGGAATCATCACTCCTTAGATGTCAAGATCAGGAATCTTTTTTCAAACCACAAGATCAGGGACTCTTGTGGTTTGAAAAAGCTAACGTTATTCAATTTGAAATAAATAGGTCTGGGACCTATAACGTCAACAGGATTGACAGAAGTTGGTAAAGACATTGTTGGAGTCTGTGGCCTTGCATTTTTATTTTCTTATTTTTTCTTACTTGCTTTGATTCAGTTTTTTTATTTTCTTATATTTTAATCATGTAAAGCATTTTGCATTGTCTTTGTACTGAATTGTGCTATACAAATAAATTAAGCTTTGCCTCACAGGAGACAAGCAGCTTATAGAAAGTCACTTAGAACCTGTGAAAAGGCAGCGCTGCTTTAAATGGGAGGAGGAAAGAATTTAGGGCCATATCGGTCCGTCTGTCGTACCGCCTGCTCAAAAAGAACAAAAACTCCCGTTATTTCAGATGGATCTATTGTCAATGGTCTTAAATGGGTCTGTGGTCACGGCTGCAGAAGATTCATTTTCTCAAACTGCTGAACTCGGTCAGGAGTGAAGAAGCATCAGAGCGCCTCCCGCTGGTCCGGAGGGATTATCCCAGCTCAGCCGGAAACTTATCGTTACGACCTTTGAACCCCGGCTGGTAGCGCGTCCAGGTACCCATAGACATACATATAACAGTAGAACCCGCACTGACTGTCGCAGGGCAGAAATTACAGGCGCCATCTTGGGGAGGTCGACCCGCTAACCCAACCAGCATGTTTATGCAGAAACAGAATCAAGATGCCTCGGCACTGTGCAGCATATTACTGTTTGAATGTCTTTGTGAAGGTGATATATGTTAAAAATAACTTTATTGTCCCAAAATGGGTAAATTGTAGCAAGAGATTACAGCAAAAATGGAAACACACCTGCGGAGCTTAAAAAGTTTATAAAAATAACAGAATAAGTATTAATAAGTTAAAAATATATTAAAAAAGTAACATTTTAAGAATAAATGTTACACGCTGTGTCTTTAATGATTCACCAACCATTAGTTCAACCGTTTTCTGCCTGAGACTCAGAGAAGGAAATAATCCGATTAGATGTTAATCTACGAATAAAGACCTTCTGATGTTTGAGGAAAGCAAACATCAGCAGCTAACGGTTAAGATCCAGAAACCTTCCACACAGCAGGAGGAGACATTTAGGAACATTTCCTTTTACTAATTTAAGCAGAAACCATTCAGTCGTCAAAGCTGTTTCTTCTTACCTTCACCAAGTGCTTGTTGACCCATTTTGTGAAAGTCTTCTTCTGAACCCGGTCCCGTTCATCTGTGGAGACACGGATCATCGGTTCTGTTAAGTTTTAGATTCAGAACAACAGGTAAAAAACAGAATAAAATTTAAACCTGTAAAAATTCATACGAGGGAATAAAATCATTAAAGGAAAAGTCGCTCATATTCAGAATTCAAACTTCTGAAAGTTC
>JAGKQL010000026.1:1619865-1702427 GCA_018398635.1 Cyprinodon brontotheroides
ATAAATAATGGATGTCTATTCTATCACAATTTCTGTATCTATAGAGACAGCGCATGAAAAGTCAGCTGAGTATAGAGAGGCAAGAAAAAGGGACAAGAAAGAGAGGGACACAACCTAGAACGAAGATAATGGATGTCTATTCTATTAACATTTCTCAGTTCAGAGGGCCCCTGCCTGTGCTGGGGCCCCATATTTCCTATCTCCGCCCCTGATCCTGAGGAGACAAAGAGCTGCTCCTCGTCCACAAACACGTTTTTAGCAGAAAATAAGATTGATGTTAAAGGTAAAAATTTTTCAGGAGGAAAAAAAATGGCCCAGCGTGCATAAAAACACCGACATGAAACAATGACGGCTTTCGGTTAAAAGGGCAACTTCTGACCTCTGCGGGGCGGGTCCTCTGGACCAACTCAGACTTCCTGTTTTATATAGCAGGATTCAGTTTTCATTCTAAGATGCCGTCGGTTATTCCAGCCCAGGACAATGAACCCAAACACACCTGAAGCGCTTCTGGAACAGTTTAAAACTTTTCTATGACTCACCCTGTTTAAAGCTCAGCTCTACAGCTGCTCTTCAGGGGCTCCGTAATAAAAACACATTCGATTATTTTCACTAACAGATAAGAAACATGTAAAACAGAGTTATATCAATGAGATCTAGAGATAAATTACAATTTATTAACATCTGTTCACAGCCTGCGTCTCTTTTACAGGAAGACATTTGTTCAATGAGATCCGTATAAAAAGACCGCGGAGCGTCTGGGGAACTGGGTCGGTCTTTCTGGACCAGAACTGGACTGGATTAATTCCCACTGAAGGACGGAGACCGTTTAGAGTCTGCAGGCATGTGGCGTTCCCCCAGGCTCCGTCTTAGAGCCCTATGGTCAGCATGTCCGTGCCCCCCCCAACTCAGAGATCTTAATGAAGCGACACCACTGTGGTTACCATAGCGATGCTGTTCATCTCCATGTCAGCAGGTGATCATGTGACTGACTAGAAGGTAGATCATGCGACGGCTGATCCAGGCGGCTGCTGCCTGCGTCCTCACTATGAACTGGAAATAGAAAGTAGATCGAACACAGTTCTGATCGAAGGCGCTGCTGCCTTGCGTCCTCACTAGAACTATGACAGTAGATCAGCTCAGTTCTAAAGTCCTTCCTCTGGTTCCTCTATAAATCTCAGAGAATGCGACTTTTAAAATCCTTCTGTTAGTCTAGGAATGACTGAATGGCTGAGCTCAGTCTACAGAACTGGTTGGCGGATGCGATACGACAGCCAGACCTCTCAGCTCTGCTGTATCAGAACCAAAGATGAAGAAGCAGCTTCTAGTTCTTCTGCTAACAATATTCTGGAATAAAAGGCCAGAAAAGTGGAAAAGAGCTGAAAGCTCCAGTTGATTAAATCCAGATTAGAAACATTTTGTGACCTTTTTTTTTTTTAAATCAATTTTTTATTTAAATTTTAATGAATAACTTTTATTCGGTTTAATTCTTTGATGCCTCTATGACCCTTTTCTTTCTCTCATGTTCAGCGCTTTGAATTGTAGATCTATGCTGAACAGATAAACTTGTCTTTCCCTTAAAAATGATTCTCTCTCGTCCACTGATGGATTTTTAATCGAGACTCTGCGGGGGTGGGGGGGGGGGAGTTTTTAGCAGTGTTGCCTAGCAACAAGAAGGTTTAAAGTTTGTTTCCCAGCCCGGGGTCTTTCTGCATGTTCTCTCTGTGCATTAATGGATTCTCTCTGGGTACTGGGTGCTGCCCCGCCACAGACTGGTGACCCGTTCACGCTGTTCCCCGCCTCTCGCCCAGAAACTGATGGATGAAAATTTTTTTTGAGTAAAAAACAACAAGAGGCCGGATCCTGAACCTTCATCCATCCGTGTTTTAAATGCAGCTCCAAGTCAAACCTGCAGCTTTCTTCACCATCAGCTGCTCAGATAACTTGATAATAATTCAAACTGGCTGGAAGCAGAAGACGTCTTCTCACAATCATTGGCTTTCAGGATGGAAACAGAACCATTCAGCCGCTGTTCATAAGTTTTCTGCTGGAGGTTTCTTCCCTGTTCAAAGGGGAGTTTTTCCTCTCCACTGTCGCTACAAGCATGCTTAGTGTGAGGGATTGCTGAAGAGTCAATGAGTCATGCAATGCAGCTGAGTTTTCCTTAGATAGAAAACTTTGAATCAATCTGACTGGATGATCTGGTGAACTGGAAAGTGACCTGAGATGACATGATGTGAATTGGAGCTATAGAAATAAACTGAATAGATTTCAGCTAATTTATTCTATTGATCTTTTTTTTATGGAACTAGTCGCTTGTTTTTTTGGTTTCAGAACAAGAAACGGGGTTGGAGAGAGACATGTGGCAAAGGACCTGAGGTCGGATTCAAACCTGGCCTCCATGGGCCAGAGGTTTGACAGTCGGACCCAGACGGAGAGTCCAGGAACTCAAACCCAAACATGTCCTGGAAGGATTGGATCAGATTAGGATTAGGCTCACATTAGCCTCCCAAAGCTGCATGGACGTTATAAAGGAAACCATCACGTTCTAATGTTTTGGAGCCTGAGGCAGTGGTTCTAGTTTTGTTGGATCTACGGGGAAATATCGGATCTAGTCTGGATCAGATCTAAAACCATCCTGGAGGGAGATGGGAACCTCAGGCTGGTGGAGGAGCTCCCGTTTCTAAGGTTCAGTGAACGCACCACGATGGGAGGCAGAGGATCCGTGGAAATGGAGATGAAGAAGAGCTTTAGATATATTCCTCTGTTCTGATACTGAGACCCAAACCGTGGTTCTGGAGAGGAAACAGAACCTCTGATGAGCTCCTGGTCCAATCATCAGAACCTGGAGCTCTGATCCAGCGGATGGTGGGACACCTGCAGGATCAGGCTGGTCCCCCCCCCCATATTATTATGATCTTCGTGACTGACGGCCGGAAAGTGAGTCACAGCTGCAAACCGCGAGGCGAGTCTGCATCTGAACCCGATCCTGCACGGAGCCTCGTGTGGTGAAACACGACCAGCGCCGCTGAACGGGGCGCGGCTTCTTTAGAGGATTAACGCTCTGATCCTCACAGACTTCAACACAGAAACCATTAGAAGGAAGCAGGAGACGAGGTTAGAACCGCTGCAGAACCGGGCTGAAGGTTCCCTGACGTTCCACAGCAGCAGCCTGAGGCTTTGTTATGACCGTATCCAGGAAACACGCTCCATCCTCCTCGGTTTACGACCAGCAGTCACCATGTGTGGGCTTTTTATAAACCTGGCTCCAGCCCGCAGCCCTTTCCCCACTTTCACCTCCCCCTGAGCCAAAGGCACCTTGGATGGTTCCTTCCCTCCAAACACTGCAGCAGGTGGAGCGGAGAGCAGATCTAAAGCTAAATGCAAATGGACGGCAGGTCGAAGGAAAGCCCAGATAAACGCCGCCGGCTGACATCAGTCTGTGTTTGAACAAAGTTTGGAGACAAACAGAAAACTGGGGGCAGCTGATCGGAGCTGCAGCTGTAAACACAGAGCGTCCAATCACCTGATGATGTATGACCAGCATGGCTCTGAGCGCGTGACGCCAGGATGGGAAGGCAACAGCAATGACCTGATGAAACAGTTCATCATCCTGCAAAGAGGAGAATGTCTCAGACAGCAGGTCAGAGCGGGAAGCTCAAAGAAATGACCAGGAACCTCAGAAAGCTCCACCTCAGACGCCGCCGGCTCCCTACAGAACCAAGATGGTGGCAGGGTTTACAGTAGCTTAGCAACACTGTCTGGATGACAGACCGAACATCAGGGACAATGGTGGACAGAACCGAACACAGCAGCTTGTATGAAGTGTGAAGCCCGGTGGTGGCGGGGTGATGATGTGGGCTTTGGTGATGAAATCAGAAAGGAAAGCAGAGCTGTGACCTCGCTGAGACAGAGGGGGGTTCTACAGACTTCAGTTTGGATTTAAATCTTAGAAATTAAAATATTTCTGCTCCTCTAACACATTAGGTTAAGTTAGTTAATCATTTCTGGTGTCAAAGTTCCTGAAGCAATCAGAACCAAGAGAGAAAGTTATCAGAACGGCTCTTATCAGCGCAAGGCGTGTCATTTCCATGGCAGAGCGGAGCGAAGATAAGCCCGATGTAAATGTTTTCATCAGGAGAGCAAACAGGTTCCTGCTTTCATCTCCAGCAGCAGGAACCCTGAGATGCACCTGAGGACGTGCCCCCCCCTGCAGCGCCGCATCGTGATGGCGTGTGTCAGCGGTGAAACGGACCGGCCTCAGGAGTCAGAGCTGCACACCTGCTCAGAAATCACAAAGTCATTCAGGTTCTGGAATCAAACCAAACAGCAACAGGTTGGACAGGTGCTGTCATCACATCCGCCGGAAACCGAGACTAAAGACGCCGAGCAGAACCTGAGCAGCAGAACCAGCACTTATAGGGTTAACGTCCACATCTGAACAGCACAGGAAACCCAGCCGAGCGAGGGGGCAGAGAGGGGAGGAGGAGGAGGAGGAGGAGGAGTGTTGGCCAGAACCAGAGAGAGCAGCAGAGACGGCGCACGGCTTACCTTCGCGGCGCTGCCTCCACTGCCAGACGGCGATCAGGGTGACGATGTGACCCAGAAGCACCAGGGCCGGGAACACGTTTCCAGGAGGGGCTGTCGGCATCAGGCCTGGTTTAAAGTGCAAGGTCCCGAGCTGGGAGGACAGGGTAGGACGGACGGCAGGAGGGGAGGGAGGGGGGAGAAAGGTGAAAGGGGGAGGGAGCAGGCTCTATGGGTGTGGTGGCGTCCCGGACATTAGAACCAGCGCCGCAGAAAACTTCACTGTGACTTTCAGCAGAGCCGCCCTCCCCCCGCTGCTGCTGAGAGCGGGTGACCTCAGTCCTCCCTCCCTCCCCCTCCCTCCCTCTGCTTCTACAGTTTCTCTCCTCCTCATGTTTCTTCCCTCTTGTTTAAAACTGACCCTCACTAACCTAGCAAAGGAGCTAAAAATAAGCTCCTTTCTTCTGTGGTTCTGGTGCCTGTGGACCAGACCGGTTCCAGTCCTGCAGCCCCCCCCACAGGTCGGCTCTGATAGGACCCCGACTCACCGATGCACCTTGAGTCAGAGTTTCCATCATCTCCTTCCAGAACCAGAGTTCTGCTAACCCGGCCCAGATGAGCCCAGATGTTCCTCCTCCATAATAACCCGCTCACCAGCAGCTCATTGAATAACTAATTGCTTCCTTGTGTCTGGAATCAGTACGTTTCCCAGAACCAAAGCGGTCCGGCTGTGGTTCCTTCATCCCTCCAACCAGAAGCTGGGTTTATTTCTCCCCTCAGGGCCACTTTGGAACCCAGAGGTTCTGCTTGGAGGGAACCTCCTGGAAAGCATCTCAGCCAAACGTTGGAATTTGGAGCTTTTCGGACTCGTCGGCCCGGTTTTGGAAACATTCCTGTGAGCTGGCAGTCAGATGAAAGCAGCACGCCTTTTTACTGCAGGACCTGGTCTGAACTGAGCCTCCAGCTTGGTTCTGATCCCATTCATCAGCTCTGTGGTGTCTGGTGGTCAGAAACCCAACGCCATGGAGCCGGGTCACGCTCACATGGTGACATCAAAGCAGCACCGTGCGCCGGCCCGACCCAACAAAAATAGATATTACAACTCAGAACTCAGTGAACCCCCCCAGTCTGTCTGAAATGCTGAACAATGTTTTCGGCAAATATTAAAATTCTTTCTTCTTATTGTTGTCGGTCAATGGATCAGGTGGTCATTATTCAGCCACGCCTTCAGAAAAAATGAAGCTCATGGATCAACATTCCTTTCATCTGCTATCCATTGTTAATGTGTCGTTGAATTGTTAATAAAGTTTTTTTCTTCTTAAATTCAGACTTGTTTAGTGTTTGTTATCACCGTGTCATCTGTGTTATCATTTAATGGAAGAAGAGAAAATATCAGTTCCAAAGATCAGCCCCAAAATATCGGCAGGACGGATCAGGGATCAATTAGACTGATGTCAATATTATTGGAATCTGCCTTAAAAAACTGCAGCACTTGATAGAACCTCCTATAGCAGCCAGGCATGAGCTTCACCGGAAAAGGCAATTCCATGGCCAGGAAACGCCTTCAACCCACAGCTTGCCTGTTGTATAATTTTTTTTGTTTGTTTTGTAAGCAAGCAAAAGTGGGAATAAATCGGCTTTTAACTGCAAGAACAGCGTCTAGACATTTCTTGTTTACCATCTCTTGCCAGAAAATACGCGTCAACCATGAGATTCTGGTTTAAAAACACTCCAGTGGCTTTATGCATCAGCTTAGCATCTACAGCCAGCATAACCTCCTATAGTCAGTAGAACCTCCTATAGCAGCTTCCAGTAGAGCCTCCTATAGCAGCCAGTGGAGCCTCCTATAGCTTCCAGTAGAGCCTCCTATAGCAGCCAGTGGAGCCTCCTATAGCTTCCAGTAGAGCCTCCTATAGCAGCCAGTGGAGCCTCCTATATCAGCCAGTATAGCCTCCTATAGCAGCCAGTATAGCCTCCTATATCAGCCAGTATAACCTCCTATAGCTGTCAGTATAGCCTCCTATAGCAGCCAGTAGAGCCTCCTATAGCAGCCAGTATAACCTCCTATAGCAGTCAGTATAGCCTCCTATAGCAGCCAGTGGAGCCTCCTATAGCAGCCAGTAGAGCCTCCTATAGCTTCCAGTGGAGCCTCCTATAGCTTCCAGTGGAGCCTCCTATAGCAGCCAGTAGAGCCTCCTATAGCTTCCAGAGCCTCATATATCAGCCAGTATAACCTCCTATAGCAGCCAGTAGAGCCTCCTATAGCAGCCAGTAGAGCCTCCTATAGCAGCCAGTGGAGCCTCCTATAGCAGCCAGTGGAGCCTCCCCAGTATAGCCTCCTATAGCTTCCAGTAGAGCCTCCCATAGCAGCCAGTAGCCTCCTATATCAGCCAGTATAGCCTCCTATAGCTTCCAGTGGAGCCTCCTATAGCTTCCAGTGGAGCCTCCTATAGCAGCCAGTGGAGCCTCCTATAGCAGCCAGTATAGCCTCCTATAGCAGCCAGTAGAGCCTCCTATAGCAGCCAGTATAGCCTCCTATAGCAGCCAGTGGAGCCTCCTATATCAGCAAGTATAACCTCCTATAGCAGTCAGTATAACCTCCTATAGCAGCCAGTATAGCCTCCTATAGCAGCCAGTGGAGAACCTCCTATATCAGCCAGTCAGTATGGGAGCCTCCTATAGCTTCTGAGGTGGAGCCTCCTATAGCAGCCAGTATAACCTCCTATAGCAGCCAGTGGAGCCTCCTATAGCAGCCAGTGGAGCCTCCTATAGCTTCCAGTGGAGCCTCCTATAGCAGCCATAACCTCCTATAGCAGCCAGTATAGCCTCCTATAGCAGCCAGTATAGCCTCCTATAGCAGCCAGTATAGCCTCCTATAGCAGCCAGTATAGCCTCCTATAGCTTCCAGTAGAACCTCCTATAGCAGCCAGTGGAGCCTCCTATAGCAGCCAGTGGAGCCTCCTATAGCAGCCAGTATAACCTCCTATAGCAGCCAGTGGGAGCCTCCTATAGCAGCTCCAGTATAGCCTCCTATAGCAGTTCCAGTGGAGCCTCCTATAGCAGCCAGTATGAGCCTCCTATAGCAGCCAGTGGAGCCTCCTATAGCAGCCAGTGGAGCCTCCTATAGCAGCCAGTGGAGCCTCCTATAGCAGTCAGTATAACCTCCTATAGCAGCCAGTATAACCTCCTATAGCACAGTCAGTATAACCTCCTATAGCAGCCAGTGGAGCCTCCTATAGCAGCCAGTATAACCTCCTATATCAGCCAGTATAACCTCCCTTATAGCTTCCAGTGGGAGCCCCCTATGTAGCTGTCAGTGGAGCCTCATAGCATAGCTTCCAGTATAGCCTCCTATAAAGCTGCCAGTGGAGCCTCCTATAGCTTCCAGTATAACCTCCTTATAGCAGCCAGTGGAACCTCCTATATCAGCCAGTAGAACCTCCTATAGCAGTCTCAGTGGAGCCTCCCTTCCAGTAGAGCCTCCTATAGCTTCCAGTGGAGCCTCCTATATCAGCCAGTATAGCCTCCTATAAGCAGCCAGTGGAGCCTCCTATAGCAGTCAGTGGAGCCTCCTATAGCTTCCAGTGGAGCCTCCCTATAGCAGCCAGTATAACCTCCTATGCTGTCAGTGGGAGCCTCCTATAGCTGTCAGTGGAGTTCCTATAAAGGCTTCCAGTGGAACCTCCTATATCAGCCAGTATAACCTCCTATAGCAGCCAGTGGGAGCCTCCTATAGCTGTCAGTGGAGCCTCCTATAGCAGCCAGTGGAGCCTCCTATAGCAGCCAGTGGAGCCTCCTATAGCAGCCAGTATAACCTCCTATAGCAGCCAGTGGAGCCTCCTATAGCAGCCAGTATAGCCTCCTATAGCAGCCAGTGGAGCCTCCTATAGCTGCCAGTGGAGCCTCCTATAGCAGCCAGTGGAGCCTCCTATAGCAGCCAGTGGAGCCTCCTATAGCAGTCCAGTGGGAGAGCCTCCTATAGCAGTTTCAGTGGAGCCTCCTATAGTAGCCAGTGGGAGCCTCCTATAGCAGCCAGTATAGCCTCCTATAGCAGCCAGTGGAGCCTCCTATAGCAGCCAGTAAGGAGCCTCCTATAGCAGCCAGTGGAGCCTCCTATAGCTGCCAGTGGAGCCTCCTATAGCAGTCAGTATGGAGCCTCCTATAGCAGCCAGTGGAGCCTCCTATAGCTGTCCAGTGGAGCCTCCTATAGCAGCCAGTGGAGCCTCCTATAGCAGCCAGTGGAGCCTCCTATAGCCTCCTATTGCAGCCAGTAGAGCCTCCTATAGCTTAGCAGCCAGTGGAGCCTCCTATAGCAGCCAGTGGAGCCTCCTATAGCAGCCAGTGGAGCCTCCTATAGCTGCCAGTGGACCTCCTATAGCAGCCAGTGGAGCCTCCTATAGCAGCCAGTATGGAGCCTCCTATAGCAGCCAGTGTGGAGCCTCCCTATCAGTGGAGAGCCTCCTATAGCTTCCAGTAGAGCCTCCTATAGCAGCTGCCAGTGGAGCCTCCTATAGCAGCCAGTGGAGCCTCCTATAGCAGCCAGTGGAGCCTCCTATAGCAGCCAGTGGAGCCTCCTATAGCAGCCAGTGGAGCCTCCTATAGCAGTGCCAGTGGAGCCTCCTATAGCAGCCAGTGGAGCCTCCAGTGGAGCCTCCTATATCAGCCAGTAGAACCTCCTATAGCAGCCAGTGGAGCCTCCTATAGCAGCCAGTGGAGCTTCCTCACAATTCTTAGTTTCTTTTCTTTTTTATCATGTTCTCCTAAACTGGAAAACAAAACCTCACCATCATCCCTCCAACACCATGCTTCATAGTTTCTATGAGGTGTTTATGCTGATCTGCTGTATTCGGTTTCCGTCCATCATGGTCCAACATCTCTACACTGGTCTCATCTGTCCAGAGGACACTGTCACTGATCTCATCCTTCATCCAGGTAGATTTATTGCAGTCCTGCTGCCATCTTGGTTCTTAAGAGAAGAGACTTTCTCCTTCAACCCCTGAATCAGCCAGACTGGTTCCCAGTTTGTGACCTTTGACCTGTTTTTTCATTGCTCAGTGCTTCCATCTATCATTGAGCTGAATCTGCTGGAAGGCAGCTGCCTGAAATGTTCTCCTCCTGTGAATGACTTCCAGATGTTTGAAGGTGAACTGTAAACCATTGAAAGGCTGATAAGCAGCAATCCCTCCACCGCAGGTAATTGCTGTTGTTTTTCCATCCTGATTTTCTGTTATAAAACCTGTAGACTAAACTCTTTGCATCCTAGAGGTTCTGACTCTGATGATGATCAATAACCTGATGGATCCAGGCTGATCATTTTACTCCTGATTCCTGCAGAATCACTGAAGCTGGACTCAGTTTTCACTCCTGCTACTGGTTTAGGTTTTGCTCATCCAAAGCAGGGTGTGGCGCAGTGGAAGCATGGAGCACCAGAGGATGTTTCTGGATGAATTAGATCAGTGGTTGATGTTAAAATGTTGGCAGAAACAAACAAAGATTCCAGTTTGAATCCCTGAATTCTTAGAAACTGTCAAACTATGTGAAACCTCAGCAGAGGGAGCAGCAGGAGGAGGCGGAGTCAAGCCCACTCCCACTCTCCTCACATGTGGACGCTCAATGATTCCCACATTCCCCTGCTCTCTCCCACGTATGAGCCCCGGCCAGACATCTCAGGAACGCTCCCTCCGATCAGAAAAGTCTAAATGAAACTCCTCTGGATCCGAACTAAAGGTCTGAGTGCAGCAGAGAGGAGGGTTTCATCCGCAGAGCTCGCTCTGGGACGGCATGCATAATGCAGGAATGCTGCAGAGTTTTTCTCCTCAGGAAGCATCCTGGAGGCTGCAGGAGGAAAAGCAAACCTACCGTCAGCCGGAGCCGAGCAGAAACAGCAGCACAGATCCATCTTCCCTCAGAGCGTCTTCTTCACTTTTAGCCACAAAGCAGAACTGAGAAGGAGTCGGCTCTGACCTCACGACATTGTGTTCTGATCAGAACCGAGGGGGGTGTGCAGAAAAAAACCCAGCGGGGGGGTGTGGGGGAGTGGAGGCACGGCCGGGGTGAAGAAACTCCTCAGATTCTGATTTGGGTTTGTCAGCTTTTCCTCCTCCTCATGTGACCAGCGCCGCTGGACCGGAGCCAGGGGCAGAACCGCCCCGCCGGGTCACATTTTCTTACAGGGTTTCAGACAAAGAGCGGAAAACAGGATTTAAAGCCAGAATAAAAACAAAGGCTGCTGTGTGGGCAGCTGCAGACGGCACCGTTTGGACATCCTGAACCGGACTCTGATCAGAACAGAAACTCAGGTCCGACTTTTCTCATTAAAGCCTCCAGAGACTAAACACAGAACCATCATTCTGGACCTCTGGAAAAGTTAACGGGTTTTAACAGAACTTTCAGCTCAGAGAAACCATCCTAACATCTCACACATCAAACCACATTTGAACAAATAGAATCATCATATAAAAAAAGCTTTAAAGATTTTTGCTAAAAAACCTGATAAGTACCGCCATTCTCAATTTTAAAAACCTCACTGGAAAAAATGTTTCAGTGGTGATTTTTCTTTAAATAAGTGCATTTGTTCTTGGATTGAGGAGATAAGAGACATTTTGCCAATGGAACAAGACGATTTACATTTAAAATAAGAAAACACAATTGCATTGTCTTATTTCAAGTGCTATTTTATCTAATTATCTTATTTTAAAAGTAAAAATACTCATTCATTGGCAAACTATCTCTTATTTACCTGCTCAAAGTAAGAGCCACTTATTTCTAGATCAAGCTTTTCCAGTGTGATCGGTGCCTTTTAAAAAGGCCACACTGCAAAAATCCATCTAGAAATAAGTAAAATTTATTTCTAAATTAAGTGTATATTATCTCCTTATTCTAAGTAGGTAAAATGAAATAGTTTGCCAATGGAATGAGTATATTTTTACTCTTTTAAAAATAAGATAACTAGATAAAAATGCACTTGAAATAAAGACAATCCAATTGTGTTTTCTTATTTTTTTAAATGTAAATTATGTCTTTGTTCCATTGGCAAAATGTCTTTTACCTCCTCCTCAATTCAAGAACAAATGCACTTTATTTTAAGAAAAAAATACTTTAACTAGATTTCCATTTTTTCCAGTGAATTGCTTGCATGGTTTATAAAAGCAAAGTTCATGAACCTGCAGCAGCGCATTAGCGTCCCTCCAGCATCTGGACCAGCGTCCCTCCAACCAGCGTCCCTCCAACATCTGGACCAGCGTCCCTCTTCTGGTCAAAAACCACTCGGAGACAGACCCTCCAACATCTGGACCAGCTGTTCCTCCAACATCAGCAGCTGAAACATCTGGACCAGCATCCCTCCAACATCTGGACCAGCATCCCTCCAACATCTGGATCAGCATCCCTCCAACATCTGGATCAGCATCCCTCCAACATCTGGATCAGCATCCCTCCAACATCTGGATCAGCATCCCTCCAACATCTGGATCAGCATCCCTCTAACATCTGGATCAGCATCCCTCCAACATCTGGATCAGCATCCCTCCAACATCTGGATCAGCATCCCTCCAACATCTGGATCAGCATCCCTCCAACATCTGGATCAGCATCCCTCCAACATCCCAGTATCCCTCCAACATCTGGATCAGCATCTCTAAATATCTCGGATCAGCATCAGAGAATCCTCCACTTTTTAACACATTCAGAACTCGGTTAAAAAACTGCTTAAAATCAAACCAGCGATGATCTCATTAGACCTCCTGGTGCCTGACTCAGCCATGCAGGATGAGGTTTTACTTTGTAAATATGTGTATTTATTTATTCTAATTCTATTCAGTCTATTTCTATAGCTCCAATTCACATCATGTCATCTCAGGTCACTTTCCAGTTCACACCAGATCATCCAGTCAGATTGATTCAAAAGTTTTCTATCTAAGGAAAACCAGCTGATTGCATCGACTCATTGACTCTTCAGCAATCCCTCTCACACTAAGCATGCTTGCTTGTAGCGACAGTGGAGAGGAAAAACTCCCTTTGAACAGGAAGAAACCTCCAGCAGAAACAATGTCTTTAAATATGTAGCCTCAAGTTTTAAAAACGTTCTATGTTTTATGCCTGAGAACAACAGTGGAAAACAAGCTTAATGGCGAATAGTGACGCATTTACAGAAATGTTCATTATTGTCTGCTGTCCCTGACAAAAAAAACAATAAATAAAATACTTTTTTATAAATAAAGTAAAAACAATAAATAAATAAAAAC
Organism: Cyprinodon brontotheroides; assembly: GCA_018398635.1. Lineage (NCBI taxonomy): Eukaryota > Metazoa > Chordata > Actinopteri > Cyprinodontiformes > Cyprinodontidae > Cyprinodon > Cyprinodon brontotheroides. The sequence continues at coordinate 1,632,633 of JAGKQL010000026.1, forward strand.
ATCACTGGATCCAATAGCTCAAAGTTTGGGTCAGAACCTTCATCTGGGTCAAACGCGTCTGGTTTTTATGAAGGATTCAGTCCAAAGCTCCATGAGGTTTTTCCTGGTCCTGGTTCTGTTCCGGTCCGACTTACTGAGTCGGGTCATTTTCTGTGATCCGGTTCTGGAAATCTCTCCCCTCAGTGTTCTGATCGGCCCAAACAAGTTCTTTCCAGATTTATTGGGGTTTCATTTTCCCCAGAAGAACATTTCTCAGAACCTTTTAATGAAGTCCAGAATCCTCAGAACCGGGAAGCATCGTTTACATGAGCAGAACCAGATGCTGTGACCCGGTTTCCTTCAAGCTGCAACAGCTGAAGGTGCTGGAACCGTTTTGGACCCCGGATGAAGGTTCTGCAGAAACCTGAAGAAAAACCGGACAGAACCGACAGGGACAGAACCGAAAGGGACAGAACCAACAGGGACAGAACGGTCTGGGACGTTCCATTTATAAACCTAAACTTAATTCATATTTAATCAACTCATAAATTAAAATCTTAAATCTCAGACTTAAATATTTTGATAAACCACGCCCCTTTAATGGACGTGGCCACACCCCCAAGGCAGAGCAACACCAATCACAGGGAGCGGTGGGCGGAGCCCTTTAATTATCCTTACTTCTGATTGGTGGTTCCTACATGCTAGGGGGGGGGGGTAATTAGGCATATCTTCTAAAAGGACTGAAGGTTGAGATTTAATATTTGGATCTAAGAAACAAAATATATACTTAAATATAAAAAAAAAACATTTAGATTTAAATTGAGGATTTGGATATTTTTAATCGAGAATTACATTTAGGAATATTTTAATTTAACACTAAGGTTTAAGTTCTATTTTTAATTTAAATTTTACTAACTTCTAGCTTTGTATTTAATAAATAAAGATTTGGATTTAATTTTATAAACATATTGGCATAGATTTCACATTTACATTTAGTGTTTGTTGAGGTAAATTGATCTAAAGAAATGTTTAGTAAAAGTTTTCCTTTTGGAGCTCCGTACTCGGAGCTCTGATCATGTGATGCGGTTCTGTGGAACTCATGAGGTTCTGAAGCTGTAAATTCTTCACGGTTCTGTGGTCCGAGTCAGGCCTGCAGATGGATTAAAGCGGAAACCTGAACCGGTTCAGTCATTAATCAAATCCTTCATCAAAACATTCATTGATCATCTGACATTTTCAATCAGTTCTGTGATTCCGTCTGCTGAGCTCCAGCTGCAGGGAGCCTGACCCGACCCGGCCTGGGGGCCTGGAGAGAACTGGCTGGTCCTTTACGGAGCCGACTGGCATTAGCTGTGAGTGGTAAACACGGGTTTCTGCCTGTTAGGGAGCAACAGGGATGAGGAGAAACGTGATAAACAACATGTTGAGTTAATGACAGACACACCCAGAGCCGCTCCATCCTCCCTCTGCCCCTCGGCTCGCTCGCCGCCCACCAAGCTTCTCTGCTGACACCTTTTGGCCGCAGCACCAAACTGTTTCCTACCTTGGCTGCGCTGAATCAGAGCCTCCATGAAGTTTCTGCTGAAGCTCATCTTCATCATTTAAGCAGGAAGCAGCGCGGCTCTCTGCTGCGCTCTGGCTCTTCCACTCATCCACTCAGTGATGGTTTGGAATATTGCTTCTCAGTCACAGCGGGCAGGACCAACGAGGTGGACATAAAAAAAAAAGAAGAAAAACGGGCCACATGTTCTCATTTGGACTGCTTCGCCGCTTCGCCCTCCCTGGTTGAGCTCCAGGCAGGAAAAAGCAGAGTGTGGTTTAAAATGGTTTCCCAGAGAGCTGAGTCATGCTTCCTGTCAGGCAGAAGGAAGGTGAAGCTGCTTGGTCTAAATCCACTCAGCATCACGACTTCATCTCCATTCAGGAAGAGGAATGAAAAGCAGGTGATTGATTAATGAGCTTCAGCGGGTCGGACCACAGCAACGCCACGCAGACAATCCTGAAATCCCTGATCAACACGTGTGTTTATATCAATGGGATCCTTCCCAATTCATGAATTAAAACCTTTTCCTCATCAATGGCAAGAAATTCCATCTAGAACCCGACTGACAGCACGAAGTAGGCAGAAGTCCAACAAAAAAAAGCTTTGATTCAATTTTTCTATGTCTGCTTCTGTCTCCTTGAACCCCAGTGGGCCTCAGCAGATGGCCGCCACACTGAGCCTGGTTCTGCTGGAGGTTTCTTCCTGTTCAAAGTTGGGAGTTTTTCCTCTCCACTGTCGCTACAAGCAAGCATGCTTAGTGTGAGGGGATTGCTGAAGAGTCAATGAGTCGATGCAATCAGCTGGTTTTCCTTAGATAGAAAAACTTTGAATCAATCTGACTGGATGATCTGGTGAACTGGAAAGTGACCTGAGATGACATGATGGGAATTGGAGCTATAGAAATAAACTGAATAGAATTGAATTAAATTAAATTAACCGGAACCAAAGTCCGAACCGTTGGCTACAGCGGAAGAGAACGTAGAACAGTGCAGAACCGTCCTCATCCAGGAGGTTCCAGAAGAACATGGCTCTGCAGGCCCTCCGTTAGGGTCAGAGGTCATGATGCAACAATGAGAAATTAAGAGACAACCAGAGCAACTGCTGATGATCCAAAAGAAAACAGAGATCCACGTAATAAAGAAAAATAGAATCTTTTTGATCCTCAGGACCGCCGTCTGTGGATTAAGGAGACAAAGTGAACCTTCTAGAAGCTGTAGATCCATGCAGAGATCGACTGATATCGTTTATTTAAAGGCGACAGTCTGGCTGATCGCTGATGTGCCACTAATATTTAGAGCAGAAATGTTTTTTTTTTCTTCATTTACACGATAAAAAATGAAAAAGCCTCAGTTTAAAGGAAAAGTCGCCATATTCAGAATCCAAACTTCTGAAAGTTCTTTAAATCTGAAATGATTCCATCCTGTTCAATAAATGATCAGTGTTTTTAATTCAGAGTCATTTTCATGTGAATGTGCTTTACTGAGGCATCCATGTTTGTCAAAGAACACTACTGCCACCTACTGGTTAGTGACATTGTCATGGTGCGGTATCGGCTGTTGATCAAGTCCCAGTGCTGTATCTGGTGTTTGTCACAACGCTATGTATTATCCAAGTCATCTTGAAAACATTCTTCTTCCAAATGTTGGCTACATATTACGGGTTTTTCTCTGGCCAGAAGTTCGATGGCAAATCCTCCTCTTCAAGTTGGCGCATCCAACGCACCAACCCGGCCCGCGGGAGGATCAGGAATCAGAAAGGTGGAATAACTCTTTTTTCCACTTTTTACCCGATGTATTCCAGCATCCAGCTGCCATGCACGCGGGCATTGTCAGTTTTCACTATAGCTCTGGTGAATTTCAATGGTGAAGTCCTCTGGAAATCTTCAACAATTGTTGTTGATTGCAGATGTGTCTAGTAGTTCCCATTGATTTAGCTTGGAAAGGGGAGAATGGCGCTTAGGCTTTACCGCACCGGGACATCACTGCTGGAAGATGGCAGGAGGGAGGGGCTACTATATTTGGGCAAAAATGGCCGCTCACAGACTCAGTGATCGCAACGAAAATTATGGTTTTTATTTATTTTTTACTAAATAAAGCTAAATTCATTAAATCACAGCGAATGTATTAGTTTTATGTCTAAATAATGATCCATTTATTCTTCCTGCTTAACAAACTTTTCCTTTAATTATTCTTTTACTGCTAATTAGCTTCTTTAATTATCTTCCATTTCTGTATTTCCATTTGTTTTCTTAAAATTAGGCTTTTATTGTTTTAATGTATTTATTTATTCTGTTCAGCATTTTGGTAAATGAAAGTGTTTTGTAGATAAAGTTTAGTTTTTGATCAGTTTAATGATTTTCTGGCCAACCTGAGATGTTTGAACATTTCTGGTCTTCAGAGAATCTTCCAGGATTTTGCTGCTGTTAGTTTTTCAGTAATTAATGACTTTTAGTTTTTTTCAGGGAATTTCTGACTTTATTCTTTGTGCTTCGTTTTCTTTTTTTTAACGTTACATTTATTAGTTTTATGTATAAATTATGATCCGTTGATTATTCCTGCTGATCGGACTTTGCCTTTAAACTAATCCAACCAAACATGAAGCAGACGGAGGAGCAGAGATGAATCAACTTCATGTGATCCTGATCAGCAGATCAGAAAAAAACTCCAGAGAGAATCAGAACCAGAACTTCCCGCCTAACGGACCTGGATCACAGGCTGGAGGTGAAGGAACCGTGAATCCTGGTCCACAAGATCCTATCGACAGAAGATCTCTTAGTAGGAGATTTTATTCTTCAATAAACGAATAAAGACGGAACAGAAGTGGATTAAAATATCACAGAATAGAACTTAATAGAATAGAATAAAGCAGAACAATCCTGCTGAAGTTTCTCCAAATGAGATGTGAAAGAAGGAAGTTGAGTTTAAAAATGTTTGCATTTAAATCTGCAGCAGAGGTGGAAGAGCCCCCCCTATAGACGAACAGAACCAGATGTGCTCCTCTTCCAGTCGTTAAGCTTTACTGCTAAATGGAAACAGAGAAATGAAGAGCTGTCTTTGTGTTCAGCTCCTCCGGGCGCCAAGTTAAACATGATCTACGCTCAGAGAGCTTCGCGTTTTCCACAGATCCTTCTAACTGAACCAAAGGTCAGACTCTGAGCCGCTGCTCCGCCAACATTCCCATCAACGCTCAGGGCCTGGTCCCAAACCAGAACAACCGTGTGGAAAAGCAATCCAGGCGTTTTTCTCCCAACAAAGAGGACTTTTGTTCCAGAGGCCAATCCTGCAGCACAGCTAAAAATACTCACTGAAGGTTTGGAAAATGGCAGCAGGCTGGGAGGAATTTTCCCCAAACTTTTATGGAATAATTACGGAGCTGACTGTGGGGAACTTTCTCCTTCATCATCTAATTGTTGTTGCAACAGAGGAGGAATGATGGGGCGCAGTGGGAGGACTGGCATCTCTGAAGGATTCTTACAACCTTTTAATGAAATCCACCTTCATTGCCTCCCTGTTTGTGAGGAACGTTAATCAGGAACAGAGGCGGGTTCTGATGAAAAGAATGAAAAATATTCTGCTTTTCTTTCAGCAGGTCTGTCAGCCAATGAGGAGCGGGGAAACGGCCACGCCCTCTGAAGACCGAGCGTTTGTGCTCCAGCTCTGCTGACGGCCGATCGGGAGTGACGGACCGAGGGATCAGCGCAGACGAGAGGAAGAATGCAACCCAACGAGGAACACGTCTGCAGAGAAACATTCCTGCTGATAAAACCTGCAGCTGCTTGGAAACAGCTTTGCTCCCACCTGCTCTTCATTACCTGCCCTGCAGCTCCAGAGCAAAGAAAACCAACAGTCGCATAAAACCAGAGGAAAACAAAGAATAAAGTCAGAAACTCCCTTTAAACAGGCTGAGAGCAAAAAACTAAAAGTCATTAATTACTGAAAAACTAAAAGCAGCAAAATCCTGGAAGATTCTCTGAAGACCAGAAATGTTCAAACATCTCAGGTTGGCCAGAAAATCATTAAACTGATCAAAAACTAAACTTTATCTACAAAACACTTTCATTTACCAAAATGCTAAACAGAATAAATAAATACATTGAAACAATAAAAGCCTAATTTTAAGACAACAAACGGAAAAACAGAAATGGAAGATAATTAAAGAAGCTAATTAGCAGTAAAAGAATAATTAAAGGAAAAGTTTGTTAAGCAGGAAGAATTAATGGATCATTATTTAGAAATAAAACTAATACATTCGCTGTGATTTAATGAATTTAGCTTTAATCAGTAAAAAAAAAAATAAAAAGAAAATTTATATTTTAGTATGTCTAAAATCTAATTGCTAAAATACCAGGATTTAATAGAATACCAAGTTGCAGTATTCATGTTCAAAGTAAGACATAACCTGTTGCCTGGGAATATCCAAAAGATGTTCTCTGAAAGGGAGGAAGGCTACGATTTAAGGGGGAGGGGAAGACTAATAGATGTAGAACAACTAGAAAAAGATTATGTTTATCAATTTGCGGAGTTAAATTGTGGAACAAACTAAATGAGAACCTAAAGCAATGCCCAAATATATTCATTTTCAAAAAAAATGTACAAAGAAATTATTTTCAAAAAGGTATAGAGAAGCATTGTAGAAAGTTTTTGTTTGTGTTTTTGTTTTGTTTATTTGTATATATGTATGTATATGTATATGTGTAGGTAGGTATGTATTTATATGGATATATATAGCAACATAATTATAAATATTGTAAATTGAAGAAATACAAGAATTAAAAGGGTAGGAGTACATAAGTTTTACTTCTTCCTACTCCTTTTCGCACATGTAATAGAGGTATATTAATTTAGGAAAGAAGGGTACCTTGTTTGTTGTTTTTCTCTCCAATGTTTTTAAACATTGTTTTATTGTTTTTTTGTTTTTCTTCTTGCATGTTCGAAATAAAGAATAAATGAAAAAAAATTTCTGCTATGCATCACTGAGTCTGGGAAGCGCCATTTTTTGCCCAAATATAGTAGCCCCTCCCTCCTGCCATCTTCCAGCAGTGACGCGTCTGCGGTGCGGTCAAGCCTAGCGCCATTCTCCCCGCTTCCAAGCTAAATCAATGGGAACTACTAGACACATCTGCAATCAACAACAATTATTGAAGATTTCCAGAGGACTTCACCATTGAAATTCACCAGAGCTATAGTGAAACTGACAATGCCCACGTGCATGGCAGCTGGATGCTGGAATACATCGGGTAAAAGTGAAAAAAAGAGTTATTCCACCTTTCTGATTCCTGATCCTCCACGACGGGTTGGTCGTTGGATCGCCAACTTGAAGAGGGAGGATTTGCCATCTAACTTCTGGCCAGAGAAAAAACCCGTAATATGTAGCCAACATTTGAAGAAGAATGTTTTCAAGATGACTTGGATAATAGCGGCGTTGAGACAAACACCAGATACAGCACTGGGACTTGATCAACAGCCGATATCGCACCGTGACAATGTCACTAACCAGTAGGTGGCAGTAGTGTTCTTTGACAAACATGGATGCCTCCAGTAAAGCACATTCACATGGAAATTACTCTGAATTAAAAAACACTGATCATTTATTGAACAGGATGGAATCATTTCAGATTTAAAGAACTTTCTGAAGTTTGAATCCTGAATATGAACGAACTTTTCCTTTAAATAAAGAGAAACTAACAGGAACAGGTTCCATGGAGTCAAAGGCCAAAAACGATGAAAATAAATTTAAAGAAGATCCTTCTAAAGTTTAGAAGCTGCTGATGAAGACATTTTTCTTAACATTTACTGAATTTAATTTTTTTCTTATTCGTGTACAAAACACATATTTTGAAGCAATAATGGAACAAATTTCACTCCATAGGTCTGGAGGAAGAGGAGGATGAAGTTGAATGACGGATCTGTCCCCAAAATTAGAGACAAACCCCAAACTTTTGAAAACCTTCAGAGGGAAAATCAGACAGAAGCAGTTTAACCAGGAAAATCTGATGGATTGTGACCAATGAAAGGAACCCAAAGATAAACGGGACGTAAAGCATCTGCTGCTGAATAAAAGCTGCAGGAATCATGTTGAAGACTAAGAACCAGACGGGAACAACGAGTTAATGTGAAGATCAGGCTGCAGCTCATAGAAAAATACATGTAGAAGCTGATTTATTGATAGAAAGAAGGTGGGAGGAGAAGAGCAGACGACACATTGACAACAGAAATAATCCCAGAGTTAAAGTCAAATAAGGAAGCAAGCCGATTCGCCAAGCCGTTAAACGCCGGTTTGACTGCTGGAAGTGAAAAAGCCTGGAAGGATTATTGCTTAAACTTCTCTTTCTCCACCCATGGTGAGAAATCCTGGGAAGATTCTGCAACCGACGTGAAAACAGCTCCAGGCGTTCTGCTCCACAGGCGCAGTAAACAGGCGGCCTCTCATTGGTCGCTTCTCACAGGTGGAAACGTTCACAATCAGTTTAGTCGCTTGATTCTGGAGCAAAACCATCAAATCCAGACTCTACTAAACTATTTAAACTTTTCCTGTTTGACCTCATTTAAAACGCAAAGCTGAAGGTATTTTAAATGATAAACCAACAGAGAGGGAGCGCTTCAGGCTGAAGGGGAGGAAAGATTTATGTTTTAAAAAATCTGAAAAGTGTGGCATGCATGTCTTTATTCCCCCGATTCCTCACATGTAAACCTGGTGAGCTTTGGGGGGTCACAGCTTATAAAACAAAAATGAGGGAAGGACGGTTCTACCAACAAACATGGTCAGGATGGCAGAACGGGTAACTCTGGAGGAGCTGCAGAGATATTTGTGCAAAAGAAACATCTGAGGAGGAAAGTTAGCATCATGCTGCGGGATGGAGATAAATCCATGACAAGGACTGAAGAAAGCCTTTTAGAGGCTGCAGGAGACCCGAGGCTGGAAGTTCACCAGAGACCCGATGGATGGGTTTGGTCAGAGCGATCAGGTTTTAGAACGGCCTAGTCAAAGGCCAGATAAAAATCAAACTGGAGATCTGAGGTACAACCTGAAAACTGATGTTCTCACATCTTCTCCATCCAACCTGAATCAGAATGAGACACTTTTACAAAGAAAGGAGGAAGATTTCAAATCTGGTTGAAACAAACACTCCAGAAGACCTTAAGCTGGACCTTCAGACAGATGTAGGTCTATAAAGCAGCAGCTCTAATCCAAGCCACACTTTTCAGATAAAAACTATTAAAATAATGAATACGGATAAGAAAGAACTTCCCTAATGATCAGAGGTGAAGTCACGGTCAGGCAAAACCAGGCAGTTGATTAGGACCCCAAGTTCCACAGGGCCCGAAAAACTGTTGATGGATGTGTGGCTAACAGTTATTACTTATCTACTCAGGTTAATTATGTTTTTAGTAAAAATCGTTTGGCTGAAATGTCACCAAAGTGCTTATGGCATCCTGAGTGTCCAGGAAGGCAGCAGCAAAACTTATGAAAACAAACAAAGCAAAGAGAAGAGAAAAGAAAATGATTAAAAGAAGCTACCCCAGAGGTGCTAACGGTTAACAGACGGAGAAAAGAAAAGCTTCATCACTGCAGCGAGGACTAGTAGCGCACCAAGCTGCGGCGGCTTATAGCAGTGGCTAGTCACAGGGGCTAGTAGCAATGGCTAATAGCAGTGGTTAGCTGCTTCGGCTAGTAGCAGTGTCCATTTGCAGCGGCTCATAGCAGCAGCTAGTAGCAGCGGCTAATAGCAGTGGAGTAGAAGCGGGCTAGTAGCAACAGGTAGTGCCCCTTTGTAATGGCTTGTAGCAGGGGTTACTAGTGGTGGCTAGTAGCAGCGGCTAGTTGCAGCGGTAAGTAGCAGTGGCTAATAGCAGTGGTTAGTAGCAATGGCTAGTAGCAGTGTCCATTTGCAGCAGCTAGTTGCAGCAGCTAGTGGCAGTGGCTAGTTGCAGCAACTAGTAGCAGCGGCTAGTAGCAATGACCCATAGCAGTGGCTTGTAGCAGGGTTACTAGTGGTGGCAAGTAGCAGCGGCTAGTTGCAGCGGTAAGTAGCAGTGGCTAATAGCAGTGGTTAGTAGCAATGGCTAGTAGCAGTGTCCATTTGAAGCAGCTAGTTGAAGCGGCTAGTAGCAGTGACCATTTGCAGTGGCTTGTAGCAGGGGTTACTAGTGGTGGCTAGTAACAGGAACTAGTTTCACCGGCAAGTAGCAGTGGCTAATAGCAATGACCGGTAGCAGTGGTTGCTCGTAGCAGCAGCTAGTAGCAGTGACCCGTTGCAGTGGTTTGCTGGCTAGTAACAGTGTCTAGTTTCACCGGCAAGTAGCAATGACCGGTAGCAGCGGCTATTTGCAGAGGCTAGTAGCAGTGGCGTAGAAGCGGCTAGTAGCAACAGATAGTTGCAGTGGCTAGTTGCAGCAACTAGTAGCAACGGCTAGTAGCAGTGACCCGTTGCAGTGGCTTGGTGGCTAGTAACAGTGACTAGTTTCACCAGCAAGTAGCAATGGAGACATTGAGAAGAGAGGAGCTCAGAAAATGTTTGGACTCATAACTTCACAGATCAAACACAGAGCAGCGATTGTTGGGAGGCGACAAAGAAGACGTGGAGAATCCTGCTTTCCCTGCAGGAACAAGCGGAGATCAGAGATCAGAAGCAAAAAGAGAAGAAGATGCGTCAGTCAGTTTGATGAGCAGAGCGTGCAGGAGGACCTCACATGTTCTCCTGCCCCCCCACCCCACCCCACCGCACCCCCGGAGGCAGAAACAGAAAAAATCCAAACAAACAAGAAAACAAACAGAATCTTTTAATTTCAGGGACTCTTTTTTTCTAAACCAAACAATAAAACTGAGGTAAAAGACTCATAAAAGCAATAAAAATGTTGCTGATTAAACAGTTTAATGGTTGAATTTCACCAAAGTCGAAGGAGAGAAACTTTAATGGAAGAAAATTGACCAATAAAATCCAAAACTGCAGGAAACTAAAGGTTTGGAAGCAGCTCTTTGCTCCATGAATTCATCTCATCACAGCAGCCTTCCTCACGCTGCCACCTGCTGGCTGCTAGAGGAACTGCTCCAGCAGAGCAACAGAGAAACAGTAAATAAAATAGAGTCAAATGTAGAAAGATGTGGAAAATCACAGCAACGCAGGACATAGAAGCAAAGGACAACCCAGAGAAACGCAGAACAACACAAACCAAAGCAGCGTAGACATAGAGCAACTAGAGCAGGTTCTAACCTGTCCATCAGAACCACCCTCAGCTCTATAAACCCAAGTTCTAACCCGTCTATCAGAACCATCCTCAGCTCTATAAACCCAAGTTCTAACCCGTCCATCAGAACCACCCTCAGCTCTATAAACCCAAGTTCTAACCCGTCTATCAGAACTACGGGCAGAGGATTCAGGTGATCTGATACGGGTCAGAACCTGAACCCAAACGTGCAGAATTCCCGCTATGCTTCCCAAACAACCGCCTGCTTTCCGTCACGGATCAGTTTCTGCTGATGTTTGCCTGAAGTTCTATCTGGTGAGCCCAACCGTGTCAGAACTGGACCCACCGGGTCAGAACTGGACCCACCGGGTCAGAACTGGACCCACACGGACAGAAGGAACATCCCAGAAGAAACAACTCAGATCTACTGAAAGCAGATGTGAGGTTAGAGGAGGATGTTTCAGAAATCCGGTTCAGGATGACAGTTAACGATTCGGGAAAGGAAGCAGATTAACGGATCAGAACAGAGAACGTTCTGATATGATCCCAGAAGAACCTGACCCGGTTCAGACAGGTTCAGGTGTTTGGTTCAGTTTCTGGGGAAAGAGGAGAGAAGCTCCTCAGTGAGAACCAGAGCTTCTGTTGGACCCGCTCCGCCTGGGAGGAAACTAGAGGAACCAGAGAAAAGCCAAACAGAAGAACTCGGACCTGGATCAGAACCCAGAAACTAGACTGGATCCTAAAAACGCTGAAAGATCAGAACTCAGAACGGAACCTTTTGGTTCGGATCAGAGGTTCAGGTCCAGAGCGCCAAGCAGAGGCGTCAACTGACAGAGTACAAATACTTCATTACTTAACTAGAAATATTGGCCATCTATACTTTTACTGGAATAATTAGTTTCATCCAGACATTTCATTTCTCTGTGGTCGGACTCGGTGCTGCCCCAACCTGTTGCTCACCACAAACCAAAATAAATAGTTTTTCAAGATGATGCAAAGTTAAATGTGACCATTAGTTATAAAACTAAGAAAATGAAGGAAGTTATCATCCAGAATTATAGAAAAATGTTCCTTTAATAGAGTAGAGCAGTAAAGCTTCTGTCCTTAAGATTTTCTCCTCATTACTCTTCTATACTTTAAATAGTTTTAAAAATTGTACTTTTACAGTTTTACTGGAGTAAAACGCTGAAGTTGATCCTCCAACTTCAAAAGTGTTTTAAAGTGTTTTAAATCAGCAGGATTTCTACTGGAGGAATAAACATTAATATTTTTGACGCCTCTGGGAAAAAAAAAATGGAGACAAAAACTTTGGACCCAAACAGAGAAGATGCCTTTCTCCATTTCCAGTCCAAAAGCCCAGAACCAGCTCAAACCTGAACCCGTTCAGCCCTTAGAACCCTTAGAACCCGCTCCTTTTCTATTAAATTACAAACATAAACGATTCTCTTAACCAATGAAATGAGTTTCAGAATAAAACATTAGATAGAAAATCAACCAACGTCCTTCTGTTCATGAAGCATCTGATTCTCAGTCAGACCAAATCTGAGCAAGAAGAGAAAAGAAAAATGTTCGTGTTTCAGGTAGAAATGCAAGTTCATCATCAATCTAAAGTCTATCGACTAACGATTAATCAATAAGAAGCCATTTCCTCTGGAATCAAGACAATCTTTCCATGAACAGATCCAATTTTTTTTACAATGTGCCAGGTAAAAAAAAAGTTCATTGTATTTGCAGGATTTTTTTATTGGTGAAATATTTTCTTTGCTTTCTGATGTTTTTATTGACAACAATCCAATGACTGAGAAATGGAAATCTGGAAGGACATCATCACCACATGGTGGTGGCAGCATCATGCTGTGGGTCAGAGTGGATGGGAAGATGGGAGGAGAGAAATCCAGGACCTCATCACCACACGGTGGTGGCAGCATCATGCTGTGGGTCAGAGTAGATGGGAAGATGGGAGGAGAGAAGTCCAGGACCTCATCACCCCACGGTGGTGGCAGCATCATGCTGTGGGTCAGAGTAGATGGGAAGATGGGAGGAGAGAAGTCCAGGACCTCATCACCCCACGGTGGTGGCAGCATCATGCTGTGGGTCAGAGTAGATGGGAAGATGGGAGGAGAGAAATCCAGGACCTCATCACCACACGGTGGTGGCAGCATCATGCTGTGGGTCAGAGTAGATGGGAAGATGGGAGGAGAGAAGTCCAGGACCTCATCACCCCACGGTGGTGGCAGCATCATGCTGTGGGTCAGAGTAGATGGGAAGATGGGAGGAGAGAAGTCCAGGACCTCATCACCCCACGGTGGTGGCAGCATCATGCTGTGGGTCAGAGTGGATGGGAAGATGGGAGGAGAGAAATCCAGGACCTCATCACCACACGGTGGTGGCAGCATCATGCTGTGGGTCAGAGTAGATGGGAAGATGGGAGGAGAGAAGTCCAGGACCTCATCACCCCACGGTGGTGGCAACATCATGCTGTGGGCCGCAGAGTAGATGGGAAGATGGGAGGAGAGAAGTCCAGGACCTCATCACAGGCCACGGTGGTGGCAGCATCATGCTGTGGGTCAGAGTAGATGGGAAGATGGGAGGAGAGAAGTCCAGGACCTCATCACCCCACGGTGGTGGCAGCATCATGCTGTGGGTCAGAGTGGATGGGAAGATGGGAGGGGAGAAATCCAGGACCTCATCACCACACGGTGGTGGCAGCATCATGCTGTGGGTCAGAATAGATGGGAGGGGAGGACCATCCTGCTGCTGGAGCAGAACCAGCCTGAAGATCCAGACAGAAAACCATCAATTATCTTCAAAGCTGGAATCCTGAAGTTCACAGATCTTTTCCCAAAACAGTCGGACCTGCAGAGAGAAAAGGTTCTGCAAAGTTCTGACCCGGGCAGCCTAACACAAATGGACCAACGGAACCATCAAGCAGCGCTCCGTGTCACATGGATAAAATCCAGACCTTCAGGTTTGCTGGGCAGCAGGGTGTGAATACTTTCAGGAGTTTGGAACTGTTCCATAACGAGGATGAAGGTCCTCAGGCTGAATGCGGCTGAATGCGGCTGAATGCGGGGCTGTTCCTCAGGTCATGTTGATGCCAAATCAGAGCCGGATTATCCTGAAAAGAGCTGAAAATATTTGGGTCAGAGCTGAACACCGGCGGGTCGAAAGGGCGGGAGGGAAAACTAAAGCGTTTGTCTTCAGTTAAAGTCGGTCAGTTCGGCCCAAACAGGAGATCATCGGCAGGTTTCTGGAATAAAGATCTTATTCTGGAGAGAATCCCTGAAAATAAGCGACAAACAGGGATTAATGGGTCCGAGGGGACGACCCGCCGCCAGATGAACCGGTTCTGACAGGTTGGCAGGAAGGTTTAACACGTTGAGAAAGTCTTTTGGGAACGCTCAGTGAAGCGAAGCAGCTTTTGTTCTGTTGGGAAACACTCCGGGTCTGTCGGAGCGAGCAGAAGGCCTCAGATCCGTCTCCAGGATCATTGAAATTCCACAGCAGGCGGCTAAGCTCTGCCGGGCCGGTACCAAACAGAACCGATCGGTCGGAGCGGTCCGGGTGGACCCGCTCCTCTCAAACAGAACCATCAGGGATCCGTGTCAGTCAGAGCAGCAGGGTCAGCTCTGATTCCAAAGTAAAAGCCTCTGTTGGCCGGATGCTAAGAAAACTGGGTCGTCATGGCAACCAGGGCAATGGTTCACCGCCAACACTGCGGTTCTGGATCAGCTGGTATTAGAACATTCTTTTTAAATACGGTGTCTCAGCCATGCTTTCAATCAGAACCTTTATAAACAGGAAACAGGAAGTTGGACTTTATCTGACCCGGTTTTTCAATGTTTGAGTCTTCAGGAGAGAAATCTCCATCTAAAGTTTTCTAAACTGAAGATTAGTTTAGAATGTGATGATGGTTCTGACCCGGGGAAATATTCAGAACCTTTTGGGCTTCTCCAGTTTCTCCATTATATTCTGGTTATAGCTGTCCAATCAGATCTCAGCACTCAGAGAGACACGCCCACACTCTGCCCCACCAGGAGACCTCATCTCTGGATGGTTCTGTAGAACCTGGACCTGCAGGTTCTGTTCACACCTGTCAGATCTCCTATAGGAAAGAAAAAGTGTGGAACTGTGAGCTCAAAAGGGAGGGAATCACCATGGCAACCCAACATGTTGTAGTTCTAAATGGGAGGTATGGTGCTGAGGGCTTCCCCTCAAAGCTGAAAAGGAGGGAATCGCCATGACAACCCAACATGTAGATTATGCACTATATACCATAATGTTAACATGAAAGGAAACATAAGAATCAAAGAGAGTAAATTTATGTTTAAATCCAAACCTAAAAAAGTTAGCTCGTGGAAGTAGCGTAGCATCCCATTTCCTGTACAGATTTTAATACATTTATTTTCTCAAGAAATAAATTATTAATCTTTAACAAATTATATTTTAATACGCTTGCTTATTAGGGAGGGAAAACTTTTTAACAGTAAAAACGATCGGTTAGTGACAATTACAGTCAGACCTAACCGTGTTATCTACCCAGCATGCATTGCAGTGATTAAAAAAATTCCGAAATCCATTTGTAAAAAAAAAACAAAAAACAATTTAACGAAGGATTTATGATTATTGAACTTAATGCGTGTTTTTTACGTATCAAAAATGTTTAAGTTATTAAGAAAAGTCCAACATATTTAGATCAATATGTTCAACGTGCAGAAGGTACCGCCACCTGGTGGCCAGACTGGAACCAGCAATGACTTGGCCCCTGAAAGCATCTCCTGCATCACTATAAAGATGCACATCTAGAAAACATCCTATTAAGGTTTGGTCTAAAATCATTTTTTCATGATCCTCAGTCTGTAGTTTACAGACATCAGTGAAAAGTTATTCAGCATGAGGATTTCGCGTCCCAGTGTTCGAGGGATGGGCGTCTGTGTCTTACCGGCGGCGTGAGGCTAACAGAACTGGCAGCGTTGCGAGCAAGGCGGCTCAAACATGTGCGGCTGGAAGCCTTCTACACAAAACCAAGCTGCTGCCGCCCTGGCGTCCTCTTCCACAACATCTTAGGTCCCGGCGCTTTCCTCCTCTAAATAAAAAATGGATGACGGAGGAGACTCATCACGACCTCCGACACTAAACTCTCCCTCCCTCTTGCATGTTTCCGCTGTCCATGGCGTTCCTTGACAGCGTCGTTTCTAAGTCACCAATTTAGTGCTACTTGGTCCCAATGGAATTTCCCATTGGGAACCTGCTAACTTCACAAAAGATAATGCTAACTGGTTAGCAAAGATGCTTCTAAACCCGGCCACAACCAAACATGCTTGCAAACCTTCTGCCACAACAATCGCCCCTTGATAATCGACCAATCACATTCACTTTATTTACTGGTGTAAAGTAAGTAGCCTCATCCTGATCACCATGAGCTTTCAAAAGGTTTCACTCGCTAATCAGTCTGGAGACTCTCGGTTAAAAAGAAAATTTGGAGCCGTTCACCAAAGCGAGCGTCCAATCAGCGTTGGCTTTTGGCGGGTTGAGGTGTGGCGCCTAGTAGCGAAGCGCCACAGTTCAGTCTAAAGAACATGGCGGCTTCAGCTGAAGGACAACTAGCGTTAGCGTGGCTATCGAGCAAGTTTTATGGGAATTACAGAGTATTTCTTCACTGAAAGAAGAAGCAAAAAACACTGCTCTGGAGGCTTTTCTCAGAGGAAAAGATGTTTTTGCTCTTCTCCGACTGGTTTAGGCAAGAGTTTGATCTATCAATTGGCTCCTCTTAGTCGTCATTAAGCTCTGTTAGTGCGTCCTTATGCTTCGATTGATCGGGGATTGGTTTTATTTGGTCCCGCCTATCACCAACATAGGCCAATCAGCTAACCAGTATTTTAAGCCCCTTCCCAAAATTACTTCAACGGGAAGGTTTTCCAGATGGATATTGCGAGGAGCAAATCCATCTGGCGAAGCAGGTAGTAAAAGTCGGGCACCACTTTCGGGAGAGCCGAGGAATGCAACATTTGGAGCGGCGCTTCCCTACGACTTTAAACTGACAATGCCCAGTGCAGTATGGCAGCTGGATGCTGGAATACATCGGGTAAAAGTGAAAAAAGAGTTCTTCCACCTTTCTGATTCCCTGATCCCTCCACGGGACGGGTTGGTCGTTGGATGCGCCAACTTGAAAGAGGGAGGATTTGCCATCGAACTTCTGGCCAGAGAAAAACCCTAAGTAATATGTAGCCAACATTTGGAAGAAGAATGTTTTCAGATGACTTGGATAATAGCGTTGTAACACCAGATACAGCACTGGGACTTGATCAACAGCCGATACCGCACCGTGACAATGTCACTAACCAGTAGGTGGCAGTAGTGTTCTTTGACAAACATGGATGCCTCCAGTAAAGCACATTCACATGAAAATTACTCTGAATTAAAACACTGATCATTTATTGAACAGGATGGAATCATTTCAGATTTAAAGAACTTTCAGGAAGTTTGGATTCTGAATATGAGCGACTTTTCCTTTAATAAATTGATCTGATCATTTTTGTAGAGCTTCCTTTGTCAGCACCACCTAAAGGTGACGTCTTTGCTCTGCAGCTGCACCTGACCTGACGGCGCTACACAAACTGTCCCATCTCCGACTCAGAAGCAAAGATCCCTGCTGTTACCGTGGCAATGCAGCAGGCGCCCTGCACCATCATCACCAGACGCAGTCGCACTCAAAGTGCCGCATGCTGCAGCATCATCTCACTCACAGGCGGCTAAAGCAGCAGCAGCTCCAGCCACCTGCTTTTCACTCAGATCAACCATGAAAACACACAAAGTTGACGTCCTGCAGGACGCCTTCAGGAAGAGAGGCATTGTGGGAAAACAAGGCGGTCCTGGGAGTGTGAAAGTGATGAGTCAGGAAGCAGAGATGAGTACCTTTCAGGGAGCTGATCTCATACTGGATGGAGCGAGCGGGGTTCATGTTCCCCCGGGTTTCTCTCAGCGAGTTCTGGCGAGCGGTGGGAACCCGGCGGAGGACCAAACGTCTCTCTGCTAACGGCAGCCAGAGTCTGAGCCTCCCTCTGCTGCTGCGCCGCCTCAGCCTCTGTGGTCGCTCTCCTTCTCCCTCTCCTGACGGCTCAGTCCGAGTCAGCGGGGGAGGAAGGCAGCAGCCCCCTCCTCCTCCTCCTCCTCACCCGGCCCCTCCCTGATGCTGCCCTCTCATCCTGGGCTGGATCTCAGGGAGGGGCTCCTCTGTCATATTACAGCAGTGCAGACTGATGATGGGGCAGAAGATTCATGGAGAAAAATCATCTCCTTTCCCTTCAAATGTTTTATTATTTTATATATAAATTATATTTGTTCAATGTTAGCAGCTCATGAATATCATTCCTGTTTTACTTTAAGGATGAGTTCAAACACAAATCTATTAGAGAAGTGGTCAATAACATTAAAGCCTCTGAAACGCTCCAGTTTTGTCGTCTGGGTTTGAAATTACCAACCAGCGTCCTCCAACTGTCCAGAGATCAAACTGTCCCGCCTCACTATACGTCCTATAAGTCTTTAAAGTCATTTATCACCCATCATCTGCAAATATTACATCTGTTATCTCGGCCATCTTGTTTTTGAGTATTTTTTAACCCGTTTATGGTTTAAAATCAGGCTTCAGCTGCGTTCAGGTTCCTGCTTCTTTTCTGTTAACATGGATAAACTTCACCAGCAGCAACATAAACATGGGAACCATAAACAGCAGCAAACTAAACCCGGTTTACACCAAATATGAGCGGCTGGTGAACAGAGGCGACTCCAGCCTGACTCCAGCCTGAGGCATCCTGAGGTCGGCCAGGTCCACCATCTGTATGGGGGCAGTTTTCTTCCATTATTGTTGCAACAAACACATTTTGTAAATGGAAATAAAACAAAGCCCACACCCGCCCGCCCAGAGTTAGGAGAATATTTGAAAAAAGTGTAATTATTAAAAATCAATTACAAAAAGGAAAAATATAACAAAATATAAATACTTGTTTTAAAAGTTGTAAAAAAAAAAAAAAAAAAAAGAAAAGCAAATTTTGAAAAAATAATTATTTAAAAAAAATCGGAAAAAATGAATAGAAAACAGCAGAGTCTTAAATTTTAAATAATTTTTTTTATAAAATAATTTTTCCAAGTTTCATTTTTCATCCAGTTTCATTTCTGGGTTGAAATTTTTTTATAGGGATACGGCCCCCTACTCATTATCGACCTTAAAAACTGAATGTCCAGGACGCCGGCCATCCCCACCGATGTTTAACCCGATATTTGATCAGCTTCTGAGTTTCTAAAGTCTAAAAAAAATAAATACTACTTCTTCTTCTTTCCTCAAAAACTTCTTTTTACAGACTTAAAAACTTCTAAAGACGAGGGAAAAATATTGATCCATTAAAATATCCCAATATCTTCATATGCTGATATATTGCCATTTAAAACACCATATCAATCTCTTTTTACTAATGAAATATTGCTATATGTCATCGATTTATGCTATAGAAATCCCCGAAATTCACCAAATGTTGCCATATTTTTATATGTTGATATATTGTGCGGTATCGCTCTATTTTACTAACAAAATCTCACAAGAATTTGCAAAATATCCACGAGAGTTTGTAACAGAAGCGATTGAAATTTCACCAGATTTTGAAAGAAGTAAAATAGATCATGATACTAGCGTTTTTAAAAATCTATTTGATATCAGCATATGAAAATATATTTGAGTTTATTATTTTTCAAAAGTGTCAGAAATGGATAACAAAACTGCTATTTTCAATGACTACTTATTTTTGTCCAGCTTTAACATCGGTATCGATATCGGGTTATCGGCTACATGAGTTTTAAAAATATCGGATATCGGAAAATAAACCCAATATCGTGCATCCCTAATTTTTTATTCAAATTTCCTTCAACAAAAAAACACTTTCTTTGATTGCAACAATGTTGGAGTAAAAGTCACTCCATAATCCTGCAGGTCTTTTCCTGTTCTTATCAGACGGATTATGGAGAACAGCTCCTCTAACTGTGCAGCACGCTCTCAGATTGCAGCATGTTGCTAGAGAAACGTTCTGCAACGTGAACAAATGGAATAAATATTTCTGACACAGAAACGTCTGGGAGGAAAAACCCAGGCCTCCTTTTCCTTTCAGAACCGACTCGGTTTCCTGACAGGATGGTGGGATCTATAAAATAAAGCTCCAGTTAAAATGTTTTTATTTCTCTGTTTCCCTTTTAAAGACTTTGGTCTCTGAAGTATTTTTAAAATTGGAATAAATAAAACTTCCAGAAATAAATTTAATATTTGATTAAAAAGACTTAAACTCTGGAAGAATGGATAGAAAAATGTCTGGATTGAAACTAAAATAGATTCTAATTTTGCTCAAACAGGAAGTGAACGATTTTATCACATTTATAAATAGATCTTCTTCTTCCAGACACCTGGGTAACAAATTCCTGTCTTCTGCTCTAACAGGGAGCTGCTAAATTCACCAGCCTGTCCTGAAAACACCTCATCATCATCATCATCATCATCATCATCATCATCATCATCCTCATCATCATCATCATCATCACCACCTCATCATCATCAATCCTCCATCCTCCCCCTCCCAGGAAAACTGAGACGTTCTGCAGGCAGAGCGTCTGAGATCAATAGGATCCAGTTTCAGGTCCAGCAGCAGGAAAAGTTCTGATCTGATAATAAAACAGAAGCAACAAGCAGATCCAGGAGGAAAGGTCTCCCAGAACCAGAACCAGTACCAGAACCAGAACCAGCTAAACCAGTGACCGGGAATCCGAGCTACCAGACCAGAACCAGACCAGGAGGCAGGGAGCCCAGGCTGTGACCAGAACCAGACCAGAACCAAGGAGCCGGACCCGGGGGGCAGAACTGTGACCAGAAGCAAGGCTGTGACCAGAACCAGACTGTAAGCCAGAACTGAAGACTAGAACCAGGAACTGTGACCCAGGAGCAGAACCAGACCAGGAGTCAGAACCCAGCTGTGACCAGAACCAGACCAGAACAGGCCAGAACCAGGGCAGCTGAACCAGACCAGAACCAGACCAGGTGCACCAGAATCGGGCCCAGAACCCAACTGCTGGCCAGAGACCGGAGCCAGAACCAGAAACAGAGCTGTGACCGATGAGCCAGAACCAGGCCAAGAACCAGAACCAGACCCAGGACCAACTGTGACCAGAACCAGGCTGTGAACCAGAACCAGACTAGCAACCAGGCTGTGACCAGAACCAGACCCAGAACCAGAACAGGCTGTGACCAGGAGCCAGAACTGAAACCAGAACCAGACCAGAAGCAGGCTGTGACCAAGAACCAGACCAGAACCATAACAGACCCAACGTGACCAGAACCAGGCTGTGAGGCAGAACCAGAACTAGAACCAGGCTGTGAGCCAGAACCAGAACCAGACCAGACCAGAACCAGAACCAGAACCAAAAACCGTGACCAGAACCCAGCTACAGGACCAGTTGTTGATGTTTTAGCTGTGACTGCTGATGAGAGGGTTCTCAGTCATCAGGTCCGATAGTCATTCGTACAAATTCAAAATTCAGCTCCACTGGACTTTGGACGTTTTTCTTGAGAAACCAAGTCCAGTCGTCTTACAAATGGTAAGCTGTGACTCCATTGCAGCTAACTGCTAATAGCTGCTAGCATCCATCTCTGAATTAGAAAGATCTTTGGATCAGAATCAGTTCCTGTAGCGGCGCTGCTCGGGTGGATCCATGACACCTCGTAAGTACTTCAAAATAAAAGCTCGTCTCATTCTGGGTCCAGGAGAAACCCGAGACGAGGAGCGTTTCCCAGAGTTAATCACGTCAGCTGCTCCTGGCTCTCCGGCTCTGGGAGGACGTTAATCCTGGGCTCCAGCAGGAATCCGTTTCAGCAGCTTCCTGCTGCTCCAACAGGAAAACTCCAGATCAGATCAGGATCCTTCACTTAGATCCGCTCACAAAGGAAGCATCATCTGTGTGTCAAACATCTGGAATCATGTTGACTGACAGCAGCTTTTCCACCAGAAGACCAGATCCAGGTAGAGCAGCTGAAGTTCTTCATCATCACCTGATTTCATCATTTAGTTTTCTATAAAGTTGGACTTTTTATCTCAAAATTACCGTTTTTACTCACAGTAAACAGAAGATGATGCAGATTCCATTTTCTATTTAACCCAACAGCACCAAGTCAAACTGTTTTCTTTATCTATATCATTATATGGAGGGATAAAAGGGACAAAATAGAAAATATATATATAAAAAAATTAAATTCAATGCAGAGGATCTGGAGAAGCCTTTGAGTGAAGATGGACAGAACAAATGCAAATATAGCATCAAATGTTTCAGTAAGTAATTAAATATCCCAATAATTTATTTAATGCATCATTGAATAGTTAAATGTACTTTTAAAGTCGTAGGGAAATCATATTTAAATATCAAATCATTCTGGCTTTTATATACATGCTGTCATGTATAGAAAATGTTCTCTTTATCAGAAAATATTGTCCCAAAAGTTAGAAAATTTCCCCAAGAATAAAAAAAATCCTGTCTAAAAATCTGTTTTTCCCGTTATCTTCTGCAGGCCAGTTAGTTCTCACGTCAGCCTGAACACCTAAATTCGGCCAATCATATATCAGCGGTCATCTGTCAATCAAATGTTTTCGGTCAGCAAGTAGCATCTTGATTCATGTGTAAGCAGCTAATATGCATAACGGTTGAAACCAGAATCCTTTCCTTTCCCATTGAGTTCGTCCCAGTGTTACCGCGAGGGATGGGCGTCTGTGTCTTCGGCAGGCGTGAGAGCTAACAGAACTGGCAGCGTTGCGAGGCAAGGGCTCAAACATGTACGGCTGGAAGCCTTTCTACACCAAACCAAGCTTCTGCCGCCCTGGCGTCCTCTTCCACAACATCTTCGTCCCGCTTTCCTCCCTCTAAATAAAAATGGATGACGGAGGAGACTCATCCACGCGACCTCCGACACTAAACCTCTCCTCCCTCTTGCATGTTTCCTCTGTCCATAGCGTTCCTTGACAGCGTCGATTTCTAAGACACCAACTTAGTGCTACTTGGTCCCAATGGAATTTCCCATTGGGAACCTGCTAGCACTAAGTGATGCTAACTGGTAGCAAGATGCTTCCAACAAACCCGCCACAACCAAACATGCTTGCAAACCTTCTGCCACAACAATCCCCCCTTTGATAATCAACCAATCACATTCACTTTATTCACTGGGTGTTAAAGTCGTAGCCTGGTGAGACCATCCTGATCTCATGAGCTTTCAAGGGTTTCACTCGCAGATCAGTCTCCGGAGACTCTCCGTTAAAGAAAATTTGGAGCCGGTTCACCAAACGAACGTCCAATCAGCGTTGGCTTTGAGGCGGGTTGGAGGTGTGACGCTAAACGAAGTAGCGACAGTTCAGTCTAAAGAACATGGCGGGCTTCGGGCCGATGAAACTAGCGTTAGCGTGGCTATTGAGCACAAAGTTTTATGGGAATTACAGAGTATTTTTCACTGTCGAAAGAAGAGCAAAACACCGCTCTGGAGGCTTTTCTCAGAGGAAAAGATGTTTTTGCTCTTCTCCCGACTGGTTTCACCAAGAGTTTGATCTATCAATTGGCTCCTCTTCGCCGCCGCCTGTTCTGTTAGTGCGTCATATGCTTCGTTGATCTGATTGGTTTATTTGGCCCGCTCTATCACCAACATAGGCCAATCAGCTAACTGTGCCTATTTTAAGCCACTTCCCAAAATTACTTCAGCGGAAGGGTTTCCAGATGGATATGCGAGCAAATCCATCTGGCGGGTGAGTCAGGTTAGTAAAGTCGGGCACCACTCGAGGAGGAATTCAGAAATGGAATGGTTAGAACAGCCGCTTTCCCTCATTTTAATTTTAAACTGACAATGCTGCACGTCGCATGGCAGCCGGATGCTGGAATACATCGTGGGTAAAAGGGAAAAAGAAGAGTTATTTCGCCTTTTTCTACAACTTTAAGTTCTTAAATTTTAAATAAAATAAGGTCCAGTTAATTATAATATTTAATAAATATTGAGATGCATTTATTAAAGCATTTATTTAAACATATTATTATTTACCTGAATTATTTTACTATGTAGAAAGACGGCTGAGTGTAGAGGAACTTTAGCCCCGCCCACTCACTCATCTGTTATAGAAACACTTCAGATCGAACTATGGATGTAAAGACTGGAGTTGATATGTGAGGATTATATTAGATAATTCATTATTTTTAGATCATTATTATTTCATTGAGCCTCCTTATTAATTGTCTTTATTTGTGTAAACGCAATAAATTACGTTTAAATTAACTTCTGCAGCAGAAAGTCAACGAAGGGAGAAAAAAAACACTGAAAAATCAAGCTGGGTTCTCTGGAGAACCCAGCTTGATTCTTCAGGTTGAAAATGTTTTTCCATAGTTTTCATCTAAAACTAAAAATGTTCAGAAACATTTCAATCAAGCGGCAGCAGAAGGATTCAGAGTTTTGTTCTGCAGCTGCAGCCAAATGAAAACGCTGATATGACTAAAAATCATTGGCTGTAGCAGCAGAAGGTCAGCGATCAGGACTCCTCTCCATCTTCCAGCTCAAACCTCGCCTGTCAGAACAGGTTCTCTGTTTATCATGATTTAAACCAACAAATAAAAGAGGCTCCTCCCACAGAATTACGGAAACTATCCCCCCCCCCGGCTGCCACGGAGCAAGCAGACGAGAACCTTCACTATTTTTGAACGAGGAGTCAGGTTGCATGAAACTGATCTGCGGCATGCGGTAGTGGGGGGGGGCTGCATACTGAAGCTGGGATAGTGACTCACAGAAGACGGTTGTAGATCTTCTAGAGATCCTCTGAACATTCAGCCTCACATGAAGACGTTCCGCTGTGATGTTTGATTAAACCCTGAACTTTATTGGTTTGGGTTCTGGTTTTATCGCCGTTCTAACCTGAATCCTTCTGATCTCACGGCAGCATAGAGCACGGCGGAGGGAGCTGATGGCCTGGGCTGGTTCTGCAGCAACAGAGGCTGTGGTCCACTATGAGGACTTCTGGGTCCTCAGCAGAACCGTGACCCCAAACAGCAGAAATGGTTTTATGTATCTATGCTTCTTTTTTTCTATGTCTGCTTCTGTCTCCTTGAACCCCAGTGGGCCTCAGCAGATGGCGGCTCACACTGAGCCTGGTTCTGCTGGAGGTTTCTTCTTCCCTGTTAAAAGGGAGTTTTTCCTCTCCACTGTCGCTACAAGCATGCTTGGTGTGAGCGTTTCACTTGTCAAACAGTTTAACTTGTCAAGCGTTTAACTTCCTGCTGCAGACAGAAAGGGATGAAGGTTAAACTGTCCTCAGAAATATAAAGATCCGCCTCCAGGAACCAAACCTGTCAGGACCCGGGGATGGGAACTGAAAACCGGTTCCTGATCAGAACCGGTTTCAATTCCATGGCACCATTTGGCAGCTCGCTTAACGATTCTTAACGATTCTTAACGATTCTCTTAATGCACACAGCATTCAGTAAGCAAAACAACGTGACCGGGCGTAAGTCTAGAAAAGCAAAACAAAAGCGGTCCAAGCGATCGAAAAATTGGCTTCATTTTAAGGAGGAGAAAGATGGAAACATGGCGTTTTGCAATCATTGGAAAGTGGCGATAACATCCGCGGGAGGAAATCCATCCAACATGCAGAAACACCTGCGCACACATCATGGCATAGATTTTAACAAATGCCGTGTTGCTGATGCTTCCAGACAGAAGCTAAAGTTACGTCCAGCATGGAAGGAAACTCTGGTTAGTAGCTAGTTTTCTATCTCTATCTGAGCTTAATGTGGTTCCTGTAAATCAGAAGCCATTTCTGGAAATAAACCAGTTTCCTTTCTCTCTTTGGGGTTATTAAACATGCTACCAAGAAGTTGCTCCGCAGTTCAGGGAGCGAGAGAAAGGTGGCGCTGGATTTATTTAAATCAGGGAGAGTATGAGTTTATTTCCCCAACTTGTACAATAATGTAATTTCAGGTAAACGGATGCCTTCTCCGTTAGATTTAGATCTCCGTTAACTGCCTCTCCATTTCACAGAGGCAGGCAAAAGAAATAGAATGTTTCAGGTGAAGGTAGGCTTAAATGTCGCGAAATGCGACGCTTACCAAGTTCATCGCGTTAAAAGAACTCCGCAAAGGGAATCGATAAGGAATCAATCAAGATCGTTTCACAGAATGATAAGGGAATAGATAGGAATCAAATCGTTTCACAGGATCGATAAGGGAATCGATAAGGGAATCGAATCGTTTCACAGGATCGATAAGGGAATCGATAAGGAATCGAATCGTTTCACAGGATCGATAAGGGAATCGATAAGGAATCGAATCGTTTCACAGGATCGATAAGGGAATCGATAAGGAATCGAATCGTTTCACAGGATCGATAAGGGAATCGATAAGGAATCGAATCGTTTCACAGGATCGATAAGGGAATCGATAAGGAATCGAATCGTTTCACAGGATCGATAAGGGAATCGATAAGGAATCGAATCGTTTCACAGGATCGATAAGGGAATCGATAAGGAATCAAATCGTTTCACAGGATCGATAAGGGAATCGGAATCGTGAAAATCTTATCCATTCCCAACTCTAGTCAGGACAGATGAACAAAAAGCTTCCCTCTATTCACGCCTGCTCCCTTTGCTTCTTTCACATGAAAAGCAGTCAGAAGATCTGAAGCTGAATCCCTGAAAAGACAAACCGTCCCACGAACATCTCATGTCAGCAGAGAGCAGAGATTTATCAGACCTACAGAAATGTTTCATCAATAAGTCATTATCTGAAACATGTTGCTACGTCAGCAGGAGCTCAGATAAAGAGTCTGAATCCTGAGATGCTGCTGTTCCTTCAATGACCTCAGCTTCCTCTGGATGGCTCAGCAGATCAGAAGCAAAGCTCAGATCCTCAGAGTCTAAAATCAAAGGAAAATATCAGTCCTGTTCATCGTTTCCTGAGCAGCAGCAGCTTGGAGGTCATCCATGACTGAAGGCCTCCATGTTTGGAGATCATGAAAACATGGAACCGTCCATCTGGTCTGAAGAAGAACCGATTTATATTAGCATCAGAAGACGATATTTTAGATTTTAGCTCATATTATGTTTTGTTTCTCTTGGATTTTTCTGATTTCTTTGATTCTTTGTTGCGTTCAGCAGCTTTTAGTTTGTTAATTAATGTTTATTACCGTGTAATTAACCAGATCTTTATATTTGTTATCATTATATGATTTTTATTATATAAACAGAGAAAGAAAAAGTGATAATGGCCTAAAAAAAAAGCAAACATGTGATTTCTAAATCAAATCAGTTCAAATTAGAAAAAAACTTCATTGATCATCAAGTGAAATTATGATTAAATGAAATAAATGGAGCTGAAAGAAGACGGAGACCAAAGGCTGGCCCGGGGGCCCTTCACAGCCCGCTGAGGGAATTTATGTGGCCCTTGATTTTAATCAGGTTCTTGATGCAGATTATTCCCTTTTTTCAGTCATTTTTTAATTTATTTTAGTTTTATTTAACAGCAAAAAGGAAGGAAACGTCCAGCAGGTTCACTAACGAACTGACAGATGATCCGGTTAATTAAAGGAGGGAGGCGCGTCTGGAAAAGCTACATCTAAAAAGGTTTTATCTCTTTTGCTATCGTTTTATTTCTAAACCTCTAAGACTCTGATTTCAGATCTGCAGTCATTTATTCATCGCTTTTTCACAGATGTGGACTTTTTGTTTCCTTCATATAAACACTGTGTGATAATGTGGAGGAGTGAGGGACGGACGGAGCGTTAGATCGATGGATCGATGGCTCGCTGTATCGGACTGTCGTGGTGAAGAGGGAGCCGAGTCGGGGGGGGGCAAAGCTCACGATTTACTGATCGATCTACGTTCCAACCCTCACCTACGGTCGTCAGATCTGGGTAATGAGCCGAAGATCCTGAATACAAACGGCCGAAATCCTTTGCAGGGTGGCTGGGCGCACGCTACGAGATCAGGTGAGGAGCTCAGTTACCCGGGAGGAGCTCGGAGAAGAGTCTCTGCTCCTCCTCGCCGAAAGGAGCCAGCTGAGGAGGCTCGGGCATCTGCTCCTGATGCCTCCTGGTCGCCTCCCTCAGAAGGAGTTCCAGGCACGTCCCATCGGGAGGAGGCCTGGTGGAAGGACCAGGACCGAAAAAATGTGATTGACAGATAACCGTTGATTTATGATTGGCTGAAATTAGGTGTTCAGGCTGAGGGAGAACTAACTGGCCTGCAGAAGATAACGGAAAAACACAGATTTTAAGATTTAACATCATCCATCATCGATCCATGGATGATGGATAGATGGATGATGGATAGATGGCGTTCCTGGTTTTATCAATTTCATGAATATAAATCTAAATATTTGTCCCTGAGTTTCTTCAGGGGGACATTTTTGGCCCCATGGCAAAGATTGGACCCCGTTGACCTGAAGGCTCCTTTAGATCTGATCGTCTGGATTTTTGTTTCATTATTTAATTGTTTTATAAAAGGAAATTTTTTTAAAACGACAATCCAGAAAAAATCATTTACAGATAGAGAGCAACTCTGCCGCCTCCATGGATTCAGCCTTCAGTCCTTCCTTCCTTCCTTCCTTCCTTCCTTCCTTCCTTCTTCTTCCTTCCTTCCTTCCTTCCTTCCTTCCTTCCTTCCTTCCTTCCTTCCTTCTTCCTCTCAGCATCCTAACCAAGCTTCCTAAGGCCACGGTGCATCAGACCATCTCCTGACTCTCAGTGGAGGAACCTCCATCAGAACCTGTCCTCCATCAGAACCTGTCCTCCATCAGAACCTGTCCTCCATCAGAACCTGTCCTCCATCAGAACCTGTCCTCCATCAGAACCTGTCCTCCATCAGGAGACCTGCTGCCTCTATCAGCGCTGCGTTCTGATCACCGGAGGATGCGGCGCCTCATTTCTCAGCAGTGGAAGCCACTGATTGTTTCCGCCGTGCGGTCGGCAGCGTGGCACGAACTGAAGCGTCAGCAGGAAGTGAAGCAAGCTGCAGCTTCACCACCAACAGTGCTGTGGTTGCAGGTTGGAGGGTTCTGCCACACGCTAGCTCCACCCAGACCCCGGCACGCTGCCTCCATGACGTCCAACCAGAACAGCCTCCCCTAAACCTCCCCCTATGGGATCCTGACAGAACCTCCAACCTGCAGCAGAACCCGGCGTTCAGGCAGGAGGTCACCCACCTGTCGCCCTAAAGGTGCGTCTCTGTTACCTTTATATTTCTCTCTGACGTTCTCGTAGGCTCGGACATAGTCCTGCTCGTCCGGCTGGCGCTGCCCCGGGTTCCTGATGGACACGGACATGACCTGGCTGCTGGATCAGGGACTCGTCTGTCTTCCTTCAAACTTTCCAACCTGTTTCTCCTCAGTGCTGATAGAAGCCCAGCTGTCTGTTCGCCACACGCTGCGTAAATCACAGGACCCCACCACACCCCTCCAACACCTCCTGTTACAGAAACTCACACACAACCAGCCCTCCCCTTAAAGGCACAGAGGCACGCACCCCCCCCACAAACACACACACATACTCGTTCTGCCATCGTACTGAGGACTCCCATTGAGTTTCAGTCATTTTAACCCTTTCTATGCCCTAACCATTACCAACGCATTCCTCACCCTAACCAATAGCCGTAGCCCCAAAGCTAACCATTAGCAAAATAGCATGTGAGGACCGGGAAAATGTCCTCACTTTGCAACAACTGGTCCTCACTCTGAGGGCTAGACAGGTACACACACACACAGCAATGTGGGAGGTTATTTCAGTTCCTGCCGCTGCTGAAACTGGGCCAAGCGGGTCCCGTTCATGGTGATACCAGCCTGAATGACGGAGGATCGTTTTCTCTGCACAACTGAAAAACAACCAAGGAGGAAAAAAAACAAGAAAACCTGCAGAAAATGATCCGGATCCTCATAAAGTTTAGAAGTTTTAAGGAACTAATAATCTGCAGGAAGGGAAATCTTAACACAGGGTTTATATTAAATTAGTACTCTAATTTAATGCTTTTTAATGCTCTAAGAAATAATGGTAATAAAAAGAACCCATGACTCTCATTAATATATGTATATATAGCATGTTGGAGCCTGGACTTTTCCAGTGTAGTCCTGTTTCTCTGACTGTGACTAACTGGATGTATATCTTCATCCTCTGACATGGGAGCTGGCTCGGAGGCTCGTCTGCCTGGCTTTGTGTGTGTCCTGGACGGGGGATGCCTGTGGAGCTGGGTTGACAGTTGCCTTTGTATCTATGCTTCTTTTTTTCTATGTCTGCTTCTGTCTCCTTGAACCCCAGTGGGTGTGGCCTCAGCAGATGGCGCTCACACTGAGCCTGTGGTTCTGCTGGAGGTTTCATTTCCTGTTCAAAGGGAGTTTTTCCTCTCCACTGTCGCTACAAGCATGCTTAGTGTGAGGGATTGCTGAAGAGTCAATGAGTCGATGCAATCAGCTGGTTTTCCTTTGATAGAAAACTTTGAATCAATCTGACTGGATGATCTGGTTGATCTGGATCTAGAACATGGGGAGGGATGACGTGTGAATTGGTGCAATAGAAAACTGAATTGAATAAAAGAGCAGGTTCAGTTCAACTCCGTTTTAAGGACCAGTTCAGGTCCAGTTTAGGTCAGTTTTAAGGACCAGTTCAGGTCCAGTTCAGGTCCGCTTTTAGGACCAGTTCAGGTCCGCTTTTAAGGACCAGTTCAGGTCCGAAGTTTGAAGTCTGTTTGCGACCAGTTCAGGTCCAGTTCAGGCCTTTTAAGGACCAGTTCAGGTCCGCTTTAAGGACCAGTTCAGGTCCGCTTTAAGGACCAGTTCAGGTCCGCTTTAAGGACCAGTTCAGGTCCGCTTTAAGGGACCAGTTCAGGACCAGTTCAGGTCCGTTTAAGGACCAGTTCAGGTCCGCTTTAAGGACCAATGTCAGGTCCGTTTAGGACCAGTTCAGGTCCGTTTTAAGGACCAGTTCAGGTCCATTTTGGGCGACCAGTTTCGGTCTGCTTTAAGTGACCAGTTCAGGGTCCGGTTTAATGACCAGTTCAGGAATCAGTTTAAGGACAATTCAGGTCGTTTTAGGTTTCAGTTCAGGTCGTTTAAGGACCAGTTCAGGTCCGCTTTAAGGACCAGTTCAGCAGTTCTCCAGCCTCCAGTTAAGGACCATTTTGAGAACAGTCCAGTCTCCGTTTTAAGGACCAGTTCAGGTCCATTTTAAGGACCAGTTCAGGTCCCGTTTTAAGGACCAGTTCAGGTCCATTTTAAGGACCAGTTCAGGTCCGCTTTAAGGACCAGTTCAGGTCCGCTTTAAGGACCAGTTCAGGTCCGCTTTAAGGACCAGTTCAGGTCCGCTTTAAGGACCGGATTCAGGTCCGCTTTAAGGACCAGTTCAGGTCCGCTTTTAAGGACCAGAATTCAGGTCCGCTTTAAGGACTTCAGTTCAGGTCCGCTTTTAAGGACCAGTTCGTGGTCCGCTAAGGACCAGTTCAGGTCCGCTTTTAAGGACCAATTCAGAGTCCGCTTTTAAGGTTTCAGTTCAGGTTCGCTTTAAGGACTCCAGTTCAAGGTCCGCTTTAAGGACTTCAGTTCAGGTCCGCTTTAAGGACCAGTTCAGATTCCGTTTTAAGGACCAGTTCAGGTCCGCTTTAAGGACCAGTTCGAAGGTCCGTTTAAGGACCAGTTCAGGTCCGCTTTAAGGACCAGTTCGTTTTAAGGACCAATTTAGGTCCGTTTTAAGGACCACCAGGTCCGTTTTAAGGACCAGTTCAGGTCCGCTTTTAGGGACCAGTTCAGGTTCGCTTTTAAGGACGAGTTCAGGTCCGCTTTAACTTCTTTGAGTTCAGGTCCGCTTTTAAGGACTTTCAGTTCAGGTCCGCTTTAAGGACCAGTTCAGGTCCAGTTCAGGCCAGTTCAGGTCCGTTTAAGGACCAGTTCAGGTCTGTTTAAGGACCAGTTCAGGTCCGCTTTTTAAGGACCAGTTCAGGTCCAGAGGTCCGTTTTAAGGACCAGTTTCAGGTCCGTTTTACGGACCAGTTCAGGTCTGTTTTAAGGACCAATTCAGGTCCGTTTTAAGGACCAGTTCAGAACCGCTTTTAAGGACCAGTTCAGGGCCGTTTAAGGACCAGTTCAGGTCCGCTTTAAGGACAAGTTCAGGTCTGTTTTAAGGACCAGTTCAGGACCAATTCAGGTCCGTTTTAAGGACACCAGTTCAGGTCTGTTTTAAGGACCAGTTCAGGGTCCGCTTTAAGGATAACCAGATTCAGGTCCGGCTTTAGGACGCAAGTTCAGGTCCGTTTTAAGGACCAAGTTCAGGTCGTTTTTAAGGACCAGTTCAGGGGTCCGGCTTTAAGCGACAGCGTTCAGGTCTGTTTTAAGGGACCAGTTCAGGACCAACCCAGGTCCGCTTTAAGGACCAGTTCAGGTTCGTTTGTAAGGACCAGTTCAAGGTCCGCTTTAAGGACCAGTTCAGGTCCGCTTTAAGGACCAGTTCAGGTCCGCTTTAAGGACCAGATTCAGGTCCGCTTTGGAGGACCAGATTCAGGCCCAGTTCAGGTCCGCTTTAAGGACCAGTTCAGGTCCGCTTTAAGGACCAGTTCAGGTCCGCTTTAAGGAACCAGTTCAGGTCCGTTGTAAGGACCAGTTCAGGTCCGTTTAAGGACCAGTTCAGGTCCGCTTTAAGGACCAGTTCAGGTCCAGTTCAGGTCCGTTGTTTTAAGGACCAGTTCAGGACCAGTTCAGGTCCCCTTTTAAGGACCAGTTCAGGTCCGCTTTAAGGACCAGTTCAGGTCCGTTTTAAGGACCAGTTCAGGTCCAGTTCAGGTCCGTTTAAGGACCAGTTTCAGGAGTCCGTTTTAAGGACCAGTTCAGGTCCAGTTCGAGGTCCTTTAAGGACCAGTTCAGGTCCAGTTCAGGTCCGCTTTAAGGACCAGTTCAGGTCCGCTTTAAGGACCAGTTCAGGTCCGTTTAAGGACCAGTTCAGGTCCAGTTCAGGTCCGTTTTAAGGACCAGTTCAGGACCAGTTCAGGTCAGTTTTAAGGACCAGTTCA
The DNA here is from genome assembly GCA_018398635.1 of Cyprinodon brontotheroides. Classification (NCBI taxonomy): domain Eukaryota; kingdom Metazoa; phylum Chordata; class Actinopteri; order Cyprinodontiformes; family Cyprinodontidae; genus Cyprinodon; species Cyprinodon brontotheroides. The sequence continues at coordinate 1,665,425 of JAGKQL010000026.1, forward strand.
GGTCCGTTTAAGGACCAGTTCAGGTCCGTTGTAAGGACCAGTTCAGGTCCGGTTCAGGTCCGGTTGAGACCAGTTCAGACCAGTTCAGGACCAGTTCAGGTCCGTTTTAAGGACCAGTTCAGGTCCGTTTTAAGGACCAGTTCAGGTCCAGTTCAGGTCCGCTTTAAGGACCAGTGCAGGACCAGTTCAGGTCCGCTTTTAAGGACCAGTTCAGGTCCGTTTTAAGGACCAGTTCAGGTCCGTTTTAAGGACCAGTTCAGGTCCAGTTCAGGTCCGTTTTAAGGACCAGTTCAGGTCCGTTTTAAGGACCAGTTCAGGTCCAGTTCAGGTCCGTTTTAAGGACCAGTTCAGGTCCAGTTCAGGTCCGTTTTAAGGACCAGTTCAGGTCCGCTTTAAGGACCAGTTCAGGTCCGCTTTAAGGACCCCAGTTCAGGTCCAGTTCAGGTCCGTTTTAAGGACCAGTTCAGGACCAGTTCAGGTCAGTTTTAAGGACCAGTTCAGGTCCGTTTAAGGACCAGTTCAGGTCTGTTGTAAGGACCAGTTCAGGTCCAGTTCAGGTCCGTTTTAAGGACCAGTTCAGGACCAGTTCAGGTCCGTTTTAAGGACCAGTTCAGGTCCGTTTTAAGGACCAGTTCAGGTCCAGTTCAGGTCCGTTTTAAGGACCAGTGCAGGACCAGTTCAGGTCCGTTTTAAGGACCAGTTCAGGTCCGCTTTAAGGACCAGTTCAGGTCCAGTTCAGGTCCGTTTTAAGGACCACAGTTCAGGTCCGCTTTTAAGGACCAGTTCAGGTCCAGTTCAGGTCCGTTTTAAGGACCAGTTCAGGTCCAGTTCAGGTCCGTTTTAAGGGCCAGCTGAACCTTTTCAAATCAAATCATGAAATTCTGTGCCTGTAACCATGGTGACCGTGTGTCTACCACAGCTGTAACAAATAACTTCCCCAAACTGATCAAATAAAAAATAAAAAGACAAATAAAACACTAACAGAGAGCTGCAGGTTGTGATGCTAAGTTTGCTGTGTTTGGGTGGGTGGGTGTCTGAGTGGGTGGGTGTCTGTGTGGGTGGGTGTCTGTCTGAGTGGGTGGGTTGCTGGGAGTCACTGTTTGCTCAGCTATCTTGGGAAACTGGGAGAGTTTCGGCAACATGAACTTTCCCATCAGGAATGTGTCGGATATTTGAAGGCTGGATTATTGAAGAGCAGTCAGAGCGTCTCCACCCGAGTTAGAGGCTGAAAGCAGGACCCGCCCACCTAAACCTGACCTCAATCAGCTTCACTAAAAGAACGGATCCATGATCAGCTGGTGCCAAATATTAGTTTTAATCATCGTCCAAAATCAAAATGATAACTTTAAAAAGAAACTCACCCCAAATCCACCTATTTTCATTGAGACTGCATCAACGCTCTCTTTTAACGGAGGTTTGTAGGTTTTTTATGCGAGTCTCTTTAGTTCCACATTAGATGTGAAACTAAAACCACCTCAGTGCTGCCCCCAGTGCTGGGGGGCAGTTGCTGCATCCTGGTGGCGTAGAAGTGGCCTTAATTCATAACAGAGAAAACTGCTGTGTAGAGCGAAAGTGATAAAAGAGATCAGAGGCACAGACGTGTATACGCAGACGCCTCGACGGGCGCAGGTTCGCACGTATCCGCCATATTGTGTGTGGCAGAAAGCAGTTAACGTCTGTTGAAGTGAACCTTGATTTGCTTTGCATGAACTTTGTTTTTCACCGTTTATAGCCGTCACACTGTACAGACTGTAGCTTTTGGATGTAGATGTGTATTTATAGATTTTGAAATATATATAAATAGATGTTGTCATTGCTCATACAAGCTTACTGCGTCCACATACAGCGGAGACTCTATAGTGAACTTTATAGTGAACTCAGTTAACTGACCGTTCAGACAGATGATGACTGCTTTTTAGCTCTGTTGGACTCCGTAACTCCTCCTCCACCGCAGCGGTGCCGGCGCCATCTTTGTTATTAGGCAACAGTGGGCCGCTATGACAGCAAATTCCATAATGCTTTGCGAGGAGAGATCTCCACACAAAAGCATTCTGGGATATATCTGCCTTCTTCTGAGGCTTTTTTCTTTTCTTCAGATACGTCACTACCCGATCCGGTCCCAGAAGCAGAAGCACGATCCGGCCCCGAAGAACGATCCGTCCGGCGCATCCAGATATCCATCCTGGTCGCCCTCGATTTTATTTTGTTAAAAATAATATTATGACGTTTTACCTCCCTAAAAATAGTAAGCGTACTAAATTATAATGTGTTAAAGGTTAATAATATATTTCCTGAGAAAATAAATGCCTTAAAATCCTTTCAGTTTTATCCTTCTGTCCCTGATCTGCACAGGAAATGGGATGCTACGCTACTTCCAGGAGCTAACTTTATCAGCTTTGGATTTAAACATAAATCTCGTCTTTTCGAGTTTTATTTTTTCCTTTTGTGTTAACATTATGTTATATAAAGTGTAATCTAAAAGAAAGAAACATCTAAAATGCAGATAAACATGTTTTAATCAGATTTACTGCTCTGAGTGTGTCCCATGATGACGTCAGAGAAGCTGTTTAAAAGCATCAAATTGTCTCACAAAATTCCTAAAACATCTTTTAAAGATGTGTATTAGCATTCTTTAGCGAGTTAAGGACAGAAATAAGTCATTTTGGTAAAAGGACTAAATTATTTATAATTAATTATATCTGTTCGTGGATGCGCAGGACGGATCGCGCTTCCAGGACGGATCGGGTAGTGACAAGATACGCATCGTAGACACTTTCTCTCTTCCGATTCTCGGCCATTTTTAAAGAACGGCGGTGAGAAAGGTGACTGTCTGAAACCGTAGCTCACCACAGATATACGCCTGAAAGTGTGCAGAAAAAGATGGCCGTCTATTCCTGGAAAGGAGCAGTTTGATGCAGGATTTATAAACGACACCTGAACTGATCCCTGATCCTGGAAGCCGGAATCAGCTTCCTTTCCTCCATCACAGGATAAAAATGTAAGAAGAAACGTCCTCCACTTTCAATGATTCATCTATGCTCTAGTAAGGCTAAGCTAAGCTAGCTGCTGTTAAGCTGAAGCCCCCAGGGTATCTCTGTGGTTATGCTGCAGATTGGATTTAATTCTTTGGTAATCAGTTAAAGTCATGATGGATCTGAGCTCAGTGGATCTCAGACAGCCGTGATACTCCGTTTACCCGGAGAGCCTAATTAAAGAAAACTTAATTGATTCATCGATCTGCGGTCGATTCAGAGCACAGACGGGTTTGTGGAAAAATTAAATCTTTGGTTGAAAGAGAGCAGCAGCTAAAATGCCATCACAGATCAGGATCTTTGAAGCTGCTGCTTCCTCTGGAGAGCCATAAACTTTCAGGGTGTCGGATCCTTTAACCTACTATTAGAGCACCGGCGCTCACAAGCACAGACGACTGCAGTGAGACCAGACATGCATGAATGAACGCTGGGCAGCACTGGATCAGGGGCGGAGTTAGGAAATGTGGGGCCCTAGGCAAGACAGGCAGGGGGGCCTGTCTCCATACTTTTTCATTTGGATGAAATAATAGCTGCATGAATCATGACAGCAGACAAGACAAGAGAGAGAGCAGCAGGCGGGGTTACCAATCTACTCGCTCTGGAGAGCAGAGTTCGCTGCTTTTAGATGTTGTCTCCAAAGTCTCCAGTAGCAGAAAAAAAGTCTCTAGATTTGGCGCTAGGAGCTTTTTAGAAATCAAAGTGCTAGAGGGGTCTGAAAAAGTGGCTAAATATAGCAATAAAAGCGCTAAGTTGGCAACACTACTCTTTGCATGGTTTGTTTTCAAATGGTTTGCTGCTGTCTGTTTGGACCTTTCTGAACATGTGCAGCAAATGGACTGATCCCAATATGGTGGACACTGGAGGGGCTGAGACACACTTAATATTATCAGCGTTCTGATGGCATTTTAGCCAAAGGATTTTTATTAAAAACATAATTAAGGAATAGTTGTATTAACCATACATGGAAACAGAGTTTTATGGGGCCCCAGGAACTTGGGGCCCTAGAAAAAGCAACTACCTAGTATTGCTCTAATGGTAACCCCCCCTGCCCTGGATGTTTCCAGATCACACCAATCCCACAAAGCTGTAGCATCAGCACGGAGGTGGTAGGGTCATGCTTTGGGGCCAGAATAATATAGAGAGAAAATTGATTCACTATTATTGAAAGAAAAAAAACATGTTTCAAGAGATTTTATTTTGTTTTTTTAGAATTATTGATGCGTATGCAAAAGTTCAACCAATTTTTCAGACTTTATTTTTTCTATTTTATGATTTGCATTTCTATTGGTCCCTGAACGGACCAACCAGAAGTGTAGAAGGCGGAAAGCCGTAAATCAGGTTTAGAAAAGAATGAAAATCATTTTAAAAGATTTAAAGAAATAAAACTAGGAGAATAAAATCTAAAATTACATTTTAGGAAACTTGGAAATAAATTAAACACTGCAAAAATTATCTAGAAATAAGTAAATATTTCTTAAATGAAGTGTATTTACCCTTAATTTGATAAGATAGATTTTAGTATTTCTACTCTTAGAATAAGATAGTTAGATAAAATGCACTTGAAATAAGAAAACTTTATTGTTTTTTCTTATTTTAAATGTAAATTGTCTTGTTTCATTGGCAAAGCTTCACACTTATGTCCTCAATTCAAGAAAAAAATTCACTTATCTTAAGAAAAAATGACTTATTGAGATTTCAATTTTTTCCAGTTTAAAAAATTTAAAACAATAGAAATCCAAAAACATTTGGAAAAAATAAATCTAAAAAATAATAGAAAACACTAAAAACATGTTAATCTTTTTCATACAAGTTTTAAATTCCATGCAAAAACTTTTTTTTTTTTCATTTTGAAGTATTTCCTCAAATGTCCATTTTTGAAACCTGACCTAAAAACTGAACGACAGTCTAAAGACGAACCGTTGCTTTGAATAATAATGGGATAAATTTGTCTCCATAGATTCGGGGATGGGGCCTGGAGGTGTGAAAATGAAATAAAATCATGCATGATGACCTGCAGACTGTCCCATGAGCTGCTTTGGTTAGAAAGGAGAGGAATTTATGGTGTGAAATAAAATTTAATGTTTTTTGGCAAAGAATCATGAAAAATAGAAACTTTTTGCCAAATAAAAATAAAAACCAGGCAAACTGAGATCAAACTCTAACAGCTTGAAATCTGTTCCTAAAACAGTCCTTACAAAACATCCCACAGCCCCCCCCCATGTCTCCCGGGGAGACGGTTCCCCTGTGGTCCGGTTCCCTCATGGACCCCGTCCAGCTCCCACTAATTAAACCAAAGCAGAACAGCTTCTGTTCTCTGGGCCTGCAGCCCCCCCCCTCCTGGACGCAGCGGCCTGAATGCTGATTAGCGGCTGGAACGGAGCAGAACTCTCCTAAAACCAGCAGAACCGGGCTTTGAATGAGATCCGTTTCATTGCAGATCTTCCAGAAGAAGAAGCTGCAGCTGATCTGCAGGATTAGATCTCCACGCTGCCCTCTAGTGACCGTTCTGATTACTGCACTGAGCAGCTCTATGGATCAGAACCAGACATTACTGAAGCTTCGAGTCCAGCTGGGACCCACATGTTAACAGAACCTGCAGTCCAGGACCGAGCCATCCTGGCTGTGGGTTCTGAGACTCCAAACCGGGCCGGTCCTAATCTCAGCGTGCGGGGGCCGGCCCTCCTTCAATCATAGCGGCTCCAAACCGGCTGAAGCTCCTTCCTGTGACAGTAAATAACTGAAGGAGCTGAAGCAGTGATCCAATGTTAACTCATTAAATGATGCATGCAGTATAAATAGCTGTTCCTTGTAAAATCCTAGAAACAAACTAAATTATAATAAAACTAAAATGCTTTCTTTAAACCAAACTACGATCTTCCTCTTATATTTGGCAAATTTCTGTTTGAATATTTTGCAAACAATATGTTGCAGTGCATGATGGGGTTTAGCATCTAGAGGCTAACGTTTCCCGTCTTCCGCACATTGTTGCCAGGTTGGGATGTTTCCCGATCTGGCAGTTTAGGACGGCCGTCTATGGGTGAAAAATGTTTTTCTTTAGATTTATGGCCTAAGAGATCAATAGACTTTGGTTCAAATTGGGTGAGATTTCGTAAATCCAGGCGGTTTATTAAAATGTTTTGGGCTGGAAATCATGAACCAGTGACATCTGGCAGCCGTGCTGATGCGGTGAGTGTGGACGTTCGCAGCAGCGGTCACTGTGGCGTCCGTGTTAATAACCAACGGCGGTAAATCTGCATTCTAGAAGTCTTGGTGATGGTTGTCCTGTGATGCTTGAAGATAGATCGGTTAATACATGATGTATGTTTCACATTTGAGACGCACGCGTTGGACTGTGCTTCTAGTTCTATTTTCAAGTCAAGAAAAAAAAAGGAAAAATCTAATTGAAAAGTTAATAAGTTAATAAGCCTCGTTAACATTTATATTTAGGTTTATAAACTTAAAAATGTAGATGCCAGTATCAGCATTAATGCCTCTAAGGTTATGTTGAACCAAAGAAAAATGCATTTCTTTCACTCTCTGAGTGTTTTTCATTTATTTCTTCTAGAAGCACTTTTGTTATTTTTCTTCAAAATTTCAGGCAAGTTAGCGTCTCTTATTATTACATTGACATTAATTTTTACCATCAAAATATCCAGATTTTTTAATGTTCCAAAGATAATAACGTCTCATCCTGGATTCCAATAAAACTATTGGCTGGAAATGTGGATTTCCAAAGTATTTCACTGATGCGCTATAAAAGGTAAACCTTAGAATCGGTCGCCATGTCTGGAACCACAAACGTCTCCCAGACATAGTTTAATATTCCTGCAGACAAACAGAACCAGTGATTCTGATCCTTCTGCATCCAGAACCAGTGAACCTGAACTCAGCAGGACCATCATCATCCTCAGCAGCGTCGCATCGGATCAAACAGAACCCCGTCTTTTTCAGATCAGATAACGTTCCATAAAAAGACAAATCTACGAGTCTGAATCAAACGTTTGATTCAGATTTGAATTATTATAAAGTTGAAACTTCCTGTTTTCATAACTTCTAAACAGATGAAGATCTAAGGTCACATGATTCTACGAGCTGAAACCAGGAACACAAATCCTACTTTTATTCACATTATTGACTTCTTCTACTGATGTAGGGACTTTATGGGCAGTCTTTGGACCTTCAGCCCATCAACGGGTCTGGATCCAGAACCACAGGAAACCAGCAGCTGCAGCTCATGGAGCTCCTCCAGGTCACAGCATGACCTGGCCTAGAAACGCGGTGCATAGATCTGCCAGCGCCTCACCTGCGATGCGGATCACAGCCCTCTCTGCCGGTTCCAGAACGTCTCCAGAGGCCGACTTGGAGCGCTTCATGCGGTGGTGCTTAGGGAGGTTCCAGGGTAGCGTGTCGCCCGGAAACGGCGAGCAGCTAACGGAGCTCAGATCGCTGGAGCTCTCCTCTGACGCAGCCCGGACCAGAGGCCTCCTCCTGGGCTTCTCCTTCAGCTCCTCCATGTTCTGCATCAGAAAAACACAATCAGGAGTTCAGAGAAGGAGGAGCGTCTGCAGGGAGCAAAGCATCAGGTCGGTCTCTCCGTTCTAAGCAGGAATAAAGTTAGAAAAGATCAATCTGACCACGATGGACAGAACCCAAACACAGCAACTATCAGGCACAGAGGTGGAGGCATGGAGATGTGGGCTTTTCTAATAACTTCCTTAACTGACTAGAAAAAGGTTTGGTTTGAGAAATGTTTTTAATCCAACCAATAGTCTGGGTCTAGAGTTCAACCTGGGAACAACTTTAACCTAAAAAACAGGATATTAACAGAACCGAAAACGAGCCAAAGGTTCGAGAAACTAGTTAAAGACTGATTAAAGACTGACTAAAGACTGACTAAAGACAGACTAAAGACAGACTAAAGACAGTCTAAAGACATAATAAAGATGGATTAAAGACAGACTAAAGACAGTCTAAAGACATAATAAAGACTGACTAAAGACAGACTAAGGACTGACTAAGGACTGACTAAAGACAGACTAAAGACAGAACTAAAGAACTGACTAAAGACAGACTAAGGACTGACTAAGGACTAAAGACAGACTAAAGACGGGACTAAAGACAGACTAAAGACAGACTAAGGACTGACTAAGGACTGACTAAAGACAGACTAAAGACAGACTAAAGACTGACTAAAGACAGACTAAGGACTGACTAAAGACGGATTAAAGACAGACTAAAGACTAAAAGGCAGTTAAAAGACAGACTAAAGACTGAATTAAAGACAGACTAAATACTGAATAAAAGACAGACTGAGTAAAGACAGACTAAGGACTGACTAAAGACGGATTAAAGACAGACTAAAGACTGAAGACAGTCTAAAGACATAATAAATACTGAATAAAGACAGACTAAAGGCTGATTAAAAACAGACTAAAGACTGACTAAAGACAGACTAAGGACTGACTAAAGACGGATTAAAGACAGACTAAAGACTGAAGACAGTCTAAAGACATAATAAATACTGAATAAAGACAGACTAAAGGCTGATTAAAAACAGACTAAAGACTGAGTAAAGATGTATTAAAGACAGACTAAAGACAGACTAAAGACTGACAAAAGACTGGCTAAAGACAGAATAAGACTCACTAAAGACGGATTAAAGACAGACTAAAGACTGATTAAAGACAGACTAAAGACAGACTAAAGACAGACTAAAGACAGACTAAAGACTGAAGACAGTCTAAAGACATAATAAAGACAGATTAAAGACAGACTAAAGACTGAAGACAGTCTAAAGACATAATAAATACTGAATAAAGACAGACTAAAGACGGACTAAAAACAGACTAAAGACTGAAGACAGTCTAAAGACAAAATAAAGACAGACTAAAGACAGACTAAAGACAGACTAAAGACTGAAGACAGTCTAAAGCCATAATAAAGACGGATTAAAGACAGACTAGAAGACTGACTAAAGACATAATAAAGACAGATTAAAGACATAAGGTAAATACTGAATAAAGGCTGACTGAAGATGTATTAAAGACAGACTAAAGACAGACTAAAGACTGAAGACATAATAAAGACGGATTAAAGACAGACTAAGGGCTGAAGACAGTCTAAAGACATAATAAATACTGAATAAAGACAGACTAAAGGCTGATTAAAAACAGACTAAAGACTGAGTAAAGATGTATTAAAGACAGACTAAAGTAAGACTAAAGACTGAAGACAGTCTAAAGACATAATAAAGACGGATTAAAGACAGAGTAAATACTGAATAAAGACGGATTAAAGACAGACTAAAGACTGAAGACAGTCTAAAGCCATAATAAAGACGGATTAAAGACAGACTAAAGACTGACTAAAGACATTATAAAGACACTCCTGTTGACAGACTAAAGATTGTTTAAAGACTGAAGACAGTTTAAAGACATAATAAAGACTAGGTTTTAAAGACAGACTAAAGACGGATTAGTTGGACTAAACACTGATTAAAGACAGAGTAAATACTGAATAAAGACTGACTAAAGATGTATTAAAGACAGACTAAAGACAGACTAAAGACTGAAGACAGTCTAAAGCCATAATAAAGACGGATTAAAGACAGACTAAAGACTGACTAAAGACATAATAAAGACAGACTAAAGACTCACTAAAGACGGAAGACAGTCTAAAGACATAATAAAGACGGATTAAAGACTGACTAAAGACGGAAGACAGTCTAAAGACATAATGAAGACAGACTAGAGACTGACTTAAGATGTATTACAGATTTAAGACAGACTAACAACTGATGACATAATAAAGACAAAGCAAAGAGGTTCTACAGTCAGACTAAAGTTGGACCAAAGACCTGTCTTTAGAGGAAACAGGTTAAAAGGAACAAAAAGCTTTTTTAATAAAGTAGCTTTTAATCATTTTAATTGATGTTTTAAATTCCATTTCCTAACATTTTGTACCTTTTATTAATTTACTGAACCTTCTGTGTTTTTCTGGGTTCTGTTGAAGTAAATCTCGGTTCTAACAGAACAGGAACCTTCAGACGGTCTGAAGGTCAGAGGATCAGGAAAAGCAGCAGAAACGGATTCTTTCTGTTCACACTGATTATTAAGCAGCATCTAAGAACAGAACCGAGCTGCGGTCCAGATCCTGGGGGACCGAGCCGCTCCGGTTCTGCTGCTGATGCAGCTTCTCTTCTGCTGAGTCATCAACCAGCAGACAGGATGCTCTCTGCAGGGATGCAGCCTCAGGTCGCCGGCACAGACCGCCCTCTGGTTCTGGATTCTTTGGCTCTGCTGCAGCATTTGATCCGGGTCGGTTCTGAGCTGGTTCTCTGGTGAAAGTGAAGATGTTCAGTCAGTGCAGCATGGGGTCACCGACCCGTCCAAATGGTTCGGCCCGTTTGGAACCAACACTGAGGAACCAGCAGGAGGCCGTTTGGACTTGGTTTGCTCCTCTGAAGGTGGCCTGGAGTTCTACCGGATCAGAACCATCAGCTGGGATCCTGCTTCTAACCAGAGGGGGGAGAATTTCATAGAACTCAGTCCGGTCCAAACGACCCGGCTTCCTCACAGAACCTGAGACTCCTGACATGTTCTGGTTCTGGATCATTCTTTCATCTCAGTGGATGATTTGGATATTTCCTCTGATGTCTGGTTCCGGTTCTGGAACTCTGAATGAAGAGAAAAAGGTTCTGAAGTTCTACCTCAGCTAACCGGGTTTGGATCCAATCATCATTTACAGGTATAGAAAAAGTTCTGCAGACTCAGTAACACGACCAGAACCAACTGGACCTGAACCAGAGAAGCAGCTCAGAGCCTTTTGGGTCAGACAGCAGAACCGGAGCTGTTGAGAGGAAGTGGGTCAGAACCAGCGGCAGAGGCTCCTCTGCAGCAGCCACACCTGAGCCGCAGTGAGGCGCAGCAGCGGTTCGGTCCATCTGCTCGGAACCGGTCCAGCATCGTTACTCACGCTGAAGGCCCCGGAGGTTCTGCCGGGCTGCTGGCTCCAGGTGAACCTCCGCAGAGGGCGCTCTGCAGCCGAACCTTCGCTCCACCTCAGGCCGTCCGAACTGGAGCTCCCAGCATCCTCCTCCGCGTCCTGCGGCTTCCTGCCGGGATGCTCCGGAGCCGCGACCCGAACCGAACCGCTCTGCGGGCCGGACGCCTCCGCTGCTGCAGCCCGCATCGCTGCTGCTGCCGCCGCTGCGCTCCGGGACCAGTCAGCTGCGCGTGCATGTGGAAACCCATCTCACGATGACGGGGGCGCGCATTGACACTAGGCTGTTTAAAGAGCGAGGGTCCATTTAGGCGAGCTACCGGAACCGGTCCGGATCCGGTCCAGTTTGTTCTGCTTTAGTCCAGTCTAGATTATCGGCCCGGTTCGACCCAGCAGAACCCTTTAGGAGGATCATGGAGATCCACCAAAGATCTCACCCAGAACCTCCTAAAGATTTTATTAAAAAACAAAATAAAAATGTGAAGCAAATAAACTCTCAGATTAACCAGGAGGAGAAAAGTTCAGAAGAAAACCTCTGAAGACCAGAAGGTCCTGAAGACCAGAAGAACCTAAAGACCAGAAAGACCTAAAGACCAGAAGGACCTTAAGACCAGAAGGTCCTGAAGATCAGAAGGTCCTGAAGATCAGAAGGTCCTGAAGATCTGAAGACCAGAAGGATCTGAAGACCAGAAGGACCTGAAGATCAGAAGGTCCTGGTTCCCTCTCTGCCTCTAAGGAGCTCCTGCTGAGCTGTTAGATGGTCCATCTGTTTGCTGGGGGGGGGCTGGGTTCAATCATCTGAGAGGGTCTATGGAGCTAAAAGGAATCACCGAGAAGGTGGAGAAATCTGGAAGATCTTATGGAGTCATTTTTGTTCCATTATTGTTGCAAAGAACAAGATTTGTAAATGGAAATGAAATAATAAATACAGGCTTGAAATTACTTTGAAATAAACATTTTAACAAAAAGAAATTTGACAGAAAATGTTTTTTGTTAGATTTTGTTTAAGAATTTTTTTTAAAGAACAAATGTCTTTTTATTTTATTTATCAGAGTTTTTCAGATTTTATATTTTCAGTATTTTATTTCGTTGGGTTTAATTGCATTTAATGATTTTTTCATTTTTAAATTGCATTGATCACATTCTCTCCACTTCCAGCCCAATAATCCAAACGCTCCTGACTCCAGAGAAAAGCCCGGTGCACTAGTGAACACAGTGTGATCTGGAAACCTTAAAGCTATACAGGAGGATATTTGATTTCCGGGTGGATCATCTCAATAAATGGTCCTCCTAACTGTCAATCATTCTGGTGATATGTTTACGTAAGGCTGTCCTGCATGTTCGTCCCGTTAGCGATGTTTTTCTGCGCACTTTCAGGCGTATATCTATGGTGAGCTACGGTTTCAGACGGTCATTAAGCTCACCTTTCTCACCGCGGTTCTTTAAAAATGGCCGACGGTCATAAAAGAAAAAGTGTCTACGAAGTGTATAAGGAAAGACCTCAGAAGAGGCAGATATATCCCAGAATGCTTTGCACAGAGAGCTCTGCCCGCAAAGCATTATGGGATTTGCTGTCACAGTGGCCCGCTGTCGCCGTAGGCTGCTGCTAACCGACAGCAAAGATGAACACAGTTAGCTTGTTTGAGCTATGAGAACAACACATTTTTAATCCTCCATAATACTTTTAATTTAAAACAGTTTTAAAAAAAGAAACCCCAAAAAATTTGAATCTGTTAAATAATAAAAAATAAAATAAATATGAACAATAAATAAATATCAAAATAAGATCTGGAAAAAGCAGCAAATTTTCTCCCAAAACCTTTTCTATTATTAAATGTTTCTGAATTGCCTTTTTTTTTTTTCTTATTTCCTTTTACAAAAACAATATTGGTATAAAATTGACTCCATAATTGTATCTTTGAACACAGCAGCAGATCCAGAGAACATGAGAAGCAGCAGAGGCAGAGCCGACTGGTTGACTCGGACCTTTCCTGCTCTTCATCTCCTGCCGATGAAGACTCCATGGTTTCCAGCTGGTTTCATCCAGATGCAGAACAAGCACTGGGAGCTGAACTGGGAGTGATGGGTGGACTAATCCAGCTGTCCTAGGTCTATAGAGGCAGTGCAATAGATCTCTTTGTAGCTGCTCCTGTTTGGTCATTTAACTTTTCTTCCGTATATATTTAGCAGATTAACTTCCAACTAAAATCTGTATTTGCTTCTTAGAAGAGAAAATGACACAATGAATAAAACTAGTTTGAATAGTTTAATAAAAAGCTTGTTTTCAGATTCTCTTCTGTTCACAGGTGGAATCCATAGAGATGAGAGAAGAAACTAGAAACTTTCCTCCACTTCTGCCTGATATAATGCTACGTTCACACCTAAAGCAGCAGAAGCAGCAGAAGCAGCTAGTATCCATGCAAACTCAGTGGTTGACGCGCATCAAGGCGCAGAAAAACGTCCTGCAGCACATTTTGGAGCAGCTGAAGCCGCTCCTCACGAGCATCTGAGGCGCTTCACAAGCAGCAGATACTGGAGTTGGAAAAACTGATCAACCAATCAGATGAGCTGATCTGGGAGCTGGCAGGGAGTCAGAGCGCGCGGCACTGCTGATGCAGGCGCTATGATCACTCCTCTGAAACAGTTTATTAACGCCTAAATGAACTCTATGGTAATCTAGATGAACTGACTCCACAGACCATGTTTTTCAGGAGGACTTTCTCACTTCAACATAGATTCTAACTACTTTCTACCCGCTGATCACAGCTAATATGGCCGCCATTGTTCCAGGGTAGCCAGAACCAGAGGATGGCTTCTGTTCCATCAGACGCGCTGCAGAGGAGAGCCACCCTGAGGAAAACTGGTAGAAGTCCACTGATGGTTCTGCTGGATCAGACCACCATCAGAGAGAACAGCGCCTCACCTTCTGGGTTTCCACTGAAGCCTGGGCTTTAGGAGGCTGCCTCTTCCTCCTCCTCTTCCTCGCTGCTGCTGAACCCAGATCCTCTCGGTCGGCGGCTGCAGGCTCGGTCAGAACCTCTTCCTCTGGTCCAGCGCCAGCGGCCGGCTTCTCCTTCTGCTTTTTCCTCCTCTGAAACCAAACACTCTGTCAGCATTTTCTCACAACTGGATTTCATTCCTAACATTGATGCTGGACCTACAGTTTTTTCTGTTCCCTGTGGAACCAGCACCAAGCAGGCCGGCTGACAGCTTTGTTAGGGCCTGGATCAACAGTCTGTTCACTGACAGCCTGCTCACCTCAGAGAGGAAAATACCAAGCAGGTTCTTCCATTTCCAATAACTAGGTTTTCTGTGCAGTTTGGAAAACTTTCATAAAGCTTCCTGTATTTTATGTTGGATATTTTCATCATATTTTATTGAATTTAGTGCCCTAGTTGATCTTTTCTCTACTTCATAAGAGAACAGCAAGCACGGCTGGCAAAATATTGCCTTTTTTGACTTGCTGAATATCAGCCAGTCCCTTACAAGTTTTTCGCTCCATTTTCGGAGGTATATGAAAGAGGATTAGGGCCACTGAAAAATAAAAAAAAGTTAAATATTCAGTTTATTATGGGGAAAAAAGTCAGAAAAAGGCAGAATTCTGAGATTAAAGTCAGAATTCTGAGATTAAAGTCAGAATTCTCAGATTAAAAAGTCAGAATTTTCAGATTAAAGTCAGAATTCTGAGATTAAAAAGTCAGAATTCTGAGGAAAAAGTCTGAATTATTAAACTAAAATAAAATTCAAAGATCAGTTAAATTTATTTTATTTTTTCAGTGACCCTAACCCTCTTCCATAGAGGTAGAATATGTTAGATACTGTGGGAAATTCCCTCTAATGTGTCATCTCTGAGAAAGGCTTCCTTTTATCGTTTCCTTTTCCTTTTTGAAATTAACGGCGTGATGCGTCTCTGAGCCGCCATGCTCAGACTCTCCGGTCAGGCAGCAATTCCCTCCACCTGCACTGTGCTATAGGTAGGGATGGCTCTCTGTCTCCTCCTAAAATCTCTCAAGCCTTTGGTGTCATCTTCCCTTTTTCTCTTTTTTTTGTGCGCCGGACCTTTAAAAACCTGACATTCTTAGTTTGCAGCGAAATGAACTATAAAAGTTGCAGCCGTTGTCCAGGTAATATATATATATATATATATATATATATATATATAGTTACTCTAATATTTTTCACACAAATATTTTCTGAAAAATTACTTCTGCCTGTATTTTAAATGGTCAGAAAGTCAAATGAGCTTAAAGGTTTTCCTGACTGCTGACTACTGAGCTCTGGACTATGGGGGACATATTATGACATCATCAGGTCACCGAGGGTTTTTGTTTATTCAGTTAAATCTTGACTGAAGGGATATTAGAGTTTATTTTGAGTCCTAGAAAGTGTATTTTTCACTATTTCTTTCCTCCATCGCTGCCGGAGCTTGACCAAATCGCCTGACTGGCAATGAATCATGGGAAATGATGGAACACCAAGGTATCCTCTGAATTCGTCCTTCAAACTGGTCAAAAAAAGAACGCATTGGAAGGAGTCGCAGGACGATCGGAGGACTGGGACCGCCATTAGCACAACTGGTCCAGGATGACAGCCCCAAACCTTCGCGTCCCTGAGTGACGTGGTTCTAAAGCCTTTAGGCTAAACAACATGTAACAGAACTTCTAAGTTTCTGCAGCACATGACAGACTGGAAAACAGCAGGGTTTATTTCCCAGCATGCATTTCAGCAGACAGCTACTGTAATTTGTCCTGGTTGGTCATTTTCACTGGAACTGGAACGGTACCAACCGGGCCGTTCTGCTCAGGCTGGACCCACAGGGCTAAAGTCCTGCAGATCTGCTCCTTCTGCTTCCTCTCTGCTTCAGAAAGGATGAAGGAGCGAATGTTTGGCGCCGTTTAAGATCAGAGTGTCTTTGTTTAAAGCAAACTGGACCGTCTTTTATGTCACGTTCCTCTAATGGAACCACGTCACACAGGGACAGAGGCGTCTTTCTGAAGGGTTGGTCCATTAGTCCAGATCTGAGGGACACATTGTTGATCTGATCTTTGACCCTTTGCTGAGCTGTGACTCTTTCAGTGTGAAGAACTGATTTCCCAGACGGACGATAACGGATGTCTGCAGACGTCCTCCTCACACGTCTCTTTATCCGCTTGGTGCTCCAGGAGCAACTGGACTGGAACTGATGACTGAACAAAGCGACATTTCACCAAACCAGTCCAGCTCATCGGTGCTTCAGAGAGAGCAGCAGGACCAGTCCGGCTTCATGAAGCTCTCTGTCCATCACTGCCTTTTGTTCTGGAGGACCGCCCACTCAGGCCTGCAGCCAATGGTCCACTAGAGTCAGAAGATGAAGCTCAGCCAACATCTCAGTCCAGGAGGAGGTTCCCCTCCTCACATTCAGAGTTCTTGATGTTCTGACCATAGAATAAAATGGTGCCTACAGATCTTCTCTCATTAGGAAGAGCATCTTGAAAATCTGGTCTTTTTTCATTTCCTGTTGGCGCCACATGATCGGCGTAGAGCAGGATTTCTTTTTTAGGCTCTAATGGCCTTGATTTTGTTATTTTTGAAAGTATGGAGACAGGAGAGTTGGTCAGAGGAGAGGGGAGAGACTCTCAGCAAAAGTCAGCAGGGCTGAGACTCGAACCTGTGACGCCATAGCGGTACCCTGTAGGGCAGGAGTTCAACCTTAAATCACTCTGACTGCCCTGGTCAGAAGCCATGCTGGACACCGAATCCACTGTCCATTGGAACATTTAATGGTTTTATGTATCTATGCTTCTTTTTTCTATGTCTGCTTCTGTCTCCTTGAACCCCAGTGAATACTCAGCAGATGGCCGCTCACACTGAGCCTGGTTCTGCTGGAGGTTTCTTCCTGTTCAAGGGAGTTTTTCCTCTCCACTGTAAGCTACAAGCATGCTTAGTGGGAGGGATTGCTGAAGAGTCAATGAGTCGATGCAATCAGCTGGTTTTCCCATAGATAGAAAACTTTGAATCAATCTGACTGGATGATCTGGTTGATCTGGATCTAGAACATGTGAGGGATGATGTGTGAATTTGTGCAATAGAAATAAACTGAATTGAATAAAAGAGCAGGACCAGTTCAGGTCCAGTTTAGTTCCCTTTTAAGGACCATTTCAGGTCCAGTTCAGGTCCTCACCTAATCTAATGCGGTTTTGTTCCGGGTCATTCATTAACACACGTTTCCTGTTTTTTCCATTTTCATTTTGTGTGAACAATACAAACCGGATAAATGGTTTGTTAACAGAATAACTTGTTTTTCTGGTATATGTTTCAGTTTTATGTCTGGTTCCTGATGGAAAACAAACTGGCTGAACGGATATTAATCATTTAGACCACGAGCCGAAAACACGCCTGAAGAAGCAAAGTAGAACTTTAAAGAACAGGAAGGTGTGAAGGTCAGAGGAGGAGGAGAACGAGAGCTGCAGGAACGCCTCAGACGTGTTTAAGGAAGGTTCTAGATTCATCAGGTAAACGGGTCAGGAAGGTCCACCTCACTTGCTTCCTCCTTTCTCTCCCTGTTTTTGTTGCTCATCTTAAGGAGTTTCTATTTGGTTCTATTCATGACGAACTGAACCAGAACCACGTGGTTCTTCTAACTGAACCCAAAGTGAGAAACATCTTAAGGATGATGTGATGTGAACTCTGAAAGCATGAAGGACCGAGGCCCCCTGCAGTTCACAGCTGGTACTACAGCATCAGCTGAAAGAGCTAACGGAACCGGGCCGAACAGAACCGGGCCGAACAGAACCGGGCCAAACAGAACCGGGCCGAACAGAACTGTTTTTTAAAGAACGTGAGATGAGAGTTTGAATGAAGCCACTGATGCAGGATTCCTCTCACCTGAGCCACAGCTTTGGGTTTGGACTTCTTCAGCATCACTGTGAGGAAAAGAGAACATTTTCAGAACATTTGGGTTTTACGGAACACCTGGGATGAACCAGTAGAACCGTCCAGTAAAATGATTCATTCATTACAGACAGATCTGGGATAAAACGGGAAACTGCAGCCCAGCGTTCCCAGTTCTCTATAAATAACATTTTCCTGTGGTTCAGAGCAGAAAGAGCCTCTGTCCCCCCTCCCTCTGGTACCAGCCATCAGAACCACAAAGTGGAGCCTAAATGAGCCTGTAGGTTCTGGAAAAATGTGGCCCCACCATGCTGGAAAGGAAAGTGATGATTTTCTTCCACAGAGTTGAGTCAGTGAATCAGCCTGAGGCTCCTGATGGGAGGAGCTTCCGGGCCCACCTACCTGCTAGGTACGTCTCCAGGGAGGGAGATGAACTGTGGTTCCAGCTGTAGCAGCAGAAGAAGAAGAGCCAGATGAGGAAGGTGGCCAGCACCAGGAGCAGCACCCAGAGGAGCCGGGCCTCGCCGAGGAGCTCCATGCTGCAGAGCCTGGGTCTGCTTCAAGCTCGTAAAGGAATGATGGCTTCCAGCTGCTCCTGGCTCAGACCTCGGCCCACGTCAGCTCAGACTGAGCCTCTGAGGGTTCTGCTCCCTCCTGGAGGAGACGGAGCCTGTGGGAGGAGCGGCTTGGAAACCACGCCCCCAACAGCCAGGAGGAATCAGGTCAAAGGTCACAGATCCACCTGAGGCTGCTGGGAACATCTGGCAGCCGAGGCGGTAATGACAGGGTGCCGGTTCTTCTGGGCCGGGAGCCGATCCCCACAAACCCGACTCACTATGTCGGCATGACGACACCGACTGAACAATCAGGTCCAGCAGACCGGATCAACTGAGCCGGCTCTAACCACAACTATTTAAATAAGCTTTCCAATTAACACCTTCTCCGTTAGAACCGGTTCTACTGGGCTGATCCGCAGCTCAAATATTAACCGACATGATGAGGTGACAGCCGGAGGAAAGCCTTTAAGAGAGAACAGCAACAGAACATCCTGCTGAGAGGATCAAACCTCATCTGTCCTAAACACATCCTGCACGCCTCTGCAGAACCAGAACTCAACCAATGCTGCCATCTAGTGGCCAAGAGAAGAAGAACCAAGTCAAGACAGATTAAAACATTTCCTTTAATGACTAAAGGTCAGAATTTCAGCACCGACCAAAAAAAACAGGAGGAAAACTGGAAGAGAGAATAAATAAATAAATAAATAAATAAATAAATAAATAAATAAATAAAAGGTCTTTAGACTTAGAAGCTCTAGAAGTTACAGAAGTACTGACTGAGGATAAACGGCATGAATATTATTAAAAACGAGCCGTTTGGATCTTCCTGCAGGGCGAGTTCGTCTCAGTAGAACCCCGAGTCCTGAGTCGCCCAATTCGGGGTCTGAAAGAAGGAAAAAAAAAAAAGGAACGAGTGATTATCTGGAAGAATAGAAAAGAAAAAACAGAAGAGAACCAGGCGTGAAAACAGCCTGTCTGACATCTTATCGTCCAAGAGAGAGACTGATGGACGATATCAGCGTTCTTTCTTTTCTGATTCATCAGTGCATCCAGCAGCCAATGGAGTTCATGGTTTGAGGCTCAATGCATTCTATGGAGCTAAATTGGGGCCATAAAGTTTCTCTAATACTAAAAATAAATAAAAAAATCTGAAAAAAAACATAAACATCAGTTCTCTAAAGATATGCTATGAACATTTTTAAAACTAAAACTGAAATGAAAAAATATTATATCATAAGCCCCGCCCCCAGCTGTTTAAAACTAGAGAAAAACCTGAAGTGGAAAAAAGAAAAAGAAGTTCAAAACATTTCAGCTTCAAACCTTTCTTTCAGTTTTTGCTTTTTTTTCAGGTTTGAAAATATTTCTCAACATAAAAGGAAATGTTTTATGGCTCTAATTTAGCTCCATAATTTGCTATCAATTGCTACGTTGGATAAGTTATGGGTAAACTGAAGCACACTGAAACACGGCGAGTCGACGTGTGCCATCATATGCTCATACCTGGGCCATAAGCTCCAGGTACGTTACCTGATATGGGAGCAATACTGTTACAATATTATTTGCAAATGTGTGCAGAGAGTTGTGTGTCTGTATCTAGATTAGTGTGTATGCAGTGGATTTGAAAATGTGTGAGGAGATTTGTCTGTGTGTACGAGTGCCTGCAAATGTGTAAAATAACTTGTAATTGATTTGTAAATGTGTAAAAAATCCACAAATCTGTATCCAGATCTAAAAATGTGTAAATCAGTCTGCAAACAGATGCATTTGATCAAAATTCAGACCAATCATCGGTTAGAAGTTCAGCAGTTTCCCGGTTGGCTCTCTTTCCACACCTGATTTTTGCTACACTGCCGCTGTGTGAGATCTGCGAACGCGTAGAGAGGATTCCTGAGATCTGGATTTGCTGCCCTGAGCGCAGACTCGCAGGTTTATGGCGGCCGTTTATCATAGAATCAGCTTTTCTCACCGTCCGTAATAGGGTTGTCAAAAGTATCGATACTCAAAAAAGTATTGATACTGAAACGTTGTATCCGGATACAAAACTTTGTTTTCTAAAAGTATTGATACAGTGCTACCACCAGTGGCACCTAAACAGTCATTCATCTAAAGTGCAGAATAGTGGAAAATGCACTTTCTGAACACTGTGTGGTTGAATAATTCTGTGCATTTTTTCAGTTTCAGACTTTTTTTTCTAACAGGTGCAGCTGCTGAGAATTATTTTTGTTTCTTAACCGGTTTGGCTAGTGGCATTCTCTGGAAAAATGATCTACAAATAAGTAAAAATTTCTTAAATTAAGCGTATTTAACCCTTTGTTTGAGTTGGTAATTAAGAGATTTGCCAACGAGGAATGAGTATTTTTACTCTTAGAATAAGATAATTAGACAATATGCACTTGAAATAAGATAATGGAATTGTTTTTTCTTATTTTAAATGTAAATTGTGATCGCTCCATTGGCAAAATGCCTCACTTACCTCCTCAATTCAAGAAAAAAAAAAATGCTCTTATTTTAAGAAAAAAATTACTTATGTAGATTATTTGCAGTGTTGTTATGTGTGCAAAGCATAGCCAAGAAAGGAACACTTAATTTTAATTTTAAAAGTTTTTTATCAAGCTTGCTTAATATTGTGCACAACATACAACCTCAAAATATTATTGTTTATTGTTTTTATTGTATTTATTTATTGTATTTTTATTTATTAATGAAAATATTTCTGTAGAATTTTAGAGTCTTTGTTTTTATCCTTGTGGTATCTAAAAATGGTATTGAGTATCGAATATTTTCCTACAGTATCGATGTTCGAGTTTGAAAAGTTTAGTATACGTGACAAACCCAAGTCTGTAATTACTTCTAAGATAATCAAAAAAAAGTTTTAACTTGGGAAAACTAAATGTTGACTATCCTGATTGATACTTTAATATATCAGAAATTATATCATGACTAGTGAAAATTACAATTCAAGATATCAATCAATCACATTTTGGAGAGTCAAAATGCCTTTTGAGATATCTCAATATTCAAGCTGTAGATATTCAGAAGCGACTGGCATCCAGCTCAACTCAGACACCAATGAAAACTCCAGGAAAGGTGAAAAAAGGAAAACAATCGCTTGTTTAGTTCGAGAGCGAGCTACGAAAACGAGCAGAAGAGAGCTGCAGTTCTGTGTTTCAGCCACAGGTGGCAGCATCATTAGCAATCAGTCTGATGGAAGAAACTTTGTTCTAATGAATCATTTTTGAGGTCGATTATCGGTTTATAATCTAGAAGACTGGGCCAAGTTTGAACTTTAAACACATTTGCTGTTCTGAAACATTTTCCATATCCTGACAGGTTGGTTGCTGAGCAGCAACACCTTCGGCGTCATGGTGACGTTTATTCATCTCAAAGAGAAGCAGGAGGAACCAGAGAGGGAGGCGCCGGGATGCTCTACCTCGTTCCTGCCGCCGTGGGCCGTCCTCTTCTCCATGTTCATGGCCAACATCTGGCTGCGGAAAGACAGGCTTTTGGTCTTCTCAATCACCTGCTGGTACGGCGACACGGCGTTGTTCCCCATCACAACGTGACCCTGACAGACACACAGACAGACAGTAGGTTAACAGCGGAACCATTCCGGACAGCGGCTCAGGGAGCGTGAAGCCTCACCAGCTTGGAGTCGATCTTGGCGTCCAGCCTGGCGTTTCGGATCAGATTGACGATCCACCGCTCCGCCTCCTCGGGAGACATGTTCAGCTTGTCTGCTAGCATGCTATGGAGCGAGGAAGGAGACAATGAGGACAACCGTGTCCCCCGTTACCGTCCGCCTGACTCCTGAAGGCAACGTATTAAAGGTACGATTCTGACTTTTCTTCTTTGGTTTTTACCCCTTTCTTAATTTTAAAACCAGTTTATCACGGTTGAATTCATATCAGTGATCTAGCTTTTATTTCTGATATTTTTATTTACAGTCTCTGTATTCTTATGTGACACCAGAGGAGAAATATCAGCTATTGCGCTGCTGCCATCAACACCTTTGTTTCTAGATGTTGGAGCTTGGCCTGTTTTCCAGTGTAGTCCTGTTTCTCTGACTGTGACTAACTGGATGTGCTCTCTTCATCCTCTGACATGGGAGCTGGCTCCGGAGCTCAAATCTGCCTGGCTGTGTGTTTCCTGGATGTTGTCAGCTTGTGGAGCTGGTTGACAGTTGCCTTTTGTATCTATATGCTTTTTCTATGTCTGCTTCTGTCTCCTTTTGAACCCCAGTGGGCCTAAAAGCAGATGGCCGCGCCACACCTGAGCCTGGTCTCTGCTGGAGGTTTCTTCCCTGTTCAAAGGGAGTTTTTCTCCACTGTCGCCAAGCATGCTTAGTGTGAGGGATTGCTGAAGAGTCAATGAGTCGATGCAATCAGCTGGTTTTCCTTAGATGGAAAACTTTGAATCAATCCAACTGGATGATCTTGCTGAACTGGAAAGTGACCTTGAGATGACATGATGTGAATTGGAGCTATAGAAATAAACTGAATCAGAATTGTATTCAGCTTTCATCACTGACTGACCTACAGGGTTTTCTGTAGTTTTTTTAAAACAAATATCTCTAAAATGTTTTTTATACATTTAGATGAGTTTGAAACAGGAGTCTGTTTTTATCGGCCATCTTTCTGAGGCGTTTATTTTTTTCTATGGTATCGACTGAAGCCAAGATGATATGAAAGGACGTCTGAAGGCAGATTATGTTTGGAAAATTCTGTGCTGAAAAAATTTATCAGATTAATCGATTATTGAAATAATTGTGAACTAATTTAGTAATCGGTTGATCGTTGAATGGAGTATAGAGACTCTAAAACATGCCTTTAACTGACAGAGTGACCCACTTAGAGCAGGAATTATAACAAGATTGTAAAAAATAAAAATCTATAAAGATTTTGCATTTAAAGGAAAAGTCCGGTCAGCAAGTAATGATCAATAATCATTGGATCATCAAGTTTATGTTGGTTTAATGAATTTAGCGTTAATCAGTAAAAAAAATAAAAATATTTTTCATCGTGATCACTGAGTCTGGGAGCGGCCATCTTTGCCCAAATATAGTAGCCCCTCCCTCCTGCCATCTTCCAGCAGTGACGCCACGGTGCGGTTAGCCTAGCGCCATTCTCCCCGCTTCCAAGCTAAATCAATGGGAACTACTAGACACATCTGCAATCAACAACAATTATTGAAGATTTCCAGAGGACTTCACCATTGAAATTCACCAGAGCTATAGTGAAACTGACAATGCCCACGCGAGCATGGCAGCTGGATACTGGAATACATCGGGTAAAAAGTGAAAAAAAAGTTATTCCACCTTTCTGATTCCTGATCCTCCACGGACGGGTTTGGTCGCTGGATCGCCAACTTGAAGAGGGAGGATTTGCCATCGAACTTCTGGCCAGAGAAAAACCCGTAATATGTAGCCAACATTTGGAAGAAGAATGTTTTCAAGATGACTTGGATAATAGCGCGTTGTGACAAACACCAGATACAGCACTGGGACTTGATCAACAGCCGATACCGCACCGCACCGTGACAATGTCACTAACCAGTAGGTGGCAGTAGTGTTCTTTGACAAACATGGATGCCTCCAGTAAAGCACATTCACATGAAAAATTACTCTGAATTAAAACACTGATCATTTATTGAACAGGATGGAATCATTTCAGATTTAAAGAACTTTCAGACGTTTAGATTCTGAATTTGACGGATTTTTCCTTTAAAATAAAAACTAAACGTTTTCTTCTGTCAATCTGCTCTATAATCCAGACCCCCTCATGTGGAAACGTTTTACCTGGTTTAATTTCACAAAAGGTCTTTTTTAAGGAACTTCTGGCTAGCCGATTATTAATTGAAAAAATAATTTGAGTCAATTTGCTAAATAAAGGTTAGCTGCAGCGCTAGTCGGGGCTCAGCGGAGCGTTTTAAGGCGCCGTACCTGATGCTGATGCACTGATGGATCCGACAGAAAGTCTCAAAGATGAAGAGGCGTGCGTTCTCAATGAAGTCCTCCAAACACGCCACCAGGAAGAAATCATTCACCAGAACCTGGAAAAAAACGGACCAATCAGAACCGACAGATCCGATCAGCAGTTGTAGCCTTCAGTAATAAATATCAATCAGCGGTTTTATCATTTTAACGGTTTGGTGTTCAATAACTACTTTCCTTCGTTTTGCTCAATGGATCCAAACCAGACGTGGAGCTGAATCTGTTCCTAAGTGATTCCTTGATGGATCAGGAAGGAGATCCAAACGGTTCCCCATCAGTCTGACATCATACATTCTGTCAGACATGGTGGTGGCAGCATCATGCTGTGGGAATCTTGATCTAGCAGAGGTATCGGTGCTAAACATATGCATATTTCTTTACTCTGACTCCACCCTTTCACTGAATTACAGGGTCTGACCAGGAGATGGCGCTTCTCTTTAGATCTTAATGTCCACAAATCATGACAGAAAAAATATTTTAGTACAAAGATTGATGTTTAAAGCGGAACTTAAGGGGCTCCATATTCATTAAATTGCTTCTCTCTAACTGGATTACGGAGTGAACTTTGACCCATTATTTTCCTGAGCAAAGAACACATTTTGTAAATGGAAATGTGGGTATCTCTGAATGAAGACGTGTAAACAGGTCATCAGGCCTGCAGAGTGACTCGGAGTGACTCAGACTGTTTTATTTGTGCTCAGGCTGTGCAGGAACAGCAGGGGGAGCCAGAGGAACTCATTTAAAGTCCCTTTCTGTCTGCTTTTATGAACTGAAACAAACCTGAACATTTTTTGGGCGGATTGTACAGAGGAGGACAAAAGAGGAGGAGTCGTGACGTTGAAGTAAAATACAATAAATCATGAAATGAAAGGAACTAAAAAGTAAAGCGGGATGAATTAAAACCTGTCAGTGAGAAAAAAGGTTTTTAGGAAAAACCTCCCAGCGGGAATCTTTAAATCCTCCCGAATATTAAAAACAAGCTGAATGACTCATCGTCTGCTGCTGGCACGGCACATTTCAAACAACGGGAATGCAGAGACAGACCTACAGACCTGACAGCGGCCCCGCTCCGAGGATCACAGAGAACAAATAAGGCCAGACGTGGCTGGAACGGCGAGATCAGAGCGCTTCCTACTCACCTCCGGCGCCGGGAGGCGGATTTTAAAACCTCAAACACTCCAGAGGAGAGACATCAGAGGCCTGAACTCACCGACTCGCACTCTCTCAGCTTCTTCTGCGCGCTGTCGAAGTCAAAGTTCACGTAGAGACACTCCACAAACTCGGTGATGGGGTCCTTGTAGGTGTACGACTCCTGAAACAGTGACGGAAACGGTGACGGGCGAGCCGCAGACCTTCAGACGGCCTCTCGCCTCCATCCTTACCTGCTGGATGACTTTCACCAGGTCCTTCAGCACCTGCCGCCGCTTCCTCGCGTCCTTGTTGGTGATGACCGCCGTGGTGAGGTAGCGCAGGACGTGCGGACACATTGTCTGGATGGCGTTCAGGTACCTGGAGAAGATGGAGGGACAAACATTAGAGAAGCGTCCAGATCAGAGGGCAGGAGGCGCGGCTGACGCGCTGCAGGAGGATCTCTGAGGACATGGAAGCAGCGTGGCTCACTGAGGCTGGTAGAGGAAGAGGTCGATGATGTTGTCTCTGCCTTTGGGGTGGTTGAAGAACACGAACAGAGACCAGTGGATGAGCCAGGTCCTCTGCTGCAGCGACTGGAGGGGAGAGCTCACCGACTGAGGGAGACACAAACAGGGACGAACGTCAGGAAACGCCAGCAACCGCAGGCTCCTCCTCCAACGCACAGAAGACATGAACGTCTCCCATCCTCTAGGAGACGCTCATCCAGGACACACTTCAAAAGAGGAACCTGGTTGGTTTAAATTCCAACCTCTTCATTATTCCTACAGATTTACATTTCAGTTCTATTCAGTTTATTTCTATAGCTCCAATTCACATCATAGGCTAGTTTCCAGTTCAGCAGATCATCCAGGAGGAGTTTTCTATCTAAGGCAGAGCATGAGAGAGTTCAAAGGTCAGAGCGAGGATTTCACTTCGCTCCAACATCCATTAAAAATGTTGGATTATAAAATTAGCAAAATAACATTTATGTTATTTAAGTCTAGTAAAATAAATGAATATTTAAATAGGAAAGGCGGATAACTTCCCTCTGGGATTATTAAAGTATGTCTGATTCAATTCAATTTCAATTTATCTTTATTGTCATTGTCACAAGAACAACGGAATAAAAAGAAAAGTGCCATCGATCGATCAGTGCATATGCTTGAATTGAAATTGAAATGTCCCGGCCGCAACAACGCTTTTATTGGTTCCGTCCCGATAGCGGAACCAATAAAAGAAGTTATTTTTTTTAAATAAAAAATAAAAAAAATTTGTCAATTTTTTATGTTTTATTTAGATTACAAAAATAAATCGTAATAAATATAATCCTATTTATGATGTTTCAAAAATTAATACCTACAAAAGACTGATTTAAGACGCTTTTAATACCAATTAAGGCCTTAGTTTTATTTTTGAAGAATTCAATGACTCTTTAAGACTTTTTAAGGACCTGCAGGAACCCTGGAAACAGTGATAATTTAACAGCCAGTTAAATAAGACAATAACGGTCGCATCATTAAATCAAACGCTGTGTCTCAGGGCCCTGGCATCATTACAGGAAGGATGAAAACGGGAGCGAGCGTGGAGCGACTTTGCCACAGCGGCAGGAAAATGAAGGTGAACGCGGAGCAACGTTGAGCGGCGGAGCGAATGAACGAACCTCCTCCTGAGCAGGAATCGCACGACGCTCCGTTCATATGCTCTGATCTAAGGGAAAACCAGCTGATTGCATCGACTCATTGACTCTTCAGCAATCCCTCACACTAAGCATGCTTGTAGCTTATTACAGTGGAGAGGAAAAACTCCCTTTGAACAGGAAGCAAAACCTCCAGCAGCAGAACCAGGCTCAGTGTGAGCGGCCATCTGCTGAGGCCGACGAGCCACTGGGGTTCAAGGAGACAGAAGCAGACATAGAGAAAAAGAAGCATAGATACAAAAGGCAACTGTCAACCAGCTCCACAGGCGGCCCCCGTCCAGGAAACACACAGCCAGGCAGAGTCAATGAGTCGATGCAATCAGCTGGTTTTCCTAGATAGAAAAACTTTGAATCAATCTGACTGGATGATCTGGTGAACTGGAAAGTGACCTGAGATGACAGGATGTGAATTGGAGCTATAGAAATAAACTGAATAGAATACTTGAGTATCTCCCAAAAGTGAGTACTTCAATACTTTAAATTCAGATGTTTGATTGAGGAGTAACTTTTACTTGTGGTGCAGTAAGATTTGACGATGAGTATCAATATTTTTACTCATTACTACTGATAAGTCCTTCCTCCACCTCTGGCCATCTGTCCTGCTGAGGACTGATTGAAACTAAGGAGCAAACAGCCATCAATGATCCTCAAAGACCTCAGCGAACCAGATCAGACCCTCTGAACCTCCTGCGCTGCACCAGACCTAAAAAGTTGTTTTATTTCTTACGTTGTTGTCGATGGTTTCCCTCAGACGGGTCAGATCCTCCATGGACGCCTCCCAGTTCTGCATCAGGATCTCAGAGGCCAGTTTCCCCCACAAAGAACTCAGAGCGTTCCTGTCTGTGGACGGAACCTGAGAACCAACAGGAAACTGCATCAGAGGCCTGGATATGGGGGGGTCATGTATGCATGCGGATGTTCTCACCAGGACCCGGAAGAAGTAGAGGTATTCAGCCGCCCCGGAGTAGTTACCGCACTCATACTGGAACTTGGCATACCTGTAGAGCGTGTCCAGGTACTCCTGACGGAACTACGGGAGAAAATAGCAGCCATGATGACCTGGAAATGACTCAGAATGGAAATTAATTTAAAATTCATTCAATAAACCTGCAAAAACTATTTCTATTTTAATGACTGTCTTTAGAACTCCAACGCAATAAACAATAGAATTAAACCGTCTATTTGGATGTAAGCAACTGAAATTAAATAGCTGATCAAACTACAGTAATAATGGGTCATGTGACTATGCTGATCTATATTTAAATATCTACGTTTTTTCCGTTGTAAATGGAAATTTTGAAGAAAAAAAAAGCAATTCAGACTAAAAACTTCTTAATAAAAATGTTTTGAAAGTAACATTTCTCAGGTTTTACTTCTGTATTTTTTAAATACATTTTTTATACATTTTAATTTAAATATTTTTGTAACATTAATTATTCTCAAAGTTTAAGCTTTATAGGTTTTTCTTTCACATTCGCTGCAGCAGAGTTAGTGACATTTTTATTGGTCGTTGGACTGGGCTGCAAGTAAAGAGACGCAATTTAAAAAATAAGGCAATTTGTAAAACAAGCTGGAAAAACTATAGAAATATATAAAAAATAAAATTAGAAAAAATATAAAATCTGGACAAAATTTTTGAAAGAGTATGGAGAAAAAAATCTGAGAAAAAAAGGAAAGTTAGTCTCAAAACCTTTACAAACACTTAGCTTGAAACAATATTGGAACAAAAGTCACTCCATACATGTAGACATGCCTAAAAGGCTATTTTAGCAGAAATGCAAATTCAATAAAACCCTAAATGGAAACAAAGCTGCTGGATGAGAGCCGACAAACGGGTTGCCATCATTCTTATTGATAATATTCCGTTGAATCCAAAATATACGGACGGTTAGTGACGGACAGATTTATGGAAGAAAAACTGTCTCATTGCAATCTGCCTTTTTTTTTAACACCGAATTTCAAACACTGAATTTTTTTAACAATGAATTTTAAACACCGAATTCTTTTTAACACCGAATTTCAGACACTGAATTTTTTTAGACATTGAGTTCCTTATACTCAAGCCTTATCTGGTAAAAATTCACCTGCAAAAAAATACAGCTGCAAAATAATTCAGCCGTTGTGTCACATGACCAAATGAGCTAATTTCATTGGCTAGAAGCTGCTCGACTCTATCGAGTGTAGATTGCTTTGGCTTGAGTTCACCAAAAGGTCAACACTTTTGCGGCTGAATTTTTCTCTGGTGAATTTTGAGACTGTTTTTCTTCCATACAGATTGGTCTGCATTGGAGCCTTTAAGCTCTTTAGAAAAGCTCTGAAATCATCTCCAAAAAGTGACAAAAAAATAAAAAAGACAGATGATTTTTTTCGGCTCCTTTGCCAGCCTCACTTTGCGAACCACGCGTCCTGAAATGAGCCTTTGTGTTTTCCACCAACTTGATGGCTAATTCATCATGACTGGCGGTTCGTCCGCATCCTGCGCAGCAACCATGAAAATCCAGGCTCAGCAGAGAAAAGCTAACTACGCGTTTACAGTCGGTGTAGGAACCAGATCTACTCAGGGCCCCCCCTTCTTATGACGTCATCATATGGAAACTCCACTGGGACAAACTGTATTGCATCTGTTCATTAAGAATCAAATCTCTTCTGGAGTCTCAACATAATATTTCCAATGTTTGCTATTATTTTACGTTTCATTGATGATCTAAAGTAGCTGAAGTAGAAAACAATCATTGTCAATCTGGAAGGAAAGTCCTGCCTTCTAAGACAGACTGAGCTCTGCTATTTAACAAGGAGACACTAAAAGTCTCAGCCTATTATTATTCTTTTTATTAATTTCTGAGGTCAGAGGAGGACAAATGGAACATCCTAAAAAATGACTTTCGTAGAGATTTTAGACAAAGAAAAAAGTTATTTTACTTGTAGAAAACGAACGGTTGTTGATGTTCCAACTTTAAAAGCAGTGTAGCTTAATATGGCTAACTGACCGAGCTAAAAGAGGCTAACCTGTTAGCTACAGCTAGCCACAGCGCTACCCAGCTCTCCCCTTTATATCACAGTCTAACAGTTTGTTCATCAGAAACAGATTTTTATAGTTTTGTTATCGATCAGGTAAAACTTCACCTGTCATTAGATGCGTTACAGAATGGGTGTTTTATGGATATTTTCGAAAACTTTTCAAAGCAAAAACCTTGAAAGAGTTCAAGGATCTGTGGGAATCCTGCATTCAGTGCCGGCTTGGAAAACACGGCAACAGGCTTTTATCTGGGAATAAATCCATCGGGGGTCACCTTGGTGCATCACATCTTTAGGCTCTGTGCAGCGTAGGGGGGGTCCGGGGGTATCCTCCAACGGAAAATGTAGAATTTTAGACTTTGAAACTCTATTTCCTGCTTTTTGAGGTGGAATGCAGCTAACTTTTTGTCTTTTTTCCAACCCTACTCTAGTCCTGATTATGGGAAATATGTGAGTAATAATAAATAGAGTTTTAATTAAACCTAATTGAATAGAAACTTCTCTTCATGCAGCTCTCTTAATATATTTGAATCCCTGTTTTTTATTTCATTCTTTTCTGTTCCTCCATGAAAACAGGCTGGCCCCCTGATTCATTTGGTCTAGAACCGCCCCTGGGAAGGAGGCAGGACGAACTCATTAACCTGATTCTCTGGGAAATTAGGTCTCATTAGACGGAGAGCCGGCGGGAGCACGTCATGGATGCTGCTACCATAGCCCAGGCAGCTGGTTGCTACGGCAACACGTGGAGCTGACTGGCAAACCGGTCCCCCGCGGGGAGACGGAACAAACGGCGTGTAAAAAACTTACGCTGTGTTTTTCTGACAGGTAGTCGAACAGCATCCTCCCATCCCTGAGGAGAACACAGAAGTCAAGAGCGTCAGACTGAGCACCCCCCTCCGTGCAGCTGGAGCGCGGCACAGGGCTGCGGACCTGGTGGACTGCATCTGCCGGGTGGTCTCCGGGTCCTCGAACATCTTGACGATGGGCTCCGTCTCCGACTGCAGCTGCTTCAGCTGGGCCACCACGCTGCTCCTCTTCTCCCTCAGAGCTGGAGAACAGACAGGCCTGCAGGTTACATCAGGAGCTGGTATGCAGGTCCGTCTAGCAACAGTTAGACGTCAGAGGATAAAACAGCAAAGATCTGTTTAACAGAGGCAGCAGTCTGAATAGATCTGCTCCAATAAAATATAGATCAGACCAGCAGGGGAACCTGGAGACGTCTTTCTGCACGGCAACGCGGGGGGTCAAAGAACCAGGAATAAAATGTCCATCTTCTTATAATTATGAGAAGATGGAAAGGCGCCATTTAACGGCTGCTGCTGAAGAATAATTCATTTACAGACAATAATTAAATGTTAATCGTTAAAAAAGGAAAACTGGACCTAGAACTGCAACTTTTTACATTTCTCAGTCAAAGGTCTAAAGAAACATTTTTAAATCTGGATTTAATCCAGCTGAGGCTTTCAGCTCTATTCCAGTTTTCTGGGATTTTATTCCAGATTATTGGAGCAGAGGAACTAAAAGCTGTTTGGTTCTGATCCAGTAGACCTGAGAGGTCTGGCTGTCGATCCCCTGCCAACCAGTCTGTAGACTGCAGCTGAGCCTTTCAGTGATTTCTAGACTAAGGATTTTAAAGTCTGAGACACGGAGAACCAGAGGAAGGACTTCAGAACTGGGCTGGATCTGATCTACTTTCTATAGTTCTAGTGAGGACGCAGGCAGCAGCCGCCTGGATCAGCTGTCTGATCTACTTTCTATAGTTCTAGTGAGGACGCAGGCAGCAGCGCTTACGCTGTACCTGATGCAGAAGTTCTACCTGATGCAGACGTTCTACCTGATACAGATCTACCTGACATCTGAACCAGTGATTAAAGAGCTCGTTCTTACAGTGCGGGATTTCCTTGTCTGGGTACAGGTTTTTGTAAACATCCATGGCGAAGTCCACCATGTTGGTGTCGCTGAGGAGGTCCAGCTTTCCCTGGAGGAGTTCCTTCTCATTGTAGATCTGTCACAAACAGAAAAGTTATAAGTCATCCATGAAAATCGTCAAATCAAACTTCAACAACTAAACAGTGAAGTTCTCTTCAGACCGAGCTTGAAAGTTGGAAATATTAAACGGCGTCTAACAGGAAACCGTCTCCTGGCCGCTTGTGAAATGTCTCCAAATGTTTCCAGGTTCTTCAAGGATAATTAATTTGTTAATGAGGTTCTCAGGAGGTCAGTCCTTCCTTTATCTCTCCGTCTGTCCTGGTCGAACATCGACTCACTAAAGTCGACGTTCCATGAAAACGGCGTCCGATCCATTTCCCCGCACACTCAGCACTAACATAACGCTACCTGGTTTCTGATATGGATCATTGTAGGGATGAAAACTGGTGAAGGTGGATCTGAAGGGACTCTGATACCTTCTGACATCCACTATGTCTGATAGCTTCTAGCATTTCCTCCGCTTCTCTGCTGTAGATAAACTTAGCAAATGATAGAGATGAATGAGGAGATGCTTAAGTCAGACGTAGGGCTGAAACTATCACATTAATCAGGATTAAATAATTATTGAAATAATCGTCAACTAATTTAGTAAATCGATTGTTAATTGGAGTATAGAGACTGTAAAACATTCCTTTAGCTGACAGAGTGACGCACTTAGAGCAGGAATTATACCAAGACTGAGTTTAAAGCAGGTAGTTTAAAGGATGTGATCACTGCACTGATGATTACATTGGCGGACCTACAGGGCCCCAAAATCTAATCTTGCTTCGGGCCCCATTGGGGCCTTTTTATTAGAGGTGGGTGATAGCGGGAATTTTTAATCGATACGATAAAAGTAAATACAGGGTCAGTATCACCCGTGTCGATATGATACCAAACTATTTTACATTCAAACTTCATGTAACATGGAACCGTTAACCTTTCAGTATTTTTGTGATTTTTGTTTTATTGTTACAATTTTTTTAAATCAAGACTAAAAACACATTTGTTTAGGGGATTGCCTTCGACTGTTCTAGTTAAACAGTTCAACTAAAACATGTTTTCTTTAATCCAACTGTTTTTAATATTCTTTTTGTTTCTGCATTTTTATTTTATTTTATTTGTTTTTATTTTTTTCTACTTGCTTTGATTCTGTTTTTATCTTCCTGTATTTTAATCATGTAAAGCACTTTGCATTGTCTTTTGTACTGAATTGTGCTATACAAATAAATTCTAGCCTTGCCTTAGGCCCCGCGTCCACCACGTAAGTCAAAACGAACACCTAAACGCTGATGATATTTTCCAAAACGCTTGTCGCAAAGACGGAGACGATAAAATAAATGTGAGCCGTCCACACGAATGCATGAAAACGCTGCAAAATGTATGCCAGGCCACTGTGTGGTAGCAATGTGGTGCCAAAGCAAAAATAGCGCAATCGAAATTGTTGGGCATGTGCACTAATATTTATACGCATAGTTGCCCTGCGGGTCTATTTTGTGGTTCAGTCAAATTCAGGTGTTGAACTATGTGGTCGATATTGCTCTGTTCTTCCTGAAGATATTCCAGCAGAAGAAGAAGATTCTGTTGTAGCCCTACCGTAGCAGGGTGAGTAGCATTAACAGCAACGGCGCCATTGTTGTAGTGATGTGTCGCGCTATGCGTAGCGTGTTTAGGCGACGCTTATGACGCATGCGTGTAAAAAAAAAAATGCGTTAGGGTGTAAGATGGGAAACGCTAAAACGGCGCTTCAGAATCTTCCCACTCTGAAGGGTGAATAAAAAAATGATCATTTACAGACCCCCGAAACGCCGACTTCGTGTGTGGATGAGAGGCTGGTTTGGTGAAAAATTTGTGCTGCTTAGAGGCCAGGGTTCTGCTCTAGGCGTGGGACGAGGGCCTTACAATTGAATAATAATAATAAATAATGTTATTTTCAGTGTTTTTTTCCTAATCCACTACTTATATCTTTTCATTTGCTTGTTGTTTTAATTGTATAAATTTCCACATTGTGGGATGAATAAATATTAGCTAACGTTAGCTCACATAGATAACATGTTTAAATGGTATAAATGTTTTGGGTTCTTTCAATGTCTTAATAACATTTTCTGAGTGGGCTCCAGTAACTTATGACATATAATATCTACTTTAAAGTTCATATGATGGTGATCAGTCTCATCTACCTGGATATTTTCTGGAGGTCTGAAACGCCTCTGTCACTGATGTCTGTCTGAGGGTCGAGGGTCTATCGGAGCAATAAGCCAAGTTTCATCTCCTCTCGACATTTTCTTGCTCGTGGTTTTTCATGTGTTTATATAAACTTGCTGTGTTTGCACTGCATTTAAGTGGTGTTTCTTTTATGGTATTAAAATATAGCTAAACTGCACTTTGTTTCCTCTTCTTCATCTTTTTCTGCTCCGGTGTCTGAGGAGCAGCAGCGCCGGTTGTTTGTCTATGGAGTGGGGAGAGAGCTGAGTGGGCGGGGCCAGGCTGAGCCTGCTGAGCAGGTGAAGAGAGGGGAGGGGGGAGCAGCAAAGTGCTGTGACACAGACGGGGAGACTGATCAATCTGCTGCAGTTAGAGCGTCCGAGAGAGAAGTATTGATCTTGTTTAATATCAGTACCAGCGTTGGTATCGATAGCATCGATCCTTGGATGGATCCGCCCACCTCTAACCGCTATGAAGTTTACCTGAATTTTAAATCAAGCCTGAATATTATTCCGTTTTCTGTGATTTTTAGATGACAGGATTTAAGCTAAACTTTCAGGAACCAAGAAACTCAAAGCACAACTGGAAACAGCTGAAACATCAGCAGGATATAAAACACAGGAAATCCATTCAAACTAAAGCACCCATGTGTTGTTTTAAACATTTACAGTCACAAAAACATCAGATATTTTTTCACTGTAAGGTAAATTATGACCAGAATGGTTCAGAATTAAACCTGTAATTAAAGGATCTTTCATTATTTAATAAAGAAAACTTTTTTTTTTTAAACTTCCTGCCAATCAAACATAGCAACACATCTGCAGGGTTTGTTAGAATAAAATAGAATAGAAAATCCCTTTATTGTCCCACAATGGGGAATTCTGGTGTTTACAGCAGCAAAAAGATTATAGAAAAAATGGTCACACAAACGCAGACCTTAGGAAATGTATAAAAAAATACATAATAGTGAAGAGTTAAGAGATAAACAATAAAATACTGTAAATAGTTTAACAATATCAAACTGTGCACCTGCAGAATAAATAACCAATAAACAGCTATCCTCATTTTTACAGTAATTTGAAAATAGCAGAAACGTCAGAGATGTTTAAATGACAGCAGCAGGTTATTAAACTGACTAAGGAAGAAACTGCAAAATAAAAATGAATTTAACAATTTATTGAGGTTTATGGGAATAATTTCTTACATTCCTGCTGATTTTGATGCTGCAAATTTGCCCTCACTAAAGATAGTCTGATTTTTTTGTTTTAATTTTTAGGGAGATTTTAATTTTTTTTTTTTATTGAATTTTCCAACTTTTTTCTATTCAAATCCAGGGATTAAAGCAGAGTAAAAATTACCCAAAGTCTGATGAAAAACACGAAATACAAAAGTGAGAAATATAAGTTATATTTAATAAATACAGGATCACCAGATGCTTTAATCACTATGGTTCAGAGATCAGGATTAATTTAAACCAATTTTTGTTGTCAGATAAAAGCTAATAGCTATAATTAGCTTTAGTTGAAGTATTTTAAATAGTTTCCTCTTCAATTTCAGGTTAAAGTAAAGCAGAGATGGTAAACCAGCATAATCAGCTAGCTCTGTGGCTAATGTTAGCGGCTAGCTGTTGGCGTTAGCCTGCCTAGCATGACTGCTAGCCCTGCTATTAATGTTGTTAGCTTCACTCAGAGGATAAACTCTGACCTCTTTCACGGACAGGAACTCCAGCAGCGGGAAAACCAGGTGTCGGTCCAGAAAATTGGCTATTCTGGTTGTTAGGTCGTACTCCGCCATTTTTACCGGTTAAAAAAAAAAAAAAAACTTTATTGACAAACGGAGCAGCTAACAATAACCTGACAAGACCTTGATAATTATGTTCTTACATTTTTTTATTAACACATTTTTTTCTTTTCATCTATTTATATTTTATTTTAAAAGTTTTCTTAGTTTGTCTCTCACTAAAAGGCAAAGGAGATATAGAACTGGGTGGATAATGGTATTTTATTTGTAAAAAATAGTAACAAATATTAAAAAATAGGATTTTTCTAATGAATATAACAAACATCCCAGAATTTGCTATTTTTTATGCCATCTCAGCAGATTTAAAGGTAAAGTCGCTGTCTGTAACCCCGTAACCCCTCTGAAAGTTCTTTAAGTCTGAAATGATTCCATCCTGTTCGCTAAATAAATGATCCTGCTTTTTTTTAATTCAGAGGCTCTTTCATGTGAATGTATGCTTTACTGGAGGCATCCATGTTTGTCACAAAGAACACTACTGCTACCTACTGGTTAGTGACATTGTCTATCAGCTTTTGATCAAGTCCCAGTGCCGGCTCCTGGTGTTTGTCACAACGCTTATTATCCAAGTCATCTTGAAAACATTCTTCTTCCAAATGTTGGCTACATATTACGTGTTTTTCTGGGCAATAGAAGATGGCAAAATCCTCCTCAAGCTGGCTATCCAATCCACCAACCCCGGCCCTCGCGGGAGGATCAGGGAATCAGAAAGGTGGAATAGCTCTTTTTTCCTAATTTTACC